>KZ308268.1:852187-1001876 GCA_000376725.2 Ladona fulva
AAATCCTTTAAAGTCCGCTTTTGAATACAAATACATTTTGCGCTTAGGTTTTTGGTGCCTAACCAAGTTGATATCTAAATTTGTAACGACGGCTTTGTGATCTGATAGTCCATCGGCGACAGATGTATTTATTAATCGCTCGGGCGTATTAGTGAAAATAAGATCTAATATATTAATTTCTCTGGTAGGCTCTTTAACCATCTGGTGTAACGAATTTCTTTGTGTTATACTTAATAAACTTCTACATGAGTCGCTATCCCTAGCTCGTACTTTAACTACGTTATTAAGCCAGTCGATGTCAGGGAGATTGAAATCCCCTCCAATTAGAATTATGCTATTATTATTTTTACGCGAATAAAAGTTTATTTCTTCGTTAAGACTACGCAGAACCTCACGTGAAGAGTTGGGTGGCCTGTAAATCAGTGTACTGCTGAAAACAAGACAAAAAGGAAAAGTAGTAAAAGTATCATTAGTTATACTACTATTATCAGATACAGTATGAAAGTTGAGATTGGATAAAGCATTTGCAGATTTCATTGGCATATGTATTTTATTCATACACATTGTTGTATTTCACGAGAAAATCTGTTTAATTCGGGGAAAG
Source organism: Ladona fulva (assembly GCA_000376725.2). NCBI lineage: Eukaryota > Metazoa > Arthropoda > Insecta > Odonata > Libellulidae > Ladona > Ladona fulva. Next base: position 852,792 of record KZ308268.1, read on the forward strand.
CGAACGTTTGGTTGGAAGAGCGTTATCTTTGAAAAAATAATTTGGCCTAAGCAAATAATATAAATTTAATAAATGAATAAATAATTTGAATTATTAGCCTGAGATTCTGAAGTTTTAAATGCTATTACATCAATAATGGGCTTAAGATGTTGTTTTTGAAATTAAAAATTCCAATATAAAGGAATCCCAATACTAACTGACATAGTTCACTATCATCTAATTTAGAGCTAACTAGGGCGTCCCGAGAAGCAATTTCGGGGCAGCGATAGAGGTGATTGAAATCCAGCACTGATACTAGAAAATCCGGCATCGGGACACCCTACCCTTCTAGAAAGAAAGATGAGGAATGGGAGAGAGGATGCTGTGGAGGAGGACGTCGGAAGAGGGTCCACGAAGGTGCCAGGAACGAGAGGAGGAAGGTGCCAGCAAGGAGTTCGAGAGGGATTTAGAGGTGTGAGTTTGAGGAGCAAATCCACTCACTTTGACCGCGCGGTGGCCGGGTGAAAAATGACCTCGAGGAATACCGACGAGCAGGATTTATTTACGCCGGATTCAATTATCCACGGTAAGGTTTTCTCGAACGCTTTCAGAACTGCGGAGTAAACGAACATGGGTCAGAATTGAATATTTTCTTTTTCTAGGAAAACTATGTACGTCAAGAAAAACCTATTTTAGTTCTTTTGGTTGCTAACCTTTTATACTTGGGATTTAGACACTTTACACACAGTTTAGGAATGTTAAATCTATCCTCATGACCCTCGTATGACTTCAATACATAGAAAATAATTTGTATTATTTGCAAAACTATTGAAACCAAAACCATTGTGAAGATTCTGGACCTCTTCCTCAACCCAAATATAGAATAAAACTAGATGAGGCCTTTGAATTCATAATATCAGGAAAAATGATTTATTATATACATAGCTGCTAAAATTGCCATAGGCCTTCCGTTACCGAAGGCCCTTATGCAGTCATTGGTAGCGGGAGCATCAAACTTGGTCGTTAAATCAATATCTCCATTAAATAAAATTACGTTAAAAAGTCACCTTTTATACTAGACTTCCTTAGCATCGAAATATACCTAGAAATTTGACTGCATTAACCCAAGAGTAAACAGTGAAATATATCGACATGACTGGGGCTCATTATCAGACGTAGGTCTCTCACTTCTCGAGCAGGTATAATAACCTTTAAACTACCAATCCGGGTTGATTCCACTTTGGGGACGATGTGTAAGAAATTAAGTTTCTTACTATCAATTAATGATATGAGCGGTAGTCTAACCACCAAATGATATATAAAGTATTTGCGTTAGGAAACTACTTCATAGATGAAAGATTTACCAATATTCGTGATGATCAGCTTAACAGTTATTAATAAGGTTGAACATTAAAGAAATGTCCAAGATCAATAGGTGGTTTCTGCAGATGTAAAATGATGAAAGATAAATTATACAAATAAAATTAATCCTTAATTAAACCAAATAGTCTTAATCCTTTAAAATTATTTGTCCATATGCCTCTGATGCCATTTCCTCAATAGCATAAAAGTCTGAGGGAAACAAGGTTTTTCCGCCATAAATGAGGGCAACCCTCCGTAAAAGCTCTCTAGGATAGCGATCAGTTGCAAAATGGGATCTGAATTGAAATACTATCAGATATTCAGTAAAAATAATACAAAAGTTATTTCGCTACCCTTGCACGGATTTCTGATGCTTATTCAGAATATTCAGAAAACTGTTCCTTACGGACAGATCAAAATTACTGAACAGCTGCTAGAGCTGCTCAGTATTTTATTAATATATTAACCTGAGATCCCTCGCGTTATTTTTTCTGAACGCAGATGCTCCTTCTTTTGATTTTTTCAAATAAAGTATTGAGAAAATGCAATCGAATAGCATGATATTACTAAGGACAGTGATTCGAGAAGCTGCAATGGGAACAACAACTGAACAGTTCCAAGACCACAGATTTTATTAAGATAAATGTGTTGTCACTCGGTCTATTCTAACTGCGCTACTGATTTTAGCAGAGTTTGTTTCAAGTCGAAAAGAATTGATACCGAGAAGTACACTTTAGAATTCTTTTATTTTACTTTTTTCCTACTTATATTTGATGAAAAGAAGTTTCTTAATTACCACACGAAAAAGTCCACAGCTAAAATGAAAGTAACGGCGTAGAAGCTTACCCATGGTGAGCATTTAAGACAAAATCCACGGCTGTAGAAAGGGAAACAGTATTGTTCAGTATTGATAGGATAAAAATGATTCATGATTCAGCTTTTTATAGGAAATAACATATTAGAATTTGTGAAAATTGTATCGAAGTCTTCTCATTTCGATGTACAGATATACACCATCAGTATTTCCATCTTATATAATCCTGGCCATATGGCTCTTTAAATGTGGTTCTCCAGTATAGTTGTTATTATTTAAACTTTAGAAAATTTAATTTGTCATGTGCGCAGTAATCAACAATTAGCATGCATTTTTAACGACACTGCTGTGATATTGTATCATTATTTACAAAAATAATGGCACCAAAATTCTTAACTTGGCAATCGAGTAAATTATGCATTCATATGACATCGCTGGATTTGTTTTGCATCTTTTTTGTAATTAGTGCAGCGTATGTACAAAGCCTGATTTGAGTTTCATGTTTCAAACTACCCAGAATTCCATAGAGGTCTCTGGATTGAATAATAAACGAATCTGGTAAAAAGCTAACGCCATTCAGTATTATCCCTCTTTTATGCGCTTCGTGTTATTTTACCATCAGTGAACTAATGCGAGAAAAATGTTTAATGTTATTTGCATATCATTCTGGTGCTGCAAGGATTTAAAGCGCTCACATAAAAAATCATTCCACTTCATGAGATGTTTGCGCGATAAACCAGAAGTTGGAGATGGATATTTTCTCTTCTGGTATCATTACTTGGGTGGCGATAGGAAGAATAAAGTTAGAAAAAATATAGGCATAGCACATCAAGAGGTGATCTAGAGTCTGATGTGTTGCCAAATCGAGTCCATGAAGAGACCCTATTCTCAGATAAGTTATCCGATAAGTGCAATTTAAGTCTTGTGAAAGCGCTACGTGGATGAATTCTTAATCCAGTTTCAGCAATTTAAAAGATAATAATGCCCCATTCGTCCATTAATCATCCGTCAACTTCCTTAACGTTCGGCCTTTTATCGAATTGCTTGATTCCGATTTCTTTAATGGGGGTACTCTTTTCTCCGTTGTTCTGTACTTTTTGTTGCTCACAGAGATGTATGGAAAGGATCTTTACCTTGAAACGATAAAAAGTTGCTGCGGATTGAATTACGGACTCCTCTTTTTTTCGACCCACAGTTTGAGAAGATACGTAATGTTTATTTTACGTGAATTTTTTATTATGAACTGCAAGGAAATTGTTCCCCAAGCCCTCGTATTACTAGTTCCCCCATTATAACTTTCAAGCAGTTATATTCATGACTTATAATATCTATTGTCGTTAGTAGGTATAGAGTTCATAATAATAATATTTTTTTATTTCAAACCCCTATACAACATCAACGCCCTGCCAGACTAACAGTCTGTCGACAGGACGGATATGAACAAAATAGAATAACCACTGTCAGAAACAAAATTACAAATTAATGCAGCTCAAGGCCCACACGACAAGAGATAACAAACGTAAGTGCTGAAAATACATTAAGAAAAAAAGACCAAAATAAACGAAAAATCATAGCGAAGATAAAATTACATCATTAGCATAAGAGAGCAGACAAAATACATTTCCATACCTAGAAAATGATGAAAAATAAATGAAAAAGGTAATAGAAACATTATCTTATGGACATAATACTTTTTTTACGAATTATCAATTTATAATAATAATAATGTAATCCATGTTCGGGCGATATTAAGACTATAAGTCTCCTCGTCCATCCATGCCATTACCATTCTTAAATAGAGTTACTATTTTAATAGATATGGCTGAGGGTAAATAGGAAGAAATGTGAAAATGTAAAATACCTAAGAATTGCTTAGGGACAAAATATCTACAGTAGGAAAAAGAGCACTAAGTAAGGGTGTATCAAACCTACTACCCAAAAGTCATTCAGAGGAAATTAACAGAAACAAGTAACGAAATTGAAATATAAAATGATCGTGTTTTAGAAAAATTCCGCGATAGCTTTGAGCTGTATCCATTATTCAGAGTTCTGCAGTTTTTTCACTTAAATACAATAAAAAACGCATTCGCATATTTAATGTTGAAGATAATACGAGAATCGTATCTGTTGGCGAGTATTACAAAACAAACATGCATAGAGAGTTCTTAGAAATGCATGTAATAAACACATTTGGAAAGAACAAAAAGTTAACGAACCGTAATTATCACGCGCATTTCTCTGAGTGCTACTCAACCGGCTAGAATGAGACGTCAACTTATTCAAGAATGAATGCAGATAAAGTCTCGTATTTATGTGTATGAAAAGAGCAGTTCTCTGAAATTCTGGAAAACTGCCACGGCTATTCCTTCAACATAAAGAGGGGAAATTAGTCGCTTGGATATTAAGTGGATCTGGGAAATACTGCGTTGAAGCCATTTTATGACGAAAAAGAGTAGTAATGAATCTCAGTCTGCTTTATGGAAGAGCTCTTTGTGAATCTTTCTTTCGTACCCTTCATTAGATTTTCAGCCTGTTGATTAACTTGGGACGCAATTGATTCCAAGTTTTTCTGAGTGTATTTTTTTGGATAACAGCGAGCTTGATCGAATAATTTACTTCTTAGGAAATAGAGAACTCAATTCTGACAAATGAACAAAATGTAAGCATTAGAAGGGTGGCTACCTCTCCAGTTATTTTTACGTTAATGCTGCGTTAACTTCCTTCTTCTCTGTAGACTCCGATTTGCGCTATGATATCGCCGAAAATTCCATGGTTCTGACTAATGCTACAAACTATATATTGAATGGTAACTGAGAGCGTATATCTTTTCTACATGCGCATGGTCAATTTCGTAAGATGTCTCAGCCAGCGTTTCGCAATATTTTCCTTTTGCGGAACACCTGGTAAATTTTAATATCCCAGAGTAATGTTTTAGTCATTTTGCAGTATAGTAAGTAGATGTTAACAAGAAGTAAGCGGGAAATATAGGTAAGTTAAGTAAGTAAAGAAAATATTTATCTAAGGTTTCCTGATCTGCTAATTTCAAAACTTAGCCTTTCAAATCGTATGGGTCTAATAGTAATTACCACAATTTCAAACTAGTGTTATGTGAAATATAGTTGAGGAAACGCTGATTAATCATTTGATATTGTAATGATGGACGTAGTGGATTAAATAAACACGTTGTTCCACGAGGCAGCCTGAGAGTGAAATAATTTCAAGATGAGCAGTACGAAATCCGATGAAGATCTCTCCACTGTAGGTACAAAAAACTTAACGCTATTCTATCAAAACCATCGCTGATATTGTTTGTATGATTACTAACACGTTTAAAAGTAACACAACGCTTTCATTTGAAATGAAATATAAAATAATATTNAATTTTAAATAAGAAATGTCATTCTCTCATATTCAGGTGCGCATAAACATAGTCTATTTGGCATGTTGTTAGACTAAAAACCTACTAAAAGTAAAAATATTTTTGCTGAACACCATCAATTTTAGCCTCAATCTCATCTTAATAAAGACTTTAGTAATAATAATAAATGTTTTCTCGGGGTCATTATTCGGTTCCTGAGATTTTCAGAAACCGATAAAACATAATAAATTGCTATCTGGTTTTGAAATATCCGTCAAATGCGCGAAATTTCCAGCCAGAGGATTTTTTAATGTCTCTGAAGCACAGACACACATTACGGAACATGACCATGTTTTGAATATAAGGTGGAACACACAGAGCAATGTTGCATATTTTTAGTATCCTTTGATACCAAATTATGCAAGTCCTGTATTATATAAATGCATAAGAAAATTAATGTATCACATCTTTTAGCGGTAAATCTGTACTTCTGGATTCTGCAGGGTTAGCAGGGAAGGGATATTTATAACCAGCTAAACACATGCTGGGGCGTCAAAGAAAAAGTGGCCAATTTTTTTAGCACGTCCCACTCGAGATCTCTAAAAAACGCTAAACCTCGTTCTGCTGAAAAAATCAGCAGACCTGTAATGAAGCCCTTCCGTTTTAAAACGTCGCGAAAACTTCCTCGTCGCAGTCTCTAATTTGGTGTTCTGTTGATCGTTCTTTTTCCCTCAAATCTCATCCGCGTTCATCAGGACGAGAGTCGGACTCCTATTTCCCGAAAGTATGCGTTTCTAAAGAGTCCGAGAAGAGGGAACTAATGGAAACGTGCGGCGAAAAGTGGCGGCGAAGCGGAACGGGGTAGAGGGAAGCGGGTGATGGCACGCGAGGAAATGAACGGGAATGGGAATTGTTGGCGGAGATTGGTACTGGAGAGACAAGAGCAGTGTTTACTTAGGGAAAAGGAGTGTAAAATAAAGAGAAGTGAGGAAAGTGATACGAAGTAAGGAATTGAATTATCGGATGCCGAGGAAATTTTACCGAGTCAAGAACATTAGCAACCCCCATAAAACGTGATATTAGGGAACAACTTGCTATTAATTCCGATTCTTTTTTTCATCTTTACCTTTGCAGTTGACCACAATGGTTCTCTGGCATTTAAAACAATTTTTATGGTGTCTACCAGCTAAATGATTCCTTCTTATCGTTGCCATTATGCTTTCAACTACATCTACATCTACATTAGTACCCTGCAAGCCGCCTTTCGGCGTGTGGCAGGGGGTGCAAGCACCATGAATTTACTTCCCTAATCGATTATTTTCGCGTATCGTTCGCGGAAAGAATGAGTTCATAATAATAGATGAAATAATGCGAAGGATAAATGTATATAGGATACTATGCACTCTTCGAGCGGCACTGGACCATGATTAAAGCAAGAAGATGTAGGAAAATGTGCCCTGGGATTATTCTATTAACGAGATCATTTTATGTGAAAGAAAAGCGATAAGAACAAACGAGAGAGCTTGGACGAACGGCGACGACACTATCATATGTTTGTTCAAATAACTATCCTTGGTGTTACATAAGAGCGACTCATCTGATTCTTTCAAGAAAACAATGTAACATGCTAGAAAGAAGGGGATAGTTAGGCAAAATGCATTAGTGATAAATGAATTACTGCAGATTATTTTTCTACCCTTAACGGGATATTTAATTTGTTTCCAAATTACTTATCAGAAGGCTTGAAATGATAATTGGGAATACATTTAAGTACATTCCTCATAGTTTCTTACTGGGTCTAGTCATGATGTATTTGCCCTCTAGTAAGTCATTAGTGAGGAGTGTATGAGTTTCTGAGCAGGAAATACGTGGAGTATGCGGTAAGCAAAGTTTGAAGCGTCTAGTAAGTGATGGTGGTTTAAGCCTGAAAGGAAAAGGCTTCGAGGATGTGTAATGTATTTCGAGTCGTTTGAAGTGTTTATCAATAAATAACTCAGGGAAGTTTATGCCACTAAGTTAACAGGAAATAACCGGTGAGGACGTATGAGGTATTCTTTGAGGAATACTCTGTATTCCGAAAATGTTTGCACACGCTTATGATCATGTAGATTACCAGTTTATCGGCATCTTTTCCTCCTCCATTTCTCAGAAGGTCTCATTTTTCAAATTTACCCAACTCTCGGCTCTTTTCTCGTAATCTCTCTCCCCTCTTTGGACCACTCTTCCAAGCTTGAAAGTTATATTGCATGAGTAAAAACCTATGTTAAAGTTCTCAACCGGATAAATTCAAATAAAAGTTATGAAAATCTTTATATTCTAAGAGAGGTATTCCTATTTTTTTATAACATTAAAATCATATTTACTTGACTCACCGGTGTCATTTGCGATATAATGGCTTATTCTTTTTTATCAGCATTCGCTCTTTATTATATTATATTTGACTTCCGATTATACGTAATATAAAAATATATTCAAATTGAGAATTAAATTTTTCAAAAAATAGCTATAGAGAGTAGTGATTTGAAGAAATTCAGAACGATTCAAAGCATTCAGAACTGTTCGCATCAACTTAGGCATCCCATCTGTAAGCGAGCTCTAAGGAACGGGAAAACGACCCTTCGTTTAATGCAAAATAATGTGTCAACCGATGAGCCAAGCGCTTATCTCCTGAACGACTAGGTAACGAATTCAGGTACGTTTCAAGTCAGTGCAATTAAAGTGGATAGTCCATGGATTCATTTGGTTGAGTGAGAAGGTTTGTAGCAGTCAAGCCGTTTTGGAGGGTGAAACACGTGGGGCAGATAGAACTAAAGCCAGAGGACACCAGGGAGAATGGGTAGGGACCCGTGGCGCAGATAGAGAAATACTATTTAACCCTTTGTTTCAAAGAGATGAGAGTGAGAGGGAGCCTCCTTTCTCCTGCATCCCATCCTCGCCGCGGAGAGCAATTACTTCAAAACCATTCCCACAATCTTCTCCTCATACTCCTCTCAACTGCGACGGACTCCCTCTCCTCAAACTCTCCATCTTTCTCCACTCACCCTCTCCCATAAACTTTCCTTTGTCGTATTCGAACGCCCTTAAGTGGGTTCGGCTCGTAACTTTAGAAAATGGGATGCTTGGCCCTAGCCTTCCACCATTTACTGCGTTTCGTCGCCCTTCTCCTAATGTATGCCTTAATTTTTCTCTCCTCTAAACCTTATAGGTGTGTTTTGGAGCCCGTCGTTTTAGTCCTCTTTGGAAGTCGATCCGGAGGTGAAATGGTTTTTTCTCAGAGAGGTAGCCTTCGATCCAGAACCTTCCAGATGCAAGTTAGCTTCCGAAATATGAGATGCAAGGTTGCGGATATCTTCTCATGAATGGAAATTGCACTTGGGCAGATCATGCGCGCGAAGATTCCAACGGTTCGTCTGCGGAAACTATGCTTCGTCTCTCCGGTTATGTGAAAAGCGCCGACCGCCGATTTCGGCGAGATTGAAAATTTCTCCTCATCGGTTGGGCTTTTCCAGCATTCAAGAGTGGTTTATGCGCATCTCTTCGCTTGCTTTGTTTATACACTGAACTGCTTGTACCTTATTTTTTTCTCTCTCACAATGTAAGAGATTGTTTCTCTCTCGCAATGTAAGAGGAGAAAGATTCTTTAGCTTTAAATTAAAGGCGGTGAGCGGATTAATAGATTGGAGCTGAAATATTTCAATGCAATTATGATAAAGCCAAATTACCTTTCGCATTCAGAGTTGTACATCTTTATTATCTATTTGGACGGCACTCTCTAACGTTTCTCATATAATGAGGAACTCCACAATCCTTCACACACAGGCCTGGAATATCTGGAAACCTGTTTCTTCTAAAACGAAAAACATCTGGATGACGGAATTGACTACTGCATCAATTACACAATGAAAAACATAAGCAATTAAATTAATTAATATGCATTACTTTGCAGCTTACTTGCAATTTCATGCAGTTTTTGAAGAAAATCAAGAGGACTTGTAGGATTGCAGAGAATTTATTACCAAAACCAGATTGAAAACGCTCTCTTTACTAAAAATTTAGAACACTTTTGAGTTTATTATCTGATATGCTTCGAATCGTTGTGATGGGTTTCCTTTTGCGGAACACCTGGTAAATTTTAATATCCCAGAGTAATGTTTTAGTCATTTTGCAGTATAGTAAGTAGATGTTAACAAGAAGTAAGCGGGAAAATATAGGTAAGTTAAGTAAGTAAAGAAAATATTTATCTAAGGTTTCCTGATCTGCTAATTTCAAAACTTAGCCTTTCAAATCGTATGGGTCTAATAGTAATTACCACAATTTCAAACTAGTGTTATGTGAAATATAGTTGAGGAAACGCTGATTAATCATTTGATATTGTAATGATGGACGTAGTGGATTAAATAAACACGTTGTTCCACGAGGCAGCCTGAGAGTGAAATAATTTCAAGATGAGCAGTACGAAATCCGATGAAGATCTCTCCACTGTAGGTACAAAAAACTTAACGCTATTCTATCAAAACCATCGCTGATATTGTTTGTATGATTACTAACACGTTTAAAAGTAACACAACGCTTTCATTTGAAATGAAATATCGCAAGATAACATCGCTCGCGAACTTTTTCGTCGCTCCGACCGACTATTCTCTTTACGAAGCCGAGTTTTTTAAGTGCTTTTCCGCATATATTATGGATGTGAGTACTCCATGTTAAGTTATTCGTGAGAGTTACTCCAAGATATTTCACTGACTCTACTGTTAATAAGTTTATCCCACGGAGACTGTACGGATAATCTTTAATAATAGATTTTCTTTCGAAGAAGTTAACTACTGAACATTTGTCTACATTTAGCTCTAATTGCCAATCATCGCACCATTTCAAAATGTTATCTAAATCATTCGACAGGGTTAGTCTATCCTCTTTACTCTCTATTTCCCTGTAAATTACCGTATCGTCTATAAATATCCTAACTTTACTATCAATAAGATTACTGAGGTCGTTAATGTGTACTAAAAATAGTAACGTTCCGATTACACTACCCTGCGGGACGCCCGAGGTTACCTTTACCACGTTGGAACTAATACCGTCCAGCACTACGCGTTGCTCTCTATCGGAAAGAAAGTCCTTTATCCAATTTATTACCTCCGCATTGATTCCTGCAATTTTTAATTTGTACAATAATTTATGATGAGGGACCTTATCGAATGCCTTCCGAAAATCTAAAAATACCGCGTCGACTTGCCTTATACTTTCGGCAGATTTTAGGATATCGTGTACTAATAATGCCAGTTGAGACTCACATTAAATGGATTGAGCAAAAAGGCAAGCGGATAAATTAATTTAAACACCTGTATGTTTATTCGTTCATTTTCCCACACATTCTAGGACATAAAAATTTAAATTTGCCTAAGAATAATACATTTTCAGCAAATTCCGTAATTAATGATAAATAACTCCTCACTGAAATAAACGAAAAATTCAAGGCAACTCTCAGCGAAAATGTATTTCGATTTGAGAAAAGATATTTATAAGAGAGCTTTTGTTTATCAAGATTACGTAATTTAAACTCTTACATCACTTTCCAAATAAATACATCAAGTAATTAGACAGTCGAACGTCATTGATGAGTAAATTAATATAATTATGGAAAAGACGAAGTTCAAATATTTTTTCACCTTTACTTTCTAAATGCGAAAGATATATTCACTTATTGTCCGATCTTGCAGTACTCCAGAATTAATTATAAATTTTCAATTTTAGGAAAATTTTTCATTCCGTCGAAATTGGTAACTTTGAAATATCGTGACCATGTCCCATTCTAGCCGGTCATTTAACCTCCCGATGAATGATGTTTTTTCCTTAGTTACGTTATTCTTCTTAGAACTGAAAGTTGATGGGATAGAAGTTGGAGTTTTGCAAAGTTTTCCCTCCCATACTGAATATGATCGAGAACCACTTAGCGAAGCGGCGTTAAATCACTTTTATCTACTGGGAAACAGGGGGCGACGTTTGGAAACCGTCTCACGGATAAAGGGCGAGCCTATTCAAAGTCCTTTATAACATAAATACAACCGACATCCGACTCACCTCAAATCTTCCCTGCATGGAGAGGATGGGCCTCGGAAGATTGTTCCGAGAACTATTGGAACTTCCAGTCCAAGGAGTCGAATCCTTCGGAATGAAAAGGACCTTTTTAAAGTGAAATCTCGCGTGGAATAATAGCTTGCCTGTCGGTTACCAAGAACAGTTTTTCTTCCCCCATTGAAGTGCCCGTTCCGTCCATAACGATGTGCGTTCCATGGAGAGGTCGGGGGCGGCCTCGAGATGGAAAAAATCGAAGGTTGGGTCCGATGGCGAAGCAATTTAAGAGGACGCTTCAGCTCTCGCTTTTGGATCCTCGCGCCTCTTTTGACCGAATCCCTTCTCCGCCACTAAACTCATTCTCGTGATATACTGCCTACTATCGCCCGACAGAAAACCTTTTCCTACCATTTCATACTTCCACCGATTTCTCCGAAGCGTTCCTTTCGTTTTCTCCTTCGTTCTCGGCGTGTGATTAATCATGTCATTGCGGAACTGCGACCGGGTCGTTGCCGGCACAGTTCCGGAGGCTCGGCTAAAATTTCGCTCGAGAATTGCGCAGGGTAATCACATTCCTACCATAGTGAAGTTCTGATGGAGTGTTATATTTATTTTTGAAGGGAAAGGATCTCACGGATCTTAAAAGTTCACGTCTGCATCCGCAACTGGTCCATTTATATACGTTATTCACAAAGGCGTCTCAAAATTGTGCAATTTCTAGTTTTCTGATAGGTAAGAAAAAGCACCCTTTGCTTCAAAATTAAGCTTACAAATCTTTTCCCGTTTCATTTTTCGATACTCTGATGGAATATTTCTTTGGGCAGATGCGTTTGCGCAGATGATTGGTGGCTATTGCGATTAAATGTTGTGAAGTTTTTTGGATCATCGCTAAGAGGTAGAGAACGAAATAGCTGCAGCGAGTCATCCATAACCGTAAAATTTATTGATAAATAGGAGGTCTGCTCCCTCATGGCAACATACGATGGCCTAACCAGATTTCCAGACTTCCAGCTACGCCCACTATTAATAATGATAAAATAATAAGTTTTTGATCGAATGACATACAAACGTATGTATAGGAAAAGTCACTTTCACTAATCACACTACGATCAAATAATACATTACATTAATTTGTACAATCAGTTACTAATCACATTACAAATCCACATAACACATGACTTCAATTGCATCACCAATATTTACAACAATTAAACATCACTTATTAATTACAAATATACATCGCACCACATTATTTTCCACCATAACTAAAAATATTACACTAATTACAGTTATATATTTTATTTTATACGATATTGATGTATCACTCCTACCTTTTGTGCTAAAGATTAGAAAAAATTAGTTTCAAAACGAAATTCACTTAGAGAATCAAAATCATATTTTTTGGTCTTCTTGATACAATTAATAATTCATATTGTTTTTCCGAAATAATGGACTGACGTGTTCAAATGCTATTATTTGTTGCTAAATAATGTCTATGTAAGTTAATTATCTTTGCTAATTGTTCCTCAAAATGTTTTATGGTGATTTCAAATATTGAAATTATTGAAAACTATAGTTAATGTACTGTAATGTATCAACTTAAAATTTTTAATCAGTAACTTCAACATAAAGTTAAACTTGTGGCAGGAACATATCTTCACCGCAATTAAAACCAGTCATTGTTTCCCCGGAAACTACCCTTTAATGCAATGAAAAATTTAACAAACACTTAATATTGCTAATAACATCGAATTTCGTACCTACACATATTTGCATGTTCTACTGTTGTTCGCAAATGCTATATTGTATATGAGATGTTGTTAGTAAAAAAATATTCACACCAACTCCAGTGGCCCTGCGTCAGACTCTGTGATTTCTTGAAAATACATGGTTAATCAGAATGCTACAAATATGCTCCGTAGCGTAAGATGAGAATCCCTGGATGAAACGAGATCAAAAGCTCGATTGCGATTCCGGAAACGTACTTTCTCCGAATTAATCCGTATAAAGTACGTTTACGGAATTTGTCAGAGAAGGTATGCGAGCTCCATGAGCAAAATTAGAGGCAGATGGGTGGAAAAACCGTTTTTAAATCCCTTCTTTGCGCGAACAATTTCCAATAGCAAAAGACAGAAATCGGTTGATCACTGTTTGCTAATAAAAATTGTGGGAAACTAACTATTTTCACTCATTTATAAAGAACGAAAAAAGATGTGGACAATTAATTTAACAATATCTTCAATTTAAGAATATCTGAGTGGATAATTGGTTACATTTTTATCCACATTTTTGCGTTTTTTAATACAATACCTTATCCAACAATACCTTTATAATTGGAGTGGTACTGCATTGTAAACTGATTAATGATGAACAGGGTCTCCACCAAGATCCCATTGTAAAATCTATGAGTGTCATTAAGTTATAAATAGAAATAGGGCATTCCCGTGTTTACAGCCCGGCCTTTCTCTATCTATTTACTTGGAAGACTGCATTTTCCTCCAAGAAATTATTTTTCTATCAAAAACTGCTTTTCAACTAATTTCCTTCTTTGATCGGGAGCATTCTCTTCAAGAGATTTTTACGAACAATAAAATCTAGAGCAAACTTGAAGTGACCCATGATAAAGCAAACAATGCTTTTGTTATATGACAATTGTATTCTTAAAATGGATTTCAAAGCAACATCAAGTCGGTCAAATTACAATTACAATCATCAGGAATTCTTAGGAAAAATTACATGCGTATATACATGCATATATTGATGAGATTGGTAGCTCTTTGGAACAGAATGAAAGACGGAATATGTATTTTTTCATATCATATTTGGGATGGTTGTTAACAAAGTCAAAGAGTTTCGAATAATTTTAAAACATTTTACTTAATAACTTTTGAAGTTGAATTCGGATTTTGGGTCAAATGACCCGCGCCGTCCGTTCTTATAATTGTTATAAGAATCAAACCATCAGACAGACCTTTTTGTTTTTTTATATATAGTTATGCTTCCAAAACGTAGAGCGGAAAGTTTTGTTCTTATCCAGCGTTTTAATAATATTTTTGAAAGTGCTGTTACACCTGGGGTTATTTCTGATCTCTCCGCATCCACTGAGAATCGAACCAGGGACCACTTTCAAGCAAACGCATAACCCACATGGTTATCCGGGAGCCTTTTATCAATGGTGCCCAGACTTCCAGGTTTTCTGGTATTTTTTAAACTGTATAAACCACTCTCAAGGTGTCCTGGAACATATATTATCTCTGTACTTGTTATTCCTCTGTGCTAGAATTATTTTCAGATTTGATTGATCAACTGTGGCGTTTACGCATCAATGATCTGTAAGTTCATCAATATAAGTGATATGAGCCCAACTGTGACTCAATCTATCATGTTAACGAGTGATTTTAACCTATATGTTATAATGCGAAATGATTTATTTGTATTTCTATGTACGATGGACATATTACATTTGGCTAGTTAAGTGTATCTATCAACTCCAAGCAGTATACAAAATTACGAATGCTAAATTAGTAATTTTATTTAGTATATTTGTAGGGTTATCATATCATTTAAAGTGGTTATTTTTATTTATATGCGTGCTTAATCACGGTTTACATTTATAGTTGAACTCATATATTTCTCTCAAATAATATTTCTTTGGCAATAAATAAATTATATAACCTATTTGGGTCCACATGAACAGAAAATCGAAAACAAGAAACTCATTAGTAGGATTTAAATACTCTTAACTACAACAAATATCGAATATGATAATTATCCCCGATATCCTCCCTTAAATTTCCAGATATGCCCCGATAGTCCCGGATTTTTTGTCCTCTAAGTGGTGAATGTCCCGGTTTGCTACAGTCGGTCTCCGGACACACTATCTTTATCCAGTGTTATCGTGTGATACCCAAACCAGATAATAAGAACAGCCTTATAACTAAAATGTTTTGGGAAGTACAAATTATTAGTGTGTTTTATTCTTCAATGCTGTATGCTAATTACCACTACATCCTAGAACCATCACACACTAAGGATGGTCATCCTAAATACCTCTCTCGAGCTCTGGTGCAAGTGTGACCTCAATTCATTGGATAAAGCAATATTTAGTTTCTACAGTTTCACGTATTCATTAAACTTGACCAATTGACCTATATCTGTAACAGATGATGCATCAGAAATTTGTGTTGCTGGTAAATGGAAAGTATAACTTGGCAGATTTTAGGCTTTGTTGTTTGGAAGGACTTACCGTTTTTCATGAAGAAAATCCATTTATAATCTTTGATGGAGAATTAACCTTCAGTATGGTGAAATTGCTGTCGTCTGCGTTTCCCCTTAAAATTTTACACAAGATTTACATATTGCACATAAAAATAGGCACCCTAGATATCGTAAACATGTTTCTAAAAATCGTAAATACTGCTTAATTCTCTCTTATCCTTTTCTAAAGGCAAGACGGTGCAATAGCACCCCTTGGGCAAAATTCTCTTGAAATTCACAATAATTCACAACATAACATCTAAAGGCGTGTCCAAAAACTACTTGATAGAGCGCAGTGACCCTCAAGGCAGAACAATTTATAGGTGAATAACCTAAACGAAGATTTCAGTTTGCGAACGCGGTCCTCCACTTACTTTATTAAACACTCCATTGGAACAAGAGAATGTATGAAGGCCTTAAAAAAGCGAGCGGAGAGATGGGAATGAAAGCTTTGATGGCCACACAGACTCCAAGTCGGATTACTTATTGTAAAACTCTCCTAGCATGTGTCCGACCGTGGACCCTAGGGAGAGAAGAGATTCTAGAGGAGAGAGTTTATTGATTGTGCGGACCGCCATTTTGCCGGGCGCATTAGGTCAACCGCACTAGATTGCCATATCCGTAGTTGCCTCCGCCCACCCTTTTCCGTCCCACTGCACCTCCGTCTATTCTGCCACTCTTTATCTTTCCAAGGATTGCCCCCTCCCCAGTACACCTACGGTTCCATCACCAGACGAAAATCTCATATTCCCATAGCTGCCAGAACTACTTCAGAAGACTCAACGTTCTTCCTCACGAAGATATCGCCGCTCTTCATAAGTTCCTCTAACCGTTTTCCCCTTTCCTCCGCTTTTACGGCTGTGTTTTCGTCCCCACGTAGATCCCGTGACTTGGTCGATCGTAATAATTTCCATCTCGGCGAGTTATTCTTTGCTAATGATCGGTTTGTCCTTGCATCCTCTCTTTCTAAGTTTGGATAAACAGCATTGATATAGAAAGTTTTGATTCCGGTGCGCAGAGGAAGTAAACATTTCCAGGGAAGTGGAGGTTGTTTTTGATCTATTTTCACATTTTCAGAGCTGTTTTTGTCGTATAACTTATGCATCAATCAATGAAATTTACTGGTTTTTCGAAACAAACGTGTTTGTCATCGGATAACATCCAATAATAAGGCAATTAAATTAGTTATGAGTTTCCTATATAGTTTTTCACAATAACATGTAAGGTAATATTATTTAAAATTTTTTAATTTGATTCTTGCCCTGAGAATCATAAACAAAAAAAATTTAAGTGATAACTGCAGTATCAGTTATAATTACAGAGATTTTAATCATGAATTAGGGTGAAATATATGTATTAATTTTTAAAATGTGAACAGTAATTCTTGTTTCCCTCTTGTTACGTGTCTAAATTCACCTCGTGTCAACTTTCGCTACAAAAATTCCGTTTTCTACCTAAAATGCTTGCACAAGTCCGAATTCGCTTATGGAAATCTATAGATATTACTTCCCAACGAAGGCGCGAGGGAACGATATCCACTAGCCCTTTTCTTCTTCTCAGATCACTATTACACAATTTCTTCATTGATATACTTCCATTAAAATATTTCCTGCTGTCATGTTTTGACGAGAGATAAATTATATTTGCTTTATGTTACTAGATTTAAATTTCATACACGATGTTTTTTTTTAAAGTCTGAACCAAAACTCGTACTTTTGGTTCAGCCTTGCTTATGGAAATAGTGCATACAAGCTACTGAGATACTGGATAACTGGATTCAGTCTGATCAATCCTTACCGAATACTATATGCTTTAAAGCCTTGTTCATCGGGCACTAGTTCTGTATATACATTAACTTTTTCAACTTTCTCCATTTTTCTCAGTTAGAAAAGCAAGGGTTTACTGCTTCAATCATCGTCCTGCCTAGTTCATCCCCTTTCCAAAGATGTTTCTACTAGTGGTAAATTGTTAACGATCCGGAAAGCCCTCAGGATGATTAATTTAGAGACAGAAATATTCCATCGCTTTCTTGGCACATTCATTAAGAAATATCAGGGAAAGATGTTCACATATTTTTAAATTATTCAAGACATCTTAATCTGAAACTAGTAGGAAAAGTTACCCACGTAAAGATATATCTTCAAGAATATGTTAAAACTGAGGAAAGGCAAAGATTTTGCGCGCGTGCTTGCAAATATTCGTTCTGTGCCGCAAGCACTCTTGCGTATTTGACTCGTATATCCTTTTTCATGTCAGAGCCCTTCCTTCGCTTTACCCTTGACGTAAACGCATCGTATTATCACCAGTTCATTCAGGCGACGCGGGAGAGAGGAAGAGGTTTTGCCTTGGAATGGAAACACAATTTAACGCGCGATGTCACTCAGCGTTTCTCAAATCACGGAACGAAGACTCCTTTTCCCACTCTCCAAAAGGGAACTTTTTATAAAGAGGCGAAGGAAATATCTTCACCCTCTCGTTACGCTTCTTTCATCCAAACCACATTACTCTGCTCCCACAATCCTACTCTCGCACTTAATTCCTCATTTTCTCATTTTGTGTACTCATCCCTAAAGCGCTATCTGCCTCCCGTTTACGAATTCACTATTTTATTATACGTCGCTCTTTCTCTTACCCTCTTACGTTCTTTTCCTTTCTGTTTTCATTTTCGTTCTTCCTTTTCCACCTGTCCTCTGCCACTCAATCGTCTCCTTCATGCAAATTATAGTTTAAAGTATTCAGACACTTTCCCCAATTTAAAGATGACATATAGTTAATGGGTACGAAAATATATCTAGAAATGATAAAAAGAGTATCAGTGTACTGTAATATAAGTACGTCTGAAATGAGTTAAAACGCGGTCTCGTACGGTTGCCTATGCTCTATATGGAATTTATAAACACCGCTTTATTTAAAATTTAAAGAATATTAGCGTAACATTTAACAATTCAAATCTTTGACAAGTATTTGCAGTTTTAGCTTCTGGTTGAAACCTAATTATATAAAGTTACGTTACTTTTTTGCTGATTTCAAAATACGAGAAACACAATCTCACTTCATATGTATGCCCAGTTCGTAACTTATGGCTATTGGCGTTGGATTTTCTCAACTCTAGTATACAATACATGAGAACACAAACTTAAATGACAGAAGGCTTATAAAGATCGTTATGCTGCAATTAAATCGCACTCTATGATATGGTATCTATTTTAAAATGCCCACAATGCATGATGGATAAGGAGGGATTTCCCTCGTGAATAGAGTGGATAACACGTAGACAAGCATGTTGTCTTTGGATGGGTACCTGGCTCTCACCTGACATTTTAATTATCAGCACCTTGGTGTTAGTTTTTAGGTTCAATTTATTATTGCAAGACATTGTGGATACACGGTTATCTCTGGTATTAGCAGATTAATGGCTATTTTTAATATTTACGTAATAAGTTTTAAATTAAGAATATCACAATGTTAATGCCCCATTTTCCCTTCCTTACTGTCCACTTTACCAGGACAATATTCTTGCAAAAGCTGCTCATCCTTGCAATCAGTTTACAGTTCGTACTAAGTTTAGTTCTTAGATCCCCCTTTGTTCAATCTTCCAATACCCATCTTCTTCATTTCCGTCCTTAAATTAAGATTAAACACATTAATGGACCTTAACGTCTCAAATTTGCTCAAGAAGAATAGCTTCTCTTTCTTCTGTCTCTCCTCAAGATCCATCCTTAATCCTCTTTCCTCACACACCCTGTCTCCTTCCCTCTCTCTCCTCATTCATTTCCACGCCCTCCTTTTATTAGCGCCATCACGACTCCCATTTCCCCAGCCTCTTCTTAGCTCCTAACCTCGCCAATTAACAGTACAATCAGTCACTCTCATCCTATTCCGTTCAATTTTGTCCCACCATACTCGTTTGGGTTCTTGCTCTTTCTTTTACATTCCGCTAACATAATTGTTAATCTTGTAAATCCTCCCCAGCCTTTCAACCAGAGGCAAAAAATTGCAAACGTTCCTAAATTGAGTACTGCTCGTGATTATACGGTTATGTTGAGCAAAGACTTCTTCCCAATTTTCGATAGAATGACGTCTCTCTATTCCATTAATTTTCTTCGCGCCCTTCTGGAAAAATTTGGACCAATTCAGAAGAGTTATAGCTGTTAAATTCAATGCATGGATAAATGATTCATGATAGTTAACTCATGGGTAATTACATGAAATACATTAAATTATTTTCGATTTGCCCGGTTTATGAATTACCGTAAAATAAATTCTTAAACATAGTATATTAGTCTTATGATAGTCTCACGCGAGTTCATATTGCCATCCATGAATGCTAATGACCCTCATATCTCTGTAAAATATTCATACCGATGGCCAGTTTTAACCTCATCCCCTCTATTCGTAGGTGACGCTTACTGGGAAATATGAGGAATGAAGTAATTTGCTTTCACTTTTCTCAGTAATCGCGAAGGCTATGGATGGAAAACATTCATGCACATACTTTCTGCATAGTTATCCTATTTTCCATCGTATTCAATGACTGACCAAAATGTACGCCATTATTCAGCCTCGTACATGCCATTATGTATGCAGTTATTTATATATCAGTAACGCACATTTTATTGAAGCCATAAACAAGACGGAGACAAAAACAAAGTAATAATTTTGAGAGGACATAAAAATAAATACAGAATTACAATCTCGCATAAAACAGAATTTCAAGAAAGGATAAGATCTTTGCTGCCTTTGAAGTTTGGAGTTGAGCTAACGCTAAACCAAACCCAAAACCCAATTCCTTTTCATAACAATAGTTAAATTAACTAATTAAGGAAAAAATATAGATTATTACGAAGATTAAATGCAAAATTAAAGACAATATGTTAACAAAATATATTTCCCGTATCCAGGAGCATAGGTAAATGTGTGCCACACACAAATTTCCTTATTTATTTATTTACAAATTTCCGCCACAACTAGATAAAAGTCTTGCGGCAGCATAATATTATAATTAGCGTAATCATTTTTATTTATCTCTGAAAACATTTTAGTATAACTTTTGAAAATATAAATATTACGTAGGTACACATCTCTTAACTTTAAGTATGCGGCTAATGGTCTCTTTTCCCCTTACTTAACCAGCATTTGATTCCCAACATATTCATCTGCCCAATATCTTTCTTCTTTCCTTGTCCCCTTCCGTGTCTTTCGCACTCATACCATTCGATTCTTCACACCTCTCTTTTCATTTACTCTTCTTATTTGTTACCCTATCTCCTTTTCCCCGCAATTCTATAGCGAGTCGATGTTATTTTTTTTAATCCGACGGAACTGAGAGGCATCTCTTGGTGCATATTTAAGTCTTTTACCCCTCCTTCTTCCCCCTCCTATATGAATGGATGAGTCTCTTTCCCCCAGTTTTAAGATTGGCTCCCTATTTCCAGCGAGAAACTAGGACGCTTCCTCTTTGACTCTCACTCCCATCTCTTCCCATCAGCCTCCGTGCAATTGTAGCCCTCCCTTCGCGACTCTCAATTTATTTTTCCCCGCGCTCTCCTCCAACGGCAGTTGAATCGAACCGCATGAATGCGTCTCTGTTCTCCGAAAGCGGTCTCATCTCCGGGCATAATTTCACCGGTCTTTTGTCTCCGATCATAACTGACGTACTCAAGTACAGGTTGCGCCGGGGTTCATGCGCTTCTTTGAGGCGCGGGGAAAACATAGTTGCCACAGGTTTTTTAACCGTAAGAATGGATCCCCGCGTCTTCAGTTTGCAAGCGTTATGTGAGAGTGCAGTTGAGAAGGTTACGCTATTTTGTGTCAAATATGGTCCAAGGCTTTCGCTGACGATGCATAATAATCGAGGCGCAAAATAGCTAAGGAGTTATGTACTCTTTCATTACTCTCTTCCTGCTTCTTCTTCAGTTTTTAATAACCGCAAGCGGATAATCCGAAATGATTTTAATCAACAGGCATAAAAAAGTCATAGATTGGCTTAAGAATTATGCAACAGTATTCTTTCTTAATACCTTCAGTTTCTATATGTATTGTTAATGTATCTTTCGTATTAAAATGTCCAGAAATGTTGTTTTCTGGGTTTGTCCCGGATCATGTCTCCAGAATTCGGCATTCTAAAAAGTGCTTATTGGGGAACTAGATGCCCTAGAGGCTAATGTTCAGGATTCAAACGGATTAATTCTCAGAAATTATGAACAATTGGGCAATTTGTCTCTTAGTTAAGTTTAAGGACATAGAAACATACAATTTTGGAGATAAAATATCACAATTTCCACTTCAGGTCTACGGCACCCTGGCTATACATAGAGAAATTTGTTTAAAGCCTGATCAATAACTAAACTTAATTTGGAGATAGTAGTTCGCTTAACGGTAAAACTCTATAAGGAGAAATGGGAAAGTCTTACAGCATATTTTATTTGGCAGATTATTTATCTTTGATCTTATACCTTCACCAAGTAAAATCAATTTTATAGTTACTACTAGTAAACGCCCCCATCAAGCATGACGGAACTTAGTTTAGTTTAAATTTAACTTAATCTAGTTTAAAAATATATATATTATCGTATATATCTGGTCTTCCCAAGTACATAACAATTCCGTCGTAAAATCATAATGACTCAATATATTACTTACCATTATTAATAATATTTATTCTACTGTTTTCAAGTCACGAAAGCCTACTTTACGTACATTTCTTGTAAAAATTATAGGAACTGATTATACCCGTGCACTTGTATGGGAAAATTCATGAAATCAACATTAAACAATGGTCTTAGTCGTCAAAGGGTTGGGTTGTTTATTTCCCAAATATTTAACGAAATATCCATGTGCTTCATCAAAATCCTCGAAATTTCGGATCTATATCAATATTTTACGACTAAAATAAGAATATATGATCATTTTCCTTTCTTGTGACACTTGTCTCAATTTCGTAGGACTATTGTTTCTAATCTAATTTTGTAAAAGAAACAACCTCTGCAGGTGACGAAAACCTATTTTATCTACATTTCTTATGGAAAAGTATACTAACTGATCATCCCCGTGCTTTTATATAGGATAACTCATGAAATCAATGTTCAACAATTGCTTTGGTCGTCAACTGGATGGGTTGTTTATTTCCGAAAAAAATTACGAAATATCCGTGTATTTTATCAAAGTTTTCGCAATTTCAAATTTTCATAAATATTTCACGACTAAAATAAGATTCAATTGTTATTTTCCTTTCTTGTAACACTTGTCTCAATTTTGTAGGACCAATTTTCTAATTTACTTTTGTAAAAGAAGCAACATCTGCAAGTCATGTAAACGTAATTTACGTTCATCTCTTATTATGGGCTCCTGGGTTCGAACCCGGGCCTTTACAGAGCTGAGAATAGTTTTCCTGGGGGTTTCAGCATCTTAGAAATACAATGCAGTTTGTTTCAGATCTCTAAGTCAAGCCGTTCCTGAGATTAATAGGAGGACGGACCTCATAAATGCAAGGAAAGTATTAAGAACGTATTGCATTGTATACATTTTCATAGTTCAAGAGCTCTTTTTCATTATTTTTATAAGCAGTACTATACTTTCTGTTTTTAACATTTTTGAGGTTTGATCTTATTTAAGCAATTGCATTTCTTCTCTCAGGGAAACTAAATATATGGATTTAAATAATTAATGCAAATTTTGCCAACATATGATAAATGCCTTGAATTCGCAACTATTGTCATTGTTGATGGCCAAAATTCCACATTTGGAAAATATCTCACAAAATATTATAATATACATGTAGATAATCCTAAGTAATTATCTGGAGATCGATTTCACGAGGTCAAATTTTAGGATAAGGAAACAGGAAATTGGACTAAGAACTATTTTTATTACTTATTTATTTTGTATTTTGATGTATAATGCTATACTATTGCGCAGTGTAGGTTACAATACTTTACATAGCGAATTTGGAGAGAATTTAGAAAGAAGAGCATCATGCTTACGTTTAACGAATCGTTTTTCTTTTAGACAGTATGTGTTATAATAATTATATAAGATGAATCTATGTCATGCTCTACTCTTAGCCAGAAGCATTAAAAAAATTTAACCAAATACGGTTGATTTCTTGTATTATTCAAACAGTGGTGGTTAATGTGGTGGTACATCACATCCGGGACTCTAATTTGATTGGGTCCGGTTCCCACTGACTTACTCAGCCAAGAAAAACATTAGATATGGATCCAATTTTGAGCCTTTAGCAAAATCACTTTTTCGTAATATATTTCTTGGAAATAAACCAGGTAACGGCACCTTAATCTAAAGTTATTGCTCCGTGCAGTGGAAGGGAGAGACAAACTTAAATCGTAATAAACGGGAGACAATCAGCAATTGTAATTAGTGCGGAGAACGAAAGGATTCTCCAAGGGTGTTCGGAGTGTACCACTTTGGGTAGAGAGAGAGAGAGGGGAGGGATATTCTTGCGGAACCTCCTCAGACTTGATTCAGATAAGACAATGAAGAAAGGGAGAGGGAGCGTCTTCATCCCCTCCCCCTGCAGTCCCCATTTCCGCCCGTTTCTTAAGACGTAACCTTGGCGGAAGACAGAGGGAACAATGAGTCAAACCCCCTTTTGCTCTCCTCCCAAAGAGGCCGGCTTAATGCCATACTGTAGGTCCCTTCTCGGAACTTGCTACAATTTATTCAAACCCGCTTTTCATCTTCCTTTACTCATTTCATTCCTTACATGAATGGACTACATGGTCTCAATTTCCTCCGGAGAAAGTAATTTCTCCACCCGTCTCACCATGCACGCTCTACAGTTTGCGGACCTCCTCCATTGTCCCTCCTCCTCTCGCATGAATCGCTACGTCTGCAATTTCTCTAAAATAGCGTGTCTGCGACTCTTATCTTTCCTATCTAAAATGTTTACAGACCTACCTTCCGGCCTTATCTTTCTAGCTTCCATTTCTTATCTGTCCAAATAGTCCCTGTTTCTATGAAATAAAACGAAATAAGATTCTTGTATCATTCAGCCATGTTGCCTATCTCCGCGATTTCTTTAGCCCCGCCTTGACAATGGTATCCTTTCTACTGTGATCATGGTAATTAAAGATGACAATCTACCATCTACGAATTTTTGTAAATTATGTATTCTCTATGGCTTGAAAATTTCGTTATTTCCTATTCTCAGGAGTTTATTTATTTTATCGGAGGGTATTTATTTGATAGGAACTAAGTCTTGGTGGATGGGTTGCAGCTTCCTACTTCTCATAATGAATCATAACGCAAAAACACGAGTATCAATGAAGCCATTCCATGTTTGGTTTTGCATTTTAATTGTATCATTTATGCACAATACCGCTCCATTCTTATTTATCCTCTCATTCAATTTCCGTCTCTGACACGTTCAAACTTCTCATGCATACTATTTTTATGTATTTAACTTTATAAAATTAATCATTACAATTATTTTACTCTTATAGTAAATTACTATATTGCTAATTTTTACTGTTTTCAGTAATAATTACGATTAATTCACGTGATTGCCACTGATAAATTTGTTCATTACCATTTTACTCTTACAATTTTATTTAGCACTCTCAAATTTGAAGTAATCCTGATTGTTTTAAGTCTTCATATGTCTTGATGACTTTCTTCCCGTGAAGAAAAGAGGGAACATTCTCTAAGACAGAGTTGTAACTCAGTCCATCTTTCTCTTATGACGCATATAACTTTTTCTAAAGGCGTTAGAGAAAGGAGGACGGTATCCCTATCAAAATGTACAAATAATGAGCAAAGTTGGGAGTTTAAGAGGAAGATGGCATGGCTCACGTATCAGATAGGTTATAAAAATAGTCCCCATCCAGTAAAATGTTGGAAAGTTCAACGAAAGTGGTATCCTGGAGAAGAGACTAATAATAAGGTCGTTGCTTTCCCCCGATTTTTCTTCCCTGAATTTATCTCTGTCGCCCATCTGAAAATGATCTCCGTCATCCAGCCTCCAATATCGCCCATTTGAACCTCTGCTCACCTCATGCCCCTCCTTCCCTCTCCCAGTTCCTTCCTCCCCATCCCAGCTCCATCTCCTTCCCAGTATCACCCAGTGCCTCTGTCCCGTTTCGCTTTAACTGCTGCAAGGAATTTCCGCTTTGATTTCCCTTGACAAATATCCGCCACCCACGTTCGATATTAATCAAGCGATTCCCTTCGGGTAACGAGGGTTGTAGCGATCCAAGGGAGGATCCGTTTTATTAAATTCGCTCTTCCGGATTACGTTTGTTGATTCACGGTCTTTGTTCAGATGATTTTCGTGGAGTGAGTAGTTGAGTTGCACATCGATTCGTGAAGCGATGCGATTGTGGAAATGGGGCGCTGATTTCTCCGGAAGGATGCATTCATCCGTGCTTCGTCTGGAACTGTATTACTCTTTCGTGTAAGTAGTTATCAACTTAAAAGATACTCCTAAAGTCACGCGGCTTTCATCAGTAAGATCAAAGGATGAGAGGACGAGAATTGTATTTTATGATGAACATTTTACTCTCTACAACTAAAGTTTTTCTAAATTTTCCATAAAATTATCACTTTTGCATATTTTAAAATTTGTACCAGTTAATTATTGTCTTTAAAATCACAAGCATGGGATTACACAAAATTCTAATGGTTTGATATCACAATAAAAATTACTTTGAAGAAATGATTACGGCGTATTTGAGGAATGAAAATCAAGAAATCTGACTTCCTTTCTTGACACTGCATCTTCTTCTTATAATTTTTCATGTCTCTCATATACTATTTCCTGTGAGCATCTGTAGTGCCACAGATTATCTTGAAAATGTTTTTCTCCTTGACCATCAGGCTTTCTTTCCTTTCAAAGAAAATGTTTAGCAATATCACTAATCGACTTTTAGGAACGGGCATCTTCGTTTTATTCTCCGTCGAAGCAGTCTAATTAAAATATAAAAAATAATTATGAATCTTCACTAATTACATTTGGACGAATAAATATTTGCACCACTTATACAAAAATATGTTCCCACTACGTTACTGGTTTCAACAAATACTGCATTAGGAAGAATCGTGGTTTAACTCAAATTTTAATCTTAATTTTATGATTTGACAGGCATTTCCCCTGCCTATTTGATAACTACATTCGTTCTATTTTATTTAAACGTAATAAAATTTTTAAGAATTTACCTTCCACTAATTATTAGTCATTTCTACCATTGTTCCAGAATGGATTTACACAATCATCAGATTAGAAAACCTTATCATAACCATCTTTCATACTCCAACAGTGTTTGAGAGGGAAAGAGAATTGATACAAATCAAGGCTGTTAACGTTAATAAAAACGATAGCTAATGTTATTTAACTCCACCCGGAGGACATATCTGTTCTCCGTAAATAATCTGATGCCTATTCAAATTTCTTAGTTTCGTTCGATGAGATTGGAGCTCCGTCAGGTTTCACTTGAAAACATTGCCTTCTTCATTTTCTTTTCTATAGGAAACCAACGATTCCGTCTACGTACATTTCCAGTGGCTACATATCTCTTTCAAGCTGAACACAGTCATCGGTATAGATTAATTCCTTCCAACGTCTTTGGCTGTTGCTCAAATCAATTGCAGTAATGCAATTCGGCGGAGCAAAAAGTGTGCGACGGAGCGGTTTTGCGGCGAATTGCGACGGTTTTTCAAATGCGGTTTGCGTCCAAAGAGGAACTGCCCTCAGCTGCTTCATTCGTTGCTTGTCTGCTCTCTCCACCCACGGAATGCCAAGCACTGTCAAGGCAGAGCAGTTGCTGGGGATTGTCCAAAGCAGAGCTGGGGAGATTTTTCCATCTAAATGAATGGGACTATTAGTACACATTAAAGCTACTTATTGCCTACAATTAAATCTTACGGCTTCGTCATTTTGCGTAGTGAAAGTAATAATTCATTGATTACTCCTAGGAAGTTAGTAATACATATATTTTTTCATCTAGGCTATGACTCGAATCCGCCAGAAAATACTTTCTACGCTCAACATTACTATTTAGACTCTTGAGGGACTCCTATTGGCTCTCTGATTTTAATGCTATCTCTGATTTTAATGTTATCTCTGGTTTTAATGCTATCTCTGAACATTAGAATTATTTCTGTTATTATCACAATGGCCACATATCTATTAAATAGCAATCTTTCAGTTTACTTAGCACTTAGTTGATTCGCATGGATTTCAGTACTAAACCCATCCCTCGTGCAGCGAAAGTGTTTCATTTCTTTTTTTCATACTTTCATAATCACGCAAAAATGCGTCTGTAGTATCGTAACAGTTATGATGAATGCGTTTCTGAATTACAGATTTTTATGTTGCAAATCCTGTGTGTAATCGATTTCGTAGGCTCGCGTAATGACTTAGGAGTCAAACTTGATGGGCCAATGGAGCAATTCCCGTCTATAATACCGAATGCAATGCGTGGGTGCTTTGCATTGCACCAAAGACGCTAATTGTCCTGTCAGTTTCACCACACTCAATTATCCCTTCGTGCGACTGAAAATGACACATATGACCTTGTATTCTTTTACCTTTCACATTTACATTAACGTTCATTTGTTCTGCCATAATTGTGATTCAAAATGATACTCTTCGATTAAGAAACCCCAAATTTCTTATGGCAGTGTCTCTGATACATATATTGTCGTCATCGCAATTTTGTGTTTTCAGTCTCGTCAATGCCTAATAACAAACGAAAGAAGTTAATCGTAACTGAAATAATAATCATACCTCAACGAAATTTTTTTGAAATCCTGTACTCCTCATTATAGGATTTCATATTTAAATTATTCCACTCATATGGAGTAATAAAGCTAATAATGCAACCTTTTTTAAATTTCCACATCTTTCAGTAGGCCTTTTAGAAAGCATATATAACCAGCAATACAAAGTTGCATTATTTCCTATATTTGATACAGACTAAATATAGATAAACATTCTGGAAGAATCAAAGAAAGTTTTCCGAACTAAATATTATTTTTTAAAGATTGACAATAACGAGGAAGTCAATCCCTTAGTACTCTAATGAATATTTTACATATCTAATCTCAAAATTGGTCATGTCATATCGCATCTAATAATCTTACCTCATTATAAAACCTGAAGGTATATGCATTTCTTTGTCAGTCAGTGTATTATTATATGTTTTATTGTCAAATTTCTGGTTCCGTTAACCCTAATGCTTAACTTAACCTGCATGACCATGGATTGAATGAGGTCCTTAGATTGGTAATCGAGCGATGGAGCAGCCGCTTTTTAAACTGAAACATGTGACTATAAATGCGTAAAGTTAACCCATAAGAATTAAAAAACGTCGAGAAAAATCGATATTTTAAAGTAAAATGTGTTTATTTGAGGTATCAATAAACTCGTTGTACATTTAAATCTTTCCGACTCGATATAACATCCATTGGAACTTTTGTTTTCATGGAGGAAGCTACTTCCGTAATGGCCAATAGTCGACTTTTGCCAGCATACAATTTATAGAAACTGAAGTGACGAGGCCAATGCGCACAAAAATAAAGACTAAGCAACCTTTTGAATAGGGTGTTTTATTTATTTTATGATTCACATTAAAAGAGAACAAAAGAGAGAAGAATTAATATCTAGAAAGCATAATAATTCAGTCATTTTTTTGTTAAAGCTCAAGTTTTAATTAAACGAAAACCTAGCGCTTCAATTTCAATAACCGAATGTGGATCGGGGACACGAAATTTAGCCAATTAAATTCCTGTATTATTCCCTAAATTAAATGGAATTTCATGACGTAATACGAATGATCTTAAAGTCCTGGCGAAGGAAAGATAAATAATAACGATTCTCTTTGGGGGAGTTATCGCTTCGTGTTTTAATTAAATTCCCAATAAAGCGTCTAATTAAAATATGCAAGCGAGAGATGAGGTTCAACTTTTTGAGCAAGTGGTCCTCAAGAAAGGGCCCCATAACGTTTTCTGTCTTGAATTCCCCGTTTTTTCCGTTTTATCTTTCAGAGACTGAATCGATTCCATTAAACTTCCTTTTTAAGCAATTTTTTTTCTCATCGCCTCGTCCGCGCCAAAGCGTCGGAGACGAGAGGGAAACGACGTAAATAAGTGAGGAAAAAACGCTAAGGAAGATAATACGAGATGAGGGACAGGACGGCACGGAAGAGGGGAAATACGCAAATTTATGAAATGAGAAAGGAGCTTTAATTTGCCTTGCCACCTCTTTCATATTTTTTTTAAATTTCACGACTCGCCAAACCTCGTTCCATTTATACCATTCTTCCTCATTTTTTCCGCCTCCATTTCCATTCACCTGCACGTTATATATCTCGTTCTCTTTCTCACTTCACGCACCCCTTTTCCGAGCATCTTTCACTCTCCTTTTGTGTTCCTCCTCGCATTTATATATCTCTTTCCCTCTTCTCTCCCTTGGCCCCGTATCCTTTACGGTGCATGGTTAGTGTCCCATTTATTCTCTGTGGTTTTGGTTTGATTCGCAGTTTTCTTCCTTTACCCGGAGAGAATCTGAGCCACTTGGTCAAGCAGAAAGCTTAAAGACAGTCGGAGAAACGGTGAAGGGAGGGAGGGAGGGAACGAAAGAGGTGGAGTTTGGAAAAGAGAATGGAATACAACGTGCTGAGCAGATAAAAAGATGAGAAAGAAAAGAAAATATAGGAAAGAAGGGAGAATGACATGGAATATGGAAAGAGGATGGGACATTAAAACAAAGTACATTATTAAAATTTCCGAGAAAGAGACAAAAGAATCGGAAAGAGAGAGGAAGGACATGAAAGGACGAGCTGGTAACAATTATAAAGGAGAAGTCAGCCGCAGAATATATGAATTATGAATGAGTTATGGAGATAATGAAGGCAAATTAAGAAAAAGTAGTCGATACATTAAATGCGGGGAAGGAGAGGTTAGGATGAAAGAGATGAGCGCAAATGGAATTATAACGAAGAGAAATTTTCTTCGTGAAGGTTTTGGTACACTTGATAGGATATTATATCGAATATAATTTATATTTATTTTGGTATACAGAAGTTGAGGCCTCCAGGCAAATAAGTTCGCTTTTGATGGGGGTCCGATTTCTCCGATAAGGATTGAAGGGTACCCGGCCAATAAAGGAAAAACCAAATTCATCATCACCGCAATATGACCATCAACCGACATCATAAGTGTCTAAATAATAATAATGGCTAAATAAAAAGAAGGTATGCTGAAGTAGGAGAAGTTTCTCAGTCAAGAATTCGTACACTATAATAATAATAATTTTATTATTGCCCCTAAGCAAGCCACCTGAAGGCAACAGTATATAAAATTACAGAAAATAATGCAGTCTTATAGATTTAAGTATGTATTAAAAAATGTAGGATGACAAAAAAAATACAATAGAAAAATAACATCTATAAGGAAAAGGAACACGGCTGTTGTAACTGGAGTTATTATTAAGTTATTCTTCTCTCCCGAAGATGGCAACTTAGTTGTAAAATACGTATCGAGAACAATACTTGCTTACAAGCGCAACCACGGAGAACCCCAACCCCCGCTGGTGGGAACTCTTCAACGGTTAAGTTTGCACGCAAACAACGGCTATTTGGGGCTATTATCTGACTCAGAAGAATAATAACAGTTATATACAATTGATTACGTCACACAATGTTCAAGAATTTAGACAGAAAATGTAATTAAAACAAAAAAATTTGAATTTATTGATTGTTGGTGAATCACGAATCATAATAGGGAGGGAATTCCGAAAATTAATGGTAGACACTATAAATGATACACTATCGATTTTATAAATGAATTCGGTTCGAAATGAAATGCGGTTGATCTACGAGATGGCGTATAAAAAACTAGCGGATTGTTTCTTAAAACAGGACGGGTAAGATGAAAAATTATTGGAAACATCCTCATCTATGTTCTAAATTCATCGATGAGTCGAAATATTCAAAGGCATAACTGAAATGAAACCCTTATAATTTTCGAAAGAAGTATATGAGAAAGAGCTACTATAAACAAATGAGTATGCTGCTGGATCTTTTGCTATGGAAAAATTTCCAGAGAAAGATAAAACCAAGAAGAAATAAATGCATGCTACTGATACTAGCTAGTTTTTAAACGTCTAAACTGCAAAAGAATGTAAAGATACAAAATGTTCATATTTTAATACAAAAGTAATCAAAAAATGAATTACTTGTATTTGCAATAGAAAAAGTGAGCAGTGACTTTTCGAGACATACAAATGTAAATACAAGTATTCATTGAACGCATATATTTGTTCCTCAGTTTATGGATCGTAGTTTATTAGGCAATAGAATGTGGTAAAAGATGGGCAAGATTCTGAAATTTTATTCAGTTCCTACCCTACCTCTTTCTTAAAATAGTGAAAAAAGTACAATAAAATATAAAGTAAGAACTTGAGATTTAAGACCTGTAAATTTTAGGTTTTTTTGGGGATTTTAATCGAGCATAGAGACCTCAATAATGTAAGATGGAGACCACAGCACAATGGAAGGAGCGATCAAAAGAAAGTTATGGAAATAACTTTCTTTTGATCGCTCAACAGAAAACGACGACCAAGCGTAAGTATGGCGAAAAAGAGAAATTCCGGAAGGAAAGGAGGAATTGCAGTGAGAGAGATAAGAAGAAGTTTAAGCGGTGGAGACAATAATAAGGAAACGAGGAAGAAAAGTTTAGAGGAGGACAACAGATAGGAAACGCATTTAGTGCTTATGTGTTGGGAAACTTGAGGTATATGAAGTACGAGTATTTGGAGAGAAAATGTCAAAATGCCTAAGAATAGTGAGGTTAAGAGAAAGGATGAGTGAGTAGTTCAGGATAGGTAGGGATAAAGTACGAATGAGTAGAGGAGAGAAAAAATCTTATAATATAAACCATGCAAGTTAGGTGAATTACAGGTATTGAAGGAAATTCACGAGAAGAGAGAAAGAGAAAACACATTCTACGTACATTTTAGGATAAGAAGAGCAGTATCAAATCTTGTACGAAATTGACACCAACTTGATCTGTAACCGAACAGTTAGATTGAGGGAAAGGAAGAAGTGCGAAGAAGAGGAATTAGGGAAATAGATTCTAAAATTAGCCATTAATATCTTGAACTGTTCATTTTCCATGAACTCTCGTGACAGATTAGAGGTACAGAATTACAAATGCACTACTTCTGTCAGAAGGCGAATAATCATACATGTGTAGATTCAAAATAAATGGAAGTTTTATCAAACACTATCACTTATTACTATTAAATGACTATTATTTAAAATGCTTCAATTTCTGACAGAAGAGGGTTGGGCATTGGAATGGAAAACTGTCAAGCAGAATCAGGAGTATAAATGTAAGCCGGTTCAGGAGGAGGGAATTATTTCTTCTTACGGGGATCATCTAAGATTGTACACGTCGAGAGGTATACCGAAGAACTTACTGCATTCGTAATAAAGTCTCAATAATAATTGAAATCGCATTTACTTCCTAATTCATGTCTACCAAAATCACACCTGAAGAGACCTCGTTCAGGAAACTAGTCAAATAAAAATCTGCTCTGGAAATTACGAAGTATTCTTTCTCTTAAAATTGAAGTCTTGATCCGTAATATGTACCTATAATCATTCCACTGTTTAATAGATATTTACTTTAGATATAGCCTTGCTTTCAGGTTCTTAGTGTCACATAATTCCTAACTATGAAGGAAACTAAAATCAAATTTAATTTCTCTTCGATTTTCCCATTCATGGACCGCGCTTAAACATGGAAGTTGACCTGATGGCCAACATGATGGCATTCCCTTTCCCTATCTCCCCACATATCTCTTTTTATGTTTGTTATCCTTCCGATTCTTATTTTACTGCCAGAATTCGTTTAGTCGCTAATGTTTCACAGGCTTCACGATGTCTTCTGTAATATTCAATTCTGATTAACTCTCTTACATTTCTCCAGGCAGTTTTTCTTGACATGATAGTTATTTAATTATTCATTTACAGGTTTCCGCCGCAGTTGGACAGAGTGTTTTACAAAGTAATAAATAAATTTTACAGTAATGCATATGAATACATTACCCTCCATTAGAATATCGTTAAATTGTCATCAAGATTTTTCAGGGTTCCTGGTAGGCCTTCACGGCTTCCGTGGCGGTACCGGGGTACACATAGTCTCCGCCGTACATCATCCTACCAGGCAATCCCCTACTCTTACATTTCGTTTATTAAATTCTATTCCCACCAATACAT
Organism: Ladona fulva; assembly: GCA_000376725.2. NCBI lineage: Eukaryota > Metazoa > Arthropoda > Insecta > Odonata > Libellulidae > Ladona > Ladona fulva. The sequence continues at coordinate 886,876 of KZ308268.1, forward strand.
TAACTTCACACCTATTTACATTAATTAATACACTAATTTTACAACTATTTTAACTAATAAAAGTATTTTACAGCTACCTTTCGAGAGCACATTTCTTCTTAAATGATTTTGGATTGGGATTTTTAGGAAATGACTCAAAGAGTGATCCAGGTAACATGTTCCACTCGGCTATGCCTCTAAAAAGAGCATTTAGCTACATTAGTTCTTTGAGGCCTAAGTTTTATTTTATGGTTATGACTTCTTTCTAAAAAATATGGCGTTTCTATTAAGCTTTTAAAACCTATCCTTCTCTTTCTGCCTGCAATTATCTGGTAAACACATCTCAGTCTGTTTATTTTCCTCCTCTTCTCCAGCGATTCCCATCCGAGGATCTTTAACATTTCTGGGACGGTATCTCTCTTCATAAACCTACCCATAACATAACGAGCTGCCTCTCTTTGAACTCTCTCTAATTTCGTTATGCGACAATTTTCATTACGATATAAAATATTGGGAGTTAGATAATCTGCCCGTAGAAATAAATCAGTCCATGAGACAGAAATTTAATCTTCATTCCTCCTCTTGTAAGTTTTGAAATATTGGGGTTAGGAGTGAAGTGAATCATAAAATATTGGATCGGATCGATAGTCGGCTTGAGGGTATTAATATAGATGTAGATTGTCGAGCTATTTCACTCTTTTCAGTCAATATTTCCAGATTCGGAAACTTTGAAGTTAAACCCGGAGCTGGATGAAGAGCGAGGGAAAGGGAGAGGTTGAAGGACGAGATAGAGGAAGATGAAAGATGCAGAAGCTCAAATGGATAAAGGATTAGGAGAGAGGTGAGGCGTGATTCGAGGCAGAGTAGGAAAAGGGAAAAATAAGAGGAACCGCCATCAAAAAATAAGTGTCACCAGGGCAAAAACATAGGAATGGTAAATGTATAAAGATGGAACGTAGATGAGAAGGACTTTGCAAAAGAGATGAAGTGAAATAAAAGGGGCCGAGTGCTCTCCACGTACGATACTGAGATGAAGCGAGGGTGGGATTGAGAAAGTAAGACGTCCAGGAAAGATCCGGGTGAGATGTAAGGGGGAGGGGAATGGGAGGATGGGATAGAATTTCTCTGGCAAAAGACATGGAGACAGGGAGAGGAGAGGGGTGAGGCGTGCATGGTTGGAGATAAGGGGGATTATAAGATTCGGGAGAGAGGGCAATGGGAGGGAGAGATTGACGGCGAGGGAGGAGGTTGATGGAAAGAAATACACGTCGGAGATACGAAGCGGTTCGAGATTTCGGGAGGGAGATGCGGTGCCACGGATTCCGACAGAGAGAAAAACAAAACAAGGGCGAAAGTAGCAATTGCGCAAGAGTTTTTTGAAGGCGAAACTTTTTTACCATCCCCTTTTACCATTTTTCTTTCGGGAGATCCTCTCTCATGCATTGCCTTTCCGGAGGTTTTTAAAGCGAGCTGGTTCTTTGTTAGGCCGGGATGTTTTTTAGAGGGGATTTGGAGTTATTCTTTTCATTTCGTGGAAGGAAAGAAGAATGATTGAGGAGAGGAGAGAAGAGGCAATCTCAGGATTGCTCTAGGGGTCGTCGACCCGTTCCTGTTCCTTTTTCGGATCGATCCCCGGTCTTCTGTGCGGACGGCGGATGCCATCCGCCTCGGGCGGCGTGTTTCCTCTGTTTTTCACTTCCGCCTCCAACTATTCCAATACATATCCTTTCCTTTTCTTCTTCAGATAAATTCGCTCTCCATGACCTATCTTTCGATTCAAACTCTTCCTTCCCTATCGATACCGGTTTTTTATTTAATTTAAGATTCCCTTTCTTTAGTTTGACGTCGCCATTTTCCCTTTCGTTTATTCATGGAATCCTACGTGTCTATTACTAGACAGAGGGTATAAAAGGGTTTTTCGCCATAAGAAGGAATATAGTTTTTAGTATTTGGCCTTTTGGTATCCACCCTTATATTTACCGGAAATAGTCGCTGTACAATTTTTCAAAGCAGAGCTTAACTCCGCTTGCTTTCATTTCTATGTGGAAATAAAAGTTTTTAAAATGTCCGTTTTGAGCATTGTTAAATCATGAATCTTTTTATTTCACGGCCCTACCAATTTGCTCAAATCTGTACAAACTTTCGAACGGCATCTTTTACTATTCGTAGTATGGATTTCTCATATTTCCAATCTAACGATAAAAGATTGAGCACTTTTCAATTAATATCAGTAAATATATAACTTGCCTTTCGTAAAAAAGCTTAAAGCTTTCTGAAAGCAGTTTCAAAGTAAAAAACTTTCGCAATAAAAAAGCTCTTCTGGGTGATTTCGAAAAGGACCGCGTTTGTAGGAGATTTAATTACATTTAAAATTTATCTCGATGAAATCTGGCGTTACATTGACCGCCAACAATGTGCTGAGAAAATATTGCGTCCACTAAAAATTTCGATGTGGAATTTCAAAGAAGCACTCTCTGTGGTTTACAGATTTGTTCTTTTGTTTCTCCGGTGATAAAGACCCTTCTGTTTTGCTTGCAAATGCAGAAAAAATGGAGTGAAACTCGTCCTTTTGCGGTCTAAATAAAAAGTTTTCCGTTGAGATTTCTCATATAATTAACCGAGAATAAAACTGTTCGAGTGAAATGTAATCGAGAACGGTTTTTATTTCTGAATCAGTATGAAAATAAAATATACTTGTTACTTCTAGAAAGTGAATATTTGCTCTTTTCCCTTGATTACATCACAGTTAGCTCTATAAATTATTTTATTTTGGTATACTTTAAAATCTATTCTAAATTAAGCACAACCAGTTATTATATCATGTGATGTAAGTCATGAGAAATTTTCATTTGAAATTTTCTAAACTTTGGACATAATTATTATTAAATAACACTGAATAATTTGATACATCGGAATTACCGACTTGATTTCGGATTTAATAGCTTAAAATTATTTTCAATTCATATTCATTTGGTACAGCTGGATAAAAATATTTGTCTCTCGTAATTTTAATTTTTGGGAGAAATATACACGAACTCAATTTATTAATTATGTTTAAAATAAAACATTTATTTCAATCTATAATTGACAGTGATTCTTAATTACAGTTTAAGCGATGAATTGATTAAAATATGTGTGACGCAATACCGGGAAAAGTGAATAAATTAATATTGAATGATGGTTAATTACACAACTTTAAAGTTATTTATCCTGGAATACGTAAATCCTAGTCTGATGCTGGAATTTAATTGTAAATTGCGGACATATCTTTAGGTTTATTTAAAATACTACAAATATCGTGGTGAAATCCGTTGGTCGATCATAAATTATATATCTTTGATATCAGCTCATTCCAGCGTTGGATTTTACTCCCACGGTCCTCATTAGTATGGAAGATTTCTCAGAAATTCCGCCTATTTACCGAAAAAGGAATTCTATAGTTAATTTTTTGAAAACTTTTTACCTTTCCCCGAATAATATAGATATTTAAAATTTACACGAAAAGAGTAGAATTTCATAATAAATAAAAATATTTATGTAAAACTCCTAATTACTTCTCATAATATTTATGAGGGATACATTACATCGAGAAGATTATTCGTTATTACTTAACTTTGATTATATTACTTTCAGCTAATTTCGAATTATATTTCCTCAAGTACTTAAACTATTTTGTAGCAATAAATTTGTCCTATATTAATACATTATATTCATTTTAAAGATTACAGATTTACGTAGATTTAAATTACATTTTTAAAAGTAGACCGTACCCTGTATTAAATAAGCAGAAAGTCCCTGGGTTTATCCACGAAATCATTTGGACAAGTAAGTTTAACTTTTATGTATAACGTGATAAAATATAAATTACGCGTTATTTTTGTAACATGAGAGTTCCAGTGTCTAGATTATTGCTTAAGGATCGCATGATATCTGCCTTTTACAGCACACCTACCCTCAAATTACGCCTCTGTAACCTAAAAGATAACTTTCATCTCATAAAAAATGTTTTGTTTATAAATGGAGTTGCTCCGACTGTCAATCTATATACACCGCTCAAACAAGAAGAATGTTTGTATTACCTTGAAGCATATGTCTTCTTTTGATTCCGGACCTTTAAGTTTCATTTTGCTAATCACTTCATCCTTGCTGCCACTCCTGAAGCATTACCTCCACTTTGTACGTAAGGGCAATTGATTGAATTTACTCGAACAATTGGAAATCCTTCTCCGCCAAAACTTCTAACTTCATTCCATCAACGAACACATTTTTCAGTCTCATCCTGTCCTCCTTATAACCCCTTCCACCCAAAGCTTACCCACTTCATGATTCTGACCTCACCTTTTGTATTTTCCTTCAACCTTTAGCTAATCACCTTGAATGTTCCCGTTCCCTCCACTCACCCTCTACTTTTCCAATAAAAACCCTGTCTTCTTTTCTCATCTTAAAGATGGTTAATGATAGCCGAAACTATTCTCCGTAGAAATGTTTATTGTGAATTAGTAAAAGTAATAATTATCTCTGTTGTTTGAAAACGGTTTTATTCAATAAGTCATTTAAATGATATCAAGCATTAGGACGGACTCCATTAGGATGGAGTTATGCTATACTTTTTTATCTGTGTACTACTGGTATCACCTCCCTTGAACCTGTTTCTCTTTCTTTGGATTCCAACCCATTCGATGTCTTCTATCGACACGTTCTCTAATCTCAAAAGCTGTATTCCACGGCTTTGTTTTTCCTCTCCCTTTGAATTTCTTATCACGTCAGTACTCCTACTCGACTGAATCTGGAGAATTTCGAGAAAAGCATCTCCAAAGAATGGAAAACGTAGCGGAAAGAGAAAGGAATGGAAGAATACGGAAGGCAGATAGCGCGCGTAAAAGGTGTAGGATTCTTTTACCACATATCAGATAAGCAGAAGAGAATAAGCAGAGGAAAAAAAATAGTGCGTTTGTAGATATTTTTCCTGCAGATGGAAGAGTTCCAACAAGATTCTCTTTAAAGCAAGTCAGGTTAAGGTTGTTTCTCTCACGAGTATTACCCGCGAGTTTAAGACATTTACCAATGTAGAACTTACGATAATGTGAAAACACTTTGCAAATTTTTATTTTCTCTACGAAATTAGAAGTGTCTACTTTGACGAAGATTTCCATGTTTTTACTTTGGAGACTGAAGAAAGAAGTCGTATTAGTTGGGATGACATGATGATATTTGGTTGACATTTAAAAGGATAAAACGCATGAGCTTTCAGTTTCTCAATAGAATAAGCTCTACACTCATGATATGCAATGCATATACCGGAACTAAAATATTTGTTTTGATCTCTTTGTTGATAACTCAGTCAGGTTATCCAGAGTAAATAATCCTTACTTATGAATAATACATATTAATTAATTAATTTAACATATTAATCCCCACAAAATATTCCTTTTAAAACTATACTGGTTTAATCAGGTTGAAATATCACATTGGAATCACATGCTTATTGTCGCCTGCCGCAATGGGGGAGGGGCTAGTGTGCAAGCTCTCTCACCCCATAAGTCCTGCTTAATCGGATATTTCTAGTTAGGGAATGTTTTTTTTTTGTATTTCCGATTTTCCCCATAAAGGTTGGCGATAGAAAGGGTATCTGGCCTAAAAATTAGCGTTATAATCAACTTAATCATTATCTTCATCATCAGTCACCAAAATCATATCCGACCTCATAAGTGATAAGAATAAGGCCAAAAGAATAAATCACATACCTATTGTCATCCTATACCTCTGCTTTATTGGCATTTACCCCGGTTTTGTCAACGAATTAGTTCAGCACTATTGTGTTATCGGGTTCGAATGCTGATCAGGGCATGGTTTTTTGTATTCTTGTTTAAGCATTATTTGTTAGAGTGATCCTGCAAGATACATGTGGTCGTATATGATACTCTCCTTTATAGAATTAGAATAAAGAGTCCTGTTACTTGGGCAAATGTTTGCTGTAATCTCTCTTTAGCATAGTTAATGGAACTAAAGCCACGAAATGCAAACAAGTTTCATCGAAAGTTTGGTATTTATGTTTCTCTCTCTCTCTCTCTTTCTCCACTTCAACATGATGCTCCAAGAAAATTAGGTGTTAGGAGGTATGCTTCATTCGGAAATCTTCTTATACTCGTAGTTGAAGTAATCTAAAAGAGCGTAGTTCTTCCACAGAATATCGGGAATGTTTACTTCCGGATGCCTGTAATTTTCACCTTCTGAATAACCCGAACTAATTAGAATGCTCTCAGTTGAGAAGGAAACATGATTAGTGAAGTCAGAGATAATATTAAAAAAATATCATGTTTTCTTCTCCGCAAAAAAGTCATCAAAAGATACTGAGATGCTATTTCTTGAGGAAATGTGAAATTAAACATGGATCTCTTCCTCTATGTAAATACTAAGCTCTAGCTTCTCATAAATATCTTTGTTATCTATTTTGTTATTCGAAAACTTGTAAGTTGATTATAATCGTTTTAGGAGAATTGCTCATTGGCAATGAAGCTTAAAAATACCGTATCCCGTTATAATAAATTATTTTCAAGAAATCGCATAGAGTAATACTCACCATATCATAATAGTGCAAGAAAATTATTTCGATCAAAGAAGTAAAAATAACATCCTCGAGATTACGTTTGCGCATCATCAATTGTTTGTCGGAGGAAATGCTTTTAATGCAAGTAAGAAAATTTCCCCGAATATCTGACGTAAGACACCAAAAAATACCTAAAGCTCTTAAGGGTTACAGCTACTCCCTTAACAATGGCAGACCATTCCATATTATTTCTGGTCTTGTTCTGCTCCTTACGGGTCCTTTTATGCAAGTTATTTGGTTTGCAAGGTTAAAAGCGGAGAGGGTAGCGCGTGCGGGACCACAATCGGCGAATAGGAAGTGAGCTGTTTGGATACAAAGGAGTACGAGAGAAAGAGATTGGAGGAGATACGGTACACGGCTTTCCGGGAGGATAAAACAGGGAGAGTCTGAAGGAGTCCGTCTTGAGAGCCCGGGGCAGGACTCTCGACAGGGAGGAAAAGAAAGGCGGAGAAGGGATGAAATGAGGATGGAGGAGAAGCCGCTGTGTTTGTCGTGGCTCGCGCTCGGCTCTCTCGTCTCCTTACCGCCCTCTGCCCCCTGAGCGACCCTGTTGAGATTTCGTCTGAGAGCTGCGAGGGGACGGGGTTGGAAAATGCAGAGTCAGTCGGAGCGAAAAACTGAGAGAGTTGAGTTAGGAGATTGAAAATTACGGACGGAATGATAGACAAACATTTCCGAGATTTCGAGCGATGTAAAGTACATTTGAAACTTGCGCTGAATTTTTTCTACTGGCGCGTTATAAATTTCGTTTCTGAGATTAATGCAAACTGGCAGAAAAATGGCTCCTGGTATTTTAAAATTACTGCAGCATTAGTTAATGCATAATGTAATGCGGAAAATATATGATAATGATGTATTTAATATATGCTTAGATTTATTATTATTGAGCAAAGCATATGAAGCAAATGAGCTACCACGTTTTCCAATTTTCCAGCTCTTTTTATTCTCACATGTTGATTGGCAATGAAGTCAATGAAGGAACATTTATGCTCAAAGTTTAAATTGATATTTTTTAAAAATTTATAGTAAAAGAAATAGTAATTTAGATTTTATAGGGTCCTATAGTTTTTATAGGGTTTGTATTGAAATCACACTCTCCTAGTTTGGACTAGACTTTTCATCATTTCACGTACCGATATCAAGTAAGACTATCCTGTGGCGATTTTTCCTTTGGGCGCTCGCGACCAAAGGACCTCACCTTAAAGGGGGCCCAGGATGGGGGGTCGTTTTATTAGTTTATAAACCTATCGGTGGCGCCCTGAAGTGGTTCTCGCGCTTTCACTCGAAATTCTTTCCTGAGGTCATTCATATTTCAACTAAAAATGCATTTCCTTTGCCGCAGAGAGCAAATGGATAAATAATAATTTTTTGTTGAATATTATCAAATTAAACTGTTGATGAAAGTTTTTTATTCAAGAAGTAAATCGATACAACCTGGAACATTTTTACGTTTACGATAAGGTTTTAAATTGATGTTGTGATGATAGCACTAGTGTTATTGAATTTACGATAACTGTAACGATATAACATAATAAATGTAAGAAAAATATCAAGATATCAAATTCACGGGTGTACATTTATTCATTTTAATGATTTGCAAACTAATATGGAAGAAGCTGAAAGGAAAAAGACAAACAGTTTTACGAATTTATTTATCAACGGGATATATACATATAGATATAAATTATATTTTTGGTAAATATTCGCTTTTATACGTTGGTGTTTCCATTCAAGTTATATTTATCAAGACAAATTATTAAAGTGTTGATTTACTCTAAAATATTTTTGCTTTTATCATGTAATGTGATGAATTTCCGTAAAGATTTTCTCTAGACCTTTTAGCTATTCCTATTCGAGTGTTAGCGAAGTTTTTTCATACTCCATCTTCGTGGTCTTGTCTCTGCTGTGGAGCGAATTCATCTGAGTATTCATCTGAGTTTTACCCAGGAAATTATAGGCCCATCTCGTTAACTTAACTGACAGGCGAAGTAATGGAGCATATCGTTGTTAGCTCACTAATGAAGTTTTTAGATAGCGTTAGTTATTTCAATAAGAACCAACACGGCTTTAGAAAGTCCCGGTCATGCGAAAATCAACTTGCGCTGTTCGTCCACGATCTTTTAAAATCTTCCGAGAGTAGTAAGCAAGTGGATGCTGTTTTCCTCGATTTTAAGAATGCTTTCGATAGAGTTCCTCACAACAGATTAATTTACAAATTAAAATTGGCTGGAATTAATAAGGAAGTAATTGACTGAGTCAAAGATTTTCTCTGCAATAGAGAACAACAAGTGGTACTCGATGGCGTTACTTCAAACAAAGTCAAAGTTACCTCAGGCGTACCCCAGGGCAGCGTGATTGGGCCCCTTCTTTTCTTGATATACATAAACGACTTGAGCCACGAAATCGATAGTAAAGTGAGGATATTCGCGGATGACACAGTTATATATAGAAAAATAGCAAGCGAGGAAGACCAGGAATCCCTAGCAAACGACTTAGTTCGTACTCAACGGTGGTGCGAAAAATGGCAACTCGACCTAAACACAAGCAAATGTTCCGTAGTAAATTTTTTCAAAAGAAAACAGTTGCTGCTGAATAAATCGTACAGTATTAGCGGAACGGTAATTAAAGTAGTGGATTCGGTAAAATATCTCGGAATCACTTTTACGAATAACATGAACTGGAGCACGCATGTCCGTAACATTTGTGCTAAAGCAACTAGAAAACTCGGTTTCATTAGGCGTATTGTCGATAAGTGTGACGAAAAAGTTAGAGAACGATGTTACTTTACGTTGGTTAGGCCTCATCTTGAATATGCGTCAAGTATATGGGATCCGGCAGACGAAACATGCATCCGTGAACTCGAGAAAGTACAACGTAAAGAGATACGTTTTGTTAAGAAGTGCTATGATAAAAAAGCAAGCGTTACCAAAATGCTGTCAGATGCAGGTTGGGATTCCTTAAAAGATAGGAGACTCGAAGCTAGATTGCGACTGCTCGATAATTTCAGGGAAAGTACATTTGCGGAAGGTATAGTAGATATTATGAGACCCCCCTGATACCTTGGACGATCTGACAATGAGCGCAAAATAAGAGAAATAGATGATAGGACGAGTCGTTTTAAGAATTCATTCTTTCCGCGAACTATACATGATAATAATAGGCTAAAAAAATAGTCCGAACGCCCGGTGTTTTCACCCCCTGCCACACGCCGTAAGTCGGCTTGCATGGTATTTATGTAGATGTAGATGTAGAGTATGCTGTTAAATTTTCGTATATCCGCAACTTTTTATGAAGATTGACTTTTCCTTTCTGCTTAAAATTATGTTGAGATTAATTTTTATGTAATTGACGATGGTTTAAATGAAGAGAAGACTTTTTAATCCCTTACTAGCTGAGATAAAGACCTCAACTTACTTATCTATTGTTCTGCGGCAATCCGGTTGCGTAGCCCCACCGTAGAGGAAGACCCACTCCTAGCAGTCTTCATTATACCCGCTCTGTCATCCTCCCTTACCTTGTGCACCAAGATTAAGGCTATTGAATTCCAAAGGACCGCCGATGAGATAAAAGACGCTCGGGCGACAAAAGAAAGAGGAAGCGCGACAGAGAGGAGGAAAGTAATAGAGTGTGAGTAATAGTTAGCCTCACCAAGGGTTAAGAAAGCATTGGCTCTATAACGCAAAAGGCACGCGTTCGTAGACAACACCTGTACGAGGAGAAGATGAGAAGAGAAACCGGAGAGAAACGGGTTCATTAGATGTGGCGGTGGATGCGGTGAATAATTGAGGCGGCTCCTGCTCACCACTAGTACAAATTTGACATCTATTTCGAGAATCATCTCAGTGTTCTCGGAGACGCGCAGCTGAGGTCGAGGAGTGGGAAGCACTACGGGGAATGAGCACCCGAGCAATGATCATAATTTTAACAATAGGCTCTCCTTGTTAGCGGAATGCGTCGAGAGCTGTGCCGCCGTTTGAAAATTTCAAGTCGTTCTTCATACTCCGCTTCTTCTCCTCGTAAATCCGTAATGAAATGCCGAGGCACTCGCGCGATGTGATAATGCACTTACGCAGATGTGTATAGTCCTGGATTGGATCCATCAAATTGTCGGTAGACTTAGGCAAAAGGAGGTGAGTGGATGATGAGATTCCTTCAGTAGCTAGACGTTCTCGTGGGTCGGAGAAATTTGCTCCACGTTGACCAGTAATAAAGGTCTGCTGACTGAGGAGTCCAGATTCAGAGAAAATCCCAAACTATTGCGTATGAGCTTTATACATCCCAATAAAATATCTCTGTGAAGTATTTATTTACATTAAGACTGGTATGTAACTCATTCCCTCTATCATCAGCTGCCGAAAGCTCTAAACGGGGAATAAGACTAACTATGCAAGATTAGAAGTGAGACAATTTCCCATCTCTTTTCTCGTTATACCACAATTCTGTCATTAGAAACCGTCCACATAAGTATCGAAGAATGACCGTATGAAATCACCATTTATAGCATTCATTTAAAAAAATATAAATAATTTCCTTAATGGACATAGGAAGATCTTATTAAGATCTTAAGAAGATTTTATTACGTATACACCACAATATCATTCATGATATCAAAGCAATGAAGAAAACTGAGAATGGAGTAAATGAAAATTATTTTCTTCTTACCGTTTACCAAAGACTAATGACCCAATAAGAGAATAGAGTGTATTTTCATGAATTCATTCCCTTCTGTCCAATTTATGTGCGAAGGAAAGTATTTCTAAGAACAGGATGACTTATTGAAAATAGAAGAACTTCTCGGATAGCGAAGATCATTCACTTCGGAAACACGTTTATTAGCCGTAGTCTTCAAATGCGATTCATTGTGCAGTGTTCCATGCGAACGCCACCAAAATATTCGTAAGCCTAATCGGAAACTCAGCGTTAAACAGGAGCTTAGTTGGCAATAGTTTTTATTCATGAGAAGTATTTTAATAAAAATTTAAGAGAAGAATGATAATTGGAATGTGTATTTGATATCTTTAATCATAGAAACCGGGAATGAGGAGAAATTAAAACGCGAATGGAGGAGAGAATATTATATAAAATGATGAGTAAATATAGACATAGATGAGGAATAAATATGGACTATATATTAACAGTGACAAGAGATCAAGGAATATATGGAAGGATGCTATCGTCAAGAGCGAGCGCAAATTTAAGAGAAAAGGGAAGGCCCGCAACCACCTGAAGAAAATAATTATTCCTTACAAGAATCCGTTGACGAATAAGAATTTGATTCGCTGTGCTTTACATAATCTTCAGTCCCTCTTAAGTTTTTCATTTATCATAAACTAATGAAATTGTCTCTTTTGAATTGTTGATTAAATACTTTAGTTTTGCTAATATAGTAATAAATGACTGCACGAAGAGATTGATTTAAAAAAATTAACTTTTATCTTTTTAATTCCTTTTCAAAATTCCCATCGCTTCTGTGCCTTCTCAACTGTCCTCAATTTTTCCAAAATTACAAACTTCGATAAATTGAAAGTTAAATATGTAAAGCGAATAAACCGTTTCACAGTGATTATGATTCTTTGCGAGTATTGCCTGCTTGGAAGCAATTTCGATCGGAATGAGGAAAACAGGAAACAATTCGGAAGGAATTCGGCGAGAACAGGAACATTCTCAGGTGAATCAGTAAACAATGCGATGTTAATTGCAGCTACGGATTTGACGAGTCCACGTAGGAGAATATTTGTCATTCCAGTCTGCCATTCGATTAATGATGTCAAACAACATGATGCTAATTACTATTCAGATATGTTACCGAGGGATGAAAGTCAATGCTTTTAATACTGCATCTACAGATTTGCTCTTCTTCTTTCGTTTACATCTATGCAAATCTGCATTTAAAGGTTTGAGGTGACGTTCTCTATCTCGACCTGCAAAATCTCGAGACGTTCTTCCTCTTAGGATGGAATTCCCGCCAAATATCTTTTGGGTCACCGCTATGTCTTCCATTTTAATCTCGGCCTACGCGATCCAAAAAGCGTTCCATTTGAGACTCCTTTATTCCGATTGCTAGGGAATTTGGCAGAAGAATCGGAATATCAAACGGAAGTATTTGAAACGCATTCAATAGATATCTCCTGGCATAGTGACCAAACTCAGCAATGGGGAATGGGAAGAAGTACGTGCGACGGTTGGTTCTTTTTGAACATCTGAAAATGTCATGGCGCATTAAAATTTCTTAAAGTACGTCGAACAGAGATTATTATTGTTTATATGTATTTTAGTACTGAAGAGGACCGGCTGCCATGGCGGGGACAGATTCGAGTCCGGGTTAATCGGATTTTTCTCATTAGCGAAAAGATGTGTGTGTAAATAATTTCCCCGATAAGTAGTGCCGATAAAAAAGGAATCTGGCCGTCGTTCATAGCGCGCCGAAGCCAAATTAATTATCATTCTCGGCAGTCGTCAAAATTCATAATCCGAACCAATAAGCGATAGGAATGAAACTAAAGAAATTGCTATTAGGGATGGCAGGAAGTAATTTTTACCATGACAAATTTGTTTCGTATCTTAATACAATGGATCGGCAGATTATTCAATACATGAAATCCATCAAGTTTTCCCCATGATTATATTTTATGATAAATATTTTAAGCGGAATTCATTTTAAAATAGTGTTAACAAAATGATTAAACTGGTAACTATTCTCGGGGTGGCAGTTAATGATCAAAAAGGTAAAGAAGGTTCAATTTCGTTAATGGACCACTTATTAAATAGAATGATATTATTCCGGTTTAATAATTACCTCATCTTAAAGTTATAACAAGATATGGCTCATTATGGTACTCTTACGTTATGGTACCTTTAATTACCTAGAGGTCTATGATTTCGCTGTTATAAACGAGCGTAATTATTAATAAAACGCTCTATTATCACATTTTCTTTAATCATCTTTGGGTCATAAAAATTACTTAAAAGATAATTAACTTACTTTTTGTTAATTTCTGGCTGTCAATTGCGTAGACAAACTTTATTATTCTTCTTAGATTTCTGGAAAGGATATGGCATGAACTTCATGATGAACAACACGATGAAATTCATGCACTTTAAATGAAATCAAAATATCGTCGTACCATTTCTTGTAGAGTTTCATAGATGAGTATCCACGAATAACTTCTGCAGTGCGTGAAAAACTTCTGCAGCGAAGTAAAAAATCTGAGAGCACAATGCACGTGGCTCTTCTAGGAGCTCGTGCCCTCATTCCGATCATTACAAAAACGGCATTCTCCCTTAGCGAAGGCCCATACAATTTTCCGTGGGCTGTCCTCCTTTGCACCACTTTCTTCTTGTTTAAGATACTTCTCCGCCTTTCGCCCCCACCTCCTGACCAAATGCATCCTACTACTGTTCCTCCTTTTTTCCGTTCGATTTTAATGTCAACTGCTTGACCTTGACAGAAAAACGAGGGGTATTCCATAGAGCCAAACATCGAGGGTGGAGGTTATTAAAAGAGCTTGCCCTTCTATGAGTATTTGCTAGTTATTTTATTTATTCACCTTTTAAGAAATACTTTCGGTACCAAATGCAGTTACTCTACGCTTGGACTGAAGAGTCCTCATTCATCTGATGACCGCACTGAAAACCTTTTGTCCGCACATGAGTTGCATTTGTCTGCATTTATTTCGAAATCGAAACTATTCTTATTGAAACGAACTTAGTATCTAAATAAACAGAAGAAGAAAATTTATTTTGACTTGAAATATTATTAGGGACAAATAATGTTTTTTATTGTCAAAATCTTAATTAACTGCCATTCTTTGTTTAAAAAAGAGAAGAAATGAACGCATTGAACACCAAGGAAGGCTGTATGCAATTTAAAGGCCGATGATTCCTCCTACAGTATAGTCACACCGTAAGTGGCTATAATACTACAGGCATGCTGCATACGGTCACTTGCCTCTAGCTTATTTTTATTCATCTGGCCTTTTCGATGGAGAAAATAAACAATTTCTGGTTAAACCTATTACTAAATAGGTAATTCAACATTTGAAGCTCATTAAGAGAATCTTTATCCCGTTAGGCACCCGCTTATGTTCATTTTCCCTCAGAGTTAGTTCGCGTTGTTTTTATGGACTCATAAAATTCTTTTGTTAAATGTGTCGTGTCGTTTCCCTTTCATAGCAAAATATCTAAGACAATAGTAAAGTTTGAATTCGCGATTGATAACCGGAATCTCAACAGGAATACGCAAGTTAAGGATCTATAAGCCATTTTGATAATACATAGATGATTATTGTAAGTTAACGTATATTCGCGTATATATGCGTTACATTAATAGTGTCGTCGGAAAGGTGTCCGCTTTATTGATAAACGTAAGATGAAAATTATAAATGGTCTATCGGATGAATTTCTATTCCTTAGAGAGCGAAAACTTATAGATCCTATTACCCTTCGTACTAGTGTATAGTTTTGAATTTCTCAGCGTGAATAATGGCTGTTTAGCTATAACATTTTGATGGAATAAGAAAGTAGAAAGGAATCGTTCACGAGTGACATTTCCGGGGATTGTTATTTTGGGTATCCTTTGAGTCTATATTGGCTGTTCAATTTACCATGGAGGTAATGATGACTTTGTAAGGCAACGATTTTAGTAGTCGTTTTCAAATTTTATGAAGAGTTTAAAGTTATGCATTCTCAAATATTGAATTAGTAAAATCATATAACATTGGAAGTATAACAAAGCGTCAGAGAAGATTCATCTAGGACGAAACTGTCGATCTGGGCTTATCTCGTTAAGCGTTTTAATCATGTAATCGTTATCTCCATTATTATTATGCGAGACAGTAAGTTTATGCGAGAAACTATCCGTAGTTTCTTTGTGGAGACTCATAATTTGAACCTGCCAATTCCGTTTTAGTTAAATGTCATACTTTAGCTTTAATATTAGCTTAACAGTGAATGTAAATTGAGTAGATTCGGTTACTTGCCTGAGTCTTACCTGCGAAGATAAAGAGTTCTATACTATAAAACTAAACTAAAGAGTTCTATAAGTTTCTATATCAGAATTCTCATTGCTATTAATTATCCGAATTTTGATAAGTAATTTTTTACGTTTATTTTAGCTTTTAACTGATAAAAAGTTTGACTTCTAAGTTATCTAGTTTTAGATTTGAATTACTTCATAGTACAGCTAAACATTCATTTGAATCATATGAGCAAAAGAGAAAGTTTATCGTTCACAATTACAAATTTATCTCATTTGACGTAATGATGTTTTGCCGACTCACACGAACATTTTAATAACTTTTCAGTCTTTCTCCTATTTCCGAGCACATCCTGCAGACGCCTCTTCCATTTTTGCTGAATGGCCAACCATTCAGTTACATCGAGTCTCATTCCCTTACTCCCCCCATTTTTAGATCTCTTTCTCTTCATTTATTCGTGCTTTTCCTTTGTATTTCTCAGTTCCTCCTCTTTCTCTATTTCGGCACAAAGAATCCATCTCCAGCTCCCTCTAATTATCACCCCTGATACTTCCGTCAGGCCCCTCATTTTACTATTCGATCTCATTTTCCTCATAAACTCCATCGCGATTGCCTCCTTCTCCCTTCTATTCCACCCATTGTCAATCCAATTAGACGGCCGCTCTCCGAGTGAAGCTGTACGTGGCTCTTCGTAGGGAAGATTGGGACTAGAATCGATAGGCCCGAGCTCGAGTTGGTGTGTGCGCCGAAGGAAGAGATTTGCGTGACCGAAGGAATGAAGAGTCCCTGTAGATTAGGATGGAGGAGAGAGTTGGATAGGGGTTTATGGGGAATCCAGAGATGAGAGAGTAGTATAAGCGAAGATAAACCTCGATGCTATCCCGTAGATTTAATTCCTCTTCAATATTCATTAATGGAAGTAATCGATGAGATCGACCTTTACTACTCCGAACCAGTGTTTCTTTTCCGCCTCGTGTACCCATTCTAATTTTTATTAATTCTGCATTTAGTTTTAATACTGCAGATAGGATACGAACCAGAAGTGCAAATTAGGAGATTTTAAAGTTAAACAAAACGCTAAAATCAGGAAGGTTACGAAATTTAGCTAAAACACGTTACGAAATATACCAGTAGTAAATATAGATAGAGTTCCAGAGGCATGGAATAGTGATTGATATACGACGGCCATGTACTTCGGCCAGTAAACTTCGAATCCTAACTTCGCTCAACATTGGTAACAGTTATTCTCTATGCCTATAAAAAGACCTGGGAAAAGAGAAAAATCTTTCTAAAAGATCCATTAGGCAATATTTATACAATACACTTAGAATAATTATTAATTTATACCTAATACAGTTATATTGATGGAAATACAATTCAAAAGACTGTGATTATCTCTGTCCCTCCAGTTTTCGTTTACTGGCTCCTCGAATCATTCTTCCTTACAACATCTAGTTTACTCCGATCTGGGTAGAATTTCTAAAGAAATTGTACGAACTTTCGCTTAAGTTTTCTCATTTACGAATAAAACTGTGTACAGAGTCAATTATATTTATTGTTGCATACATGGTGAAATTACAGGTCAAATAAAAAAAGAAGCTCACAGAAACGATGGACAGCATTGGTCTTTTTGTAGTAGTAAAAGAAAGCAAACATAATACATTGATTAATGATGCAAACACGTATACAGACGAAGTAGTTACAATAGATAGAAGGTGGCATCTAAGAACGGCGTTATCTACAGAGTTATCTCGTGGTCTGTCCGTAACAGATGACGAAAGGAATGACCTAACAGACAAGAGAACACACTTAGAGAACGATAAGAATAAAAAACGAGGAATAAAATGGAGAAGAAAAAATGGAAAATTTAAAATTCAAAACGCTAATAAGAAGGAAATTAAAAATATCAAAAATTGGAAAATACTGAATAAAACTGAAATTCTATTTAATAATACACATTTTAGCATGAAGCATAGTAACCATTCACATCATACAATCTATACATTAAAAAATAAGGACATTGTGTCTGTTCCTCGAAGCAGCCAGGCACGCCGACACGACAGATTGAGCAATGTTTTGGTTCGTGGGGATCGTTGACTCACTTCACCGTCGCCTCCTTCGTGTATTTGTGAACTGGCGATGGACGAGTCTTCTGCGTTCTATTTTGAGAGCTCACCCGCCTCGGGCACCTCTTCATCTCTTTTCTTTCCCTCCTTTTCCCACACCTCCATGCGTATGTCGCTAAAATCCACTCTCCTCTCAACCGAAGCCTTTCCTTCTTTTTTTTTACGTACCTTCCCCCACTGTTTCCTTTCCTGGATTCATCAAATTCACCTATTACCATTCGCTAGAGGACTCTCCACATCTTTTAATTTCTGGGAGATTGTTTTAATCTGCGATCATGGTCTTATAATGATGTAATTTCTAAATGTTTATTATTTTAATTTATTATACTTTACAAACAAACACCGCCATAAGTTCTTGACTATTTTCACGCATAATCGAGTAAAAGAAATGTTAGGTGAAAGAGCTTCCCCAAATTAAAATATTTTGAGAAATTTATTTTAGTACTTGGCATGTTAAGATTTTATTTTCATTTATGCAATAACTTTTCATTATTTAATTTAATTTAACTCCTCAATATAATATATTAGAAAATAATACATTAATCATCAGAATATAACATTTATATAAAATATTTGGATATAAGGATTATATAGTTAATATTTTAAGAGAAGATTCTTCGGAAATCAGTCAAACGTAATCTTTATAAATGAATTAATAAAAAGATAGGAATGCACTACATGTATACAAACAAATAGGATGATATTCGGATTTAAATCCTCAAAAATGGAAGGTTTATACGGTAGATAGAGGGAAAAATGTGGACAGAAAAATGTCCGTAGAAAGAAAAAGATATTGAACAAATAATAGTGTATAAGAAGAAAAGAAAAACAGAGACAAAAGGAAATAGTAATTTAAGTGCGGGTCAGGACATGATTAAGGGTGCATGGCTGTCAAAAAGAGAAACAAAAAGAATAATAAAAAGTAAGTATTGATCTCTGCCATCCCCTGATCCAGAGATTGAACTCACTGTAACATCCTCAGTGATACCAAACATTTCTTACCTTTTTGAGCTCTCTCCTTCTCTTTCCTTATTGTCCTTTGAGCTATTCTTAACCTCATCTCTCTTCCTTCTATTTTTATTACTTCAGTTTTCCTCCATGTTTCCTATTTTTAGCATAAATTTTCCACTAATCACCCACATTTCAACACATCTTTCACTACTTCTCTGCTCTTTTCCATACATTTCCGTCCCTCCTAATTCCTTCTTGCAACTTATTAAGCCTTGTTTGTCTTGTCAACTCCTTGCTCTGAATCCTCCCACACTTGCAGTATTTCTTTCTTCATCCGTCCTCTCTCATATCCCAACTTTTCTCTGTCCTCCACCCTCTCCCTTCACTCTCAATTGCATTCCTGTTAGTAGCCAGAAGCATACTATTCTTTCCGCACCTCACCAACTCACACTTACCACCTCAACTCATTACATACTTAACGTCTTCTTGCGCTGTCTCTTAGCTCAACGTCTTACTCCACCGGAACTCAGTATTTTTCTTCTCTCTCCTTCCCTCGCACCAACAACGACACAAGACGAGCCGAGACGGCAAAAAATCGATGAAAATAGCGTAGGAATGATTTTTCTGTAGAGGAAAAGATATCTCACAAATTAGAAAGCGCAAAGTGTCAATCCATTTGACACTCTACCGTTTCATAAAACGAGAATTCCCTTTTCTATTTCAAAATTACGTGCTAAATTAGCCTAAGAAAAACTGCAGTGCTTTGTTTGAGGGGTTGGAAGTAAGGGACGTTGTAAGACACCCAAAGTTTGTGCAAAGTCGCGAAAGAAGCCAAGAACCGCTGAAAAGGTTTTCGCTGGAGTTAACGCTGCGAGTGGAAAGCTTCCGTAGTTAGAACTACATTTTGCACATAAGTAGTGAATACAGCTTTCCACCCTTGATTCCTTCGTAACTTTAAAAAAAAAAATATAAACTGATTCATATTTTGATGTTTCTTGGTCTGTTATATTCGTAGAGAAATGTGTTTCAGTTGCGTAGTATTACATTAGCTCATATGCTAGAATGTGAAGCTTTTCTATAACTTAGCAAAACAAAGGAAGAATCACAATACCTGAAGCTAATCATTCATTAAGCCGGTCGAATAAATAATAATAAGGCAGTTTGTTTGCATCTTAAAGTTAACATTTTCGAAATAGGATTTTCGATGACGTAAGTAGTTTGATTTCATTCCATGAAAGCTAGGTACAGCAAAATACCTGCAAAATAAAATGGCTCAATTTCATGAAGATAAATACTTTCGATTCTTTAAAAAGACAATCGTTTAGAGAAAACTTAAATGTGACTGTAATACGTTTTGTTTGCCATTAGTTTGTGAGATGTACTTACGAAATTATAATGAAGTTATTTCACTTTAAATGTGAATATAAAACAAAGAAAAGGTAGCAAACACTAATCATCATTTACCAATTAATTTTAATACAATGAACATACATGAAATCGCTATAATTTGGATAAGTAGCAGACAAGAATGAAGCAGTATGCAAAAGTTAATGACAGCAAATATGCCTTAGAAGTAGCGCACACTAGGAATTTATATGAAATCCATTGGCTAAAAATAAATTAAATAAATATGTAATTTACATTTATCTAGAAATAACTTTGAGATTAAGAATGTCTTTGAGGAAAATGTAATTTTTTTAATAAAACGTAGAGTCTTAGTTAATTTTAAATTAGGAAAAAATTCTTTCTATGATTTTGAAAAAAACATTAAGGGATTCGTGAATAAAATTGATTAAATGTTTCAAATTTTAAACGTAAATATCAAATCAAAAAATTCTTGATAATGTACAGTGGGGGCTGGGTTTTGACTCCAAGGAAGAAGATCTTTTAGTATAGGAATGCACATCGATAATCATTTTAACGTTTCACACACTTCAAGTTGCTCCCAGACAATTGGACATCCTCTGAAGATAATCTAGTGAATAATAATAATAAAAGTTCCAATCCTCCTAAATCTGTAAATTTTTAGGTTTTCTTTTAGAATATGGCTGACACTGATTATCCATTATGCCAAGACTTTTCATAATCTATTTCGTTAGATTCTTTGAGTCTAGACGTCATCAATGTGTGCGTGCACTTTGGCAATGTCTTTAAACGTTGTATGGATCAAAACGCTGTGTGAAGATTTTTCTGTATCCCAAGGTACTTCAGAAAAACAATGGGAGGCGCTGTGTTTAGTCAGACGGAAAATCTAGCTGTGGATAACCAGAGGAGGAATGTAACAAGTCAGTACTTCAGTAAATGAAAACCATAATTGTCAAAGGAAATAAAACCTTACCCATACCCGGTTTAAGTTCCTTCTATTCAGGCAGTTGTCATTCTTCGCGCCTTAGCGCAAGTCTTTCTTCTTAATCACCCACCGCAGCCTCTCTTTCTTCTTCACCTACCTCTCTCTCTTCTCCATTCAATTCACTCATGTCCTCCCCACCTCTCACCCTTTCTTCCTTCTTTTGTCTGGATAGTACCCTTTTTTTCATAAATCGCCAGGAGGCGAGCACTTCAGCGTGGATCCAACTTCCCATCGACGCTGCCCTTGTCTTTTCCCCATTATTTCACTATCTCACCCCTTCCTCTTTCCTTCCCGATGCACTTCCCTCGCCTCAACCCCTCGATTGTTTGGAGATGTGCAGTCTTGAGGTCACAGCAAAGTTTCCTTTTAAAGGCAAGCGCTACCCACGTGAGAACTTTTCCGTCAGTTTTAATGGCTTTCAAAGGATTGCTTCATGTTTCTAAGACTGAAATGGCGAAGATTATGAACCCCTAAATTCTGGTCTTCGATGTCGGTCGCTTCGTTTATCTCTGTGCGCATGCGGTTGGTCGAAGTTTTTACGATGACACGACAACGTGGGATTTGAATATATCATTTGTTGCGTAAATCCCTTTACTGATGCCAAATATATTAAATAGTTGCAGACTTAAGAGCTTAACACGATAGATTCTTACGTTCTTACACGCTCAATATAGATTATTATGGTGACGAAATTATAATTAATGAAATTAAACGATGCGTAGAGAAATCGTTAAGCAAGTTATGCTTGTCCAGTGAGATTTTTCTTCTTTTCACAGAAAAATAATTAAAGTTCAAGAATTGAACGAAACGCACACTCCGATGATAGATGGTAAATGCCTTGTATTGCTGTTCCATTGTATTTTTGAGAGGATCTGTATTTTGGAAAGACGATTCAGTTTCTAAGAGAAATGGTCTGAAATAGTTCCAATTGATATAGAACTCAACGAATCTGTTGTGACAATGTTTTTTTATTTTTCAACTGTCCAACTTGTCAATAAAACGACATCTTCAAGTTGATAATTTAGCCGTGTCGGTAAAGGATGTCAGTGGCCCAAAAACTTGCAATTTAATCTCACGACCAACGATATAATAATAATAAAATAATAATTTACGGAATATTTATATTATTATAAATAGTAATTATACTAATGCCATATATTAAAAATAAAATTGAGTCATAAACTAGACGTGCAATACTTAGCAAGATAAATAATTATGTAATATAACTATACGTTAATTCAATGACTTCAGGTTTAAATGCTAGTCTAAAACAATTTAAGTGTGTTGTTTCAGTTCTTTTTCGATGAAACTGGTACAGTTTCTTTAAATCAGCTTCAGAATATCAATATTTGGTGAGTTTCGAGTTCTTTTGAAATTTTTATACTGTCTTAGGCTTCCTGATTGTACACGCTAAACTAATACTAATTTCGTTAATCTCCGAGGAGTTTCATATTTCAGGCCAAAAATGACTTAATTCAACTACATGACTGAGATGATGTTTTAAAATCTTAATCAAAGCAAAAGCTAGCGATTTATCACCTTTCGGTGACATGAGACGACGTGTAATTCAGAACGGAGCTGTTTGAAAATCTCATAACAAGCAATCTGCTGCATTTGATTGTCGCTCTAGTCAGCGGTAGAAATTAGAGGCACGATTTATAGCTGCACTACTTACGTTTGCAATCTATCACGCGGAGGACGTCTTGCTCGAGAAATGCATTATTTTCTGTTCATGCGAGAGCCTTGCTTCGATCTTGATATTTAGACTTCGAATTTCATCCTAGCATTATTATCGTTCTTGATTGACCCAGAAACGTGCTGTTTCATTATTCCTGCCATGTCCGGAGACTATTTGATATCAAACAGCAGAATACTGTTGAATTCGAATTCTGGTGTGTGATATTTCATTGAAATGAGAAATTGACTTCGGGAATAAGAGATTTTATCCTTCCATTGAAGTAAATATTCATTTCATAGTAAATAAATAATCGCGTTTCCATAAAGAACTGCGCAATGTTAGGACATTTTAACGAAACCATCAATTGATAAATCTATTACTCTGCGTCAATATGTCTTATAAATTCGATGCAAATCTAAACGTATATGGATTTGCCTTAGAGTTATTGCTTCACTGTTAATAGTGTTAGAATAACCTATCCGCTTTCTATATATGCGACATTACTGTCCGCAGGCATGTCATTATTTTTAAGTTTTCATTTCCTTATCATTCTGAGATTACTGTCTGTGACTTTGCACAGTATACTCACAACAGGTTCTGGAAACATTCCCTTGTCATGTTTACATGGTGCTGTTCCACAATTTCATTAGTTGCATCTATTTGTATTTCAATTAACTATTTTTCAATTTAACCCGTTATATCGATTCTAAGTCAGCCAAAAGAGCATTTAATGTCATTTCATGCTCATCTCTATTGGTAGGTACACCATGTATTTTTTAAATTGCCTATTGTTTCATTTTCCAACATCTATCATCCTGGGATAAAGGAAAGGAAGGTAACTTAGTAGATTGTAAAACCTACGAAAATCCCAAAGGAATAACAAAACATCTTGCTCACAAAGCATTCCCTTAACAGTGTGAGAGAGACGCAGCACGGTAGTTCAGTGGTTAGAATACCTGCCCGGAAAGGGGGAGACTGGGTTCGAGTCCCAGTCGTGTCGCTATTTTTCACACTTGTTATTCATCTATCATCCTCATATATAATTTGCGTGGTGCCCATCCGCCCGTCTGTTCATCCGTATCTCCTTTCCCCATATTTCAGAAACTCTTTGATGTGGATATATGAGACAACCTGTAATATGTTTCTACGAGATTGTAATATTTTGTGATTACAAAAATCTAATCCCCTTGGCAAACAAGGCGATGGTTGAATTTAAACTCACGCATCATACCATGAAAATACAAGGGGATAGGTGCATGTTGAATTAACAGCAGGAACTAATGACAAACTTTATGAAGAGGCAATTTTCAATTCCAGAATTTGCAAAGTAAGATAAATCAAAGGGGGAAACATACGACCATGTAGAATTATTTCTTTATTAATAATGACTTTAGAAGTTTTCAGTATTTTTTATTTCTAATTTCAAGCAGAAAAGTGGAAAATTTCATAAGTTTTATGACTTAGTTTAAATTATAATTGACAAAATATTCTTAAATACATTTAATGAGGAAATTTATTCGAAAGGACCAGATGTAAATGATAAAAGATACGTTTTTCAATAACAGATACATTAAGTTAAATTTAGTTCCGTCAAGATGACGGGAGATTTTATAATACCTGTCATGCTGTATGGTTTTATATTGACATCTTTCAGCTGTTTCTATTTGTAGTTATTTGCGGGTTTCTCACTCCCCTTTGTCAGTGGCAGTTTTCCTGCTGCAGATTTTCCTAATATTCACTTGTATTTTCATGAAATTCCACAAACTTTTCCTATTCCATCTATGTGTTAATTAGTTTTCAAACTTTTCAATGGGAAAGTTTCATCATTGGCAAGGGACTGATGGTGGAGGATATTCATTTTTCTAAATAAAAATGCTATTAATTTTTATTGTTAATGCTGTGTTATTAATATTTATATATCTTCAGGAGTATTTAAAGGCGTACAGTCTAATTATTCTCCAATTATTTCAAACCCGAAAGCATGATATTTCGTTAATCGAATTGCGTTGGGTCAAATGAGAGGAGATTTATATCGAACAGGTAACGTTAAGGTTAACGTTTTCTGTCGCAGTATATTATGCCATCTAGCGCTGCAGGACCGTTTTGTAAGGTAGCGTAGGAATAGATTACAGAGACGGAACAAGGGTAGGGGATGAAAGGCTGCAATTAGCGGTTAATTTCCGAGTATTGCAGGCGGAAGGGAAGAAGCACTGATTTTAGTATGGTAATTATACCAGACTACGGTTTTGATGACAAGAAGACACTGATTACGGTGGTAGCGTGGCGCGTCTCTACGATATAAAATTAACATCGCTGATGCCCTAAAATGAAATAAATGAAAGGAAATAATACTCGCTAATTTAGATGCAATATATGACGCGGACACTAGCAGATTTATGACCAAAATAATATCAAATGTTTGATGTTTAATTTTAATTGCTTTGTAATAGATGGGTAATTTTGTATTATTATTATTTTTTCTTTGTTGTTTTATAAGTGTTTATTATATTGTATTAATCGTAGGTATCAATTACTTGTATTTTCTTTTATATTTATGACGTACTGCCTTCGGGAGGTTTTGGGGGGTTTCCCTCCCGACTAGGGTGAATACCAGGCAGGGTATTGTATTTCTTTTTCCCCCTGAAAAGATGACTACCACCTGGCCTGGAGCCTATCTGTAGTCCAATCGTACAAATAAATAAATAAATACGAAATTTCGACTTAGCCGGTAGGCATGCTCTACTATATTCAGATTCTTATTTGTAGTTTATACACCTTCATTTAATTTCTAATGCTATAATTTTCGAAAGTTATTTGTGTTAAAATAACACAAAGTTGTTTACATTTGATGTATGGAGTATTTTATTGTATTGGTGGTAGCTTTTTCATATGGAGGCTGCTTTATTGCATATCTAAACATTCATAACTTTTTAAATGTTCGCTTGCTCATTTAAATATTTGTAAAAGTTAATTATTAACCTGCGGGAGAGAGATGTTGCATGTAAAGTAGACCCATAACGGTGAATAGAGTGAAATTATATTGATTTTTTGGAGTAGTTAGAATCATAGTAAAAACAACAAGTTTCTGAGAACCTTCGCATGTTTCATAAAGCATATTTCATACTTGCGGAAAGCCGCCCGATGCAGTCCATTCGTTTCCTCATCTTCATCTATCTTCCTGTCCTTCCGCCAAATTTACTTCCCCTGTTTTCTCTTTTCCCTTTGCTTTCTTGCTCTTCTCACTTTCACGTGCTCTGAACTGCATGGCTGATCCATTTTAACTATCCTCGCTCCAGGGCCCAGTTTCTCATTGTTTTGGAACACGAAATCCGACTGCATTTACATAGAAAAGCACATACGAAGAAAGGCAGTTTGTCTCTAGTTGTGGCGGAATGCTTTTCTGAGTGGCTCTATAGAGCTGAGCAAGGAAATGGAGGTGTCCGTAGTTGATCAAATATTAATTCATTCTGCTTTTGTTTAGGCAGAACTCAATGCAAAATAGTAATTTCCGTAGATGAGGAAAATAGTAGCACTACAATTTACTGCTGAAATTGTATTGGAATTCTTGAATCCTGGTAGTAAAAAAAAGTACCTATCCTCACAAACAATTATTCAATCTTTGGGTCTATATTTATGAAATATTTCTCAAAATTAATATTCATAAGGGAATATTTCCTTTTGATTATCTAGGTTTTACGAATTCCGACACAGAAGACATTCAGTCGCATAGCTTATGAACTCTCAAATGGACACGGCCTCTCTTAAGTTGCCGTCTCCTCACTAACTCTCATGCATCTTTCAAAAATCGACCTTTATCTAAGTAAAAGTATGCTTTTGTTTACATCCGTGCAGATATTAGCATTCCATTTCGACTTGGAACTTTTGCGAAATTCCAATTCTTCACTTCGACTTCTATCTTTAACAATTCTAATTGTAATGCTTGAATTTACAAAATAGGAAGTAGTTCTTATCCATTTTATGCGGAAATTATTTCTATAATTTCGAAACCTTCCGCATTCTTAATTTTCGTCTAATAATGAAGACACTTTTGAAATTAAACATAAATTCATATTTGATACACGAAGCATCAGTATAAGATAGAAACAGGAAATTTTTCTCAAGTCATGAGGACTCCTTTCTTGTTTTTTCCATTTTAACACCAAAATTCCTTTCCGAGATAAAGAAAATATTTAGCATTGGTATAAAGAAAAGTATGAGATAGAAAATTGAATAAATTACAGTTCTATGGGCAGTGACAGGGAGTTCTTTGAAATTTCAAATTCTTTATAAACTAAGTTCATCTCTAAAATTATCATCAAATAATGTACATGACTCGATTATCACAAAAGACAATTAAACTATTTTTTTGTTATATACTGGTATACCATGTACTTTCTTCCTTCTTAGCCTTATTT
This sequence comes from Ladona fulva, assembly GCA_000376725.2. Lineage (NCBI taxonomy): Eukaryota > Metazoa > Arthropoda > Insecta > Odonata > Libellulidae > Ladona > Ladona fulva. The sequence continues at coordinate 913,957 of KZ308268.1, forward strand.
CTATCACTTATGGGGTGGGCTGATGGCTTTTGATAATGGGTCGGAATGACAGTGATGATTGATTTGGTTTTGGCGCTGATCTCTCCAGCTGGATGCCACTCCTGCCACCAACCTTCAAAGAAAAAAATCGTACACAAATACGAACATTCCCTAAACAGAAAACTCGATTATTCTGCACTCGAACTCAGAATCAAGGTGTTGAAACGCTAGCACACTAACCACTACGTGATCGGATTTGGTATATTATGTACTAATGTAAGAAAACTGGTGTTGAACTCATATTGTTTAGAAAAGAAGGGCAAAACTAGAATACAGTGCAGAATACAGAATATTTATTAATTTCGTATTAAATGAAACATCTAATTAGCAATTTCATACCGTTTTATGCATGAAATAATAGCGATGACCCTAGATTAATTGCCCTTATGGGTACGTTGCGGGGAAATCCGAAGGAACTGCCCCATATTTATGTTATCACAGCAACGATTACATCCATAGGATATGGAATTCATATTCGGTTATGTTTTCTATAGCATAATCATTGCATGGCCCAAAAACACGAGGAATCGCCTCGCTTTGTTGTGCAGTTTCCTTGTAATTGATTTTTATACAGCATGAAAAAGCCGAGATTCGCAAAAAGTGCCGGTTTTTGGTACCTTGGTTTAAATATTTCTTCACGATAAATGTAGTTCTTCGTTTCCATCAACCAAAAAATTCCAGTTATAAAATATAAAATAACCTTTATTTAGGTGTAAATATTGCTCAACTGCGTAGAGAATGAAGCTCGCAATAAACTAACTAAGTCCAGGGGCACATATTTAAAAATTCGATAGTACTCATATCTTGACAGAAAAAAATATATATTAAAATCTGTTTCCCCTTTTCATTGAAGAAATATAGTTAAGATTCCTTCCAAGGATTTTGATATGAACGATTCCTTTTAGCCTCATGAATTTGTTAATATTTATTTCTCAGAAAGTCCAGATAAGAAAGGGCGATGCGGGTAATGAAACTCCAATTTCCTCCATTTTACATATATTTATTGCGTTAAGCATTGTTTTTTCGTAATCTGTACAACGGTACGAGTTGTTTGATATCCATTACCTGCCTATTCACACACATGTGTAGCATACTCCTCCCTCCCCCACCTCCTCCACCTTACAAATAACCATTTCCGTTTGTCCATTTGAGAAATCTTTATGTAACTGCCAGGAAATTAATTGCAAACTTCAACTTTGAAGTTAAAGTTTTGAATTCGTACGTTGTCATTAAGTTACTTCTCCGTCACAATTTGGCTTTCTATAATTGATCGCGTTGATCTTCCCTGAGGGCCAAACCACAGACACGGAGTTAGAAATCGAAATCATTCTCGTTGCCATTAGAGAGTTTATAAATCAAGCCAAGCATTATGAAAGCAATTTGGGGTGTTCTCGTTTTCACTGTGAGCAACTACTGCGGACGAGAACGCTATTTATCGTGTGAGTTGGTGAACGTCCGATGAGGTTGAGATTCCGTCGTGCAAGGAATAAAAGTGTGAAAAACTTTTCACTGTACGTGTTTATATTGAATTGTTTTTAAATATGAACTTAAATAGTTTACTGCCGTTACAGAATGGTGACCTTATTTATTTATTTTATTTTGTATTCCAAATTTCCCCACAAACATCCATTTACCGGACCATTACATTGCTGAGCTTCAAACAATAACAAAGGACAAACACACACGACCATTTCCTAAGCGGAAAAATCCGACTAGCCAGGATTCGATCCTGGGACTTTGGAGTGGGAGCGTTGGCGAAGAGTACATAGTGGTATAGAGGTAGCGAGTATGCTAACCACTCCGCCACCGTTATTTACTTTTGAAAGAAGAAAATATCACGAATGCTTTTTCAATGTTGGAATAGTCGATCATCGATATAAAATTTTAATAATGTAATTCTCTGAACCACACCCGTATTCAATTTCGTGGGCAAAGGCAGGATAGCGGAACAATTTTGTGGCAGTGATTCATTGTTTGTTTCTCTAAACCTTTAATCCTAACTTAATTATCTGAGACACGATCTGATTTCATTACCATAAAAAAATTTTGATTAATAATTACCTATCTCCTATCTTCTAGGTAGTCTCCTATCAAGATGTCTATATAGCATGAAATACCAATTTCGTTGTAACATAAACATTACATCCGCATATAACTGTTGAGTTTGTGAATGAGAAAATTAGTAGTAGGTTGTAGAGAGGTAGACATGCGTATATATCGTGAGACATTGAGACTATGCAGTGCGTACTCACGTAATTGACGTTATATATTTAGTATTTCTATAACTGGTGAACAGTTCAACACGAGCACTTCTAATTATCTTATAGAAAATCACATTCATAAGCATAAAGGTCTGTGTTTGGGCGGAGCTGGAAATAGAAAGTCTGCCTTCTACCATTTTTGAAATTGCAATACGTACATATTATTTATTAAAATTAGTTAAGATATTAAAATATTATCAAATGCGAGAATAGGGTAAAAATGAGATTTTTCAAAAGATAAACAATACGATATAATGAATGTTTTCTTTGGAAAAAGAAAACTGTAATATGGTGTGATTAAAAAAGGAATCGTTTCACCACTGGAAAACATCCGCAAAGAGAACGGAGAGTAAGAGAAATCTCTGGGAGGTATAGGAAAGAAAAAAAGAAAAAGAAATTTAGCATAAAAGATTATAAATTTTTTTTTAAGTCGTATAAATGTATACAATTCATAATAAGCATTCGTTGTCTGGAGAGTATAAAACTTCAATTAGTGCATAAGAATATAAATAAAACTTGAAAATAATCTTGTATAAGATTAATATATTAAAATGGTACTCTGCAAATCATGTCATCAAATATTAAGACCTAGTAATATAATAAATATTAAAATTAACTTTGACTCATATGCACTTTAGGGCCATAGTGATTTGTTTGAGTTAAAGTAAAGATTGTAGTTAATATCCTTGCTATTAAGACATATATTTAGGAGATTGATTTTAATCTTCACTTAAAATCTAACAAACCATTATAATAATATGTCCTAAAGTGAACATTAGTTTAAGTTCACTTTAAGAATACCTTATAATACCAGGCCAAAGTGTATTAAATTGTTCTTAAGTTCGTACATAACATAAAAATTAGAATTGATGTCTATTAATGCAAATGCAAATCAAGAAGAATTCATTGAAAGCGGGATTTTTTCTTTTTACTATAGGCCCCACTTAATCAATTCTATTCGGTTGATAAGAATGCCTCTGACTCTCTTGATAAGAATGTCTCTGATTCCATCTTTCAACACCTTGCTTATTACATTACGCAAAACATTTCTTAAAGATATTAAGCCTTAATTTTTTTCTTTTATTCCTCGCGTAGTAAACCAGCAATCCTCCGCGGGATCCGCACTTTCTAAATAACCCTCATTTCCCAATTTTTTCTCCCAAATCCAAACTTTTCGTGTCCTTTTCGTTTGCGTTTCCTCAAAATTAAAAAAAAAATCGTCTCCTGGAGAACATCCTCTCTCTTTCCTCATCCCATCGCACGCTTCCTTTCACCGCGTTTAAATACATTTTTAATTCTTCCTTCCCAACCTTTTCATTTGCTCAGCACATATACCCACTCTCTCATGGCTGCGGATGCCTCAACGCACATCCCCTATCTCCCTTTATCCTTCTCTTTCAAACAGTTCTCCGTTTTCTCCCCGAACATTCTCTCTCTCACCAGGAGAAAAAAAAAACTCATCCTTTCTGCCACCTATCCCAAGCATTCCCTTTTATTGCTCCCGGCCGCACGTTCCATCGCGACGAATTACTCTTGGTGGAGGCTTTCTCCCTCTTTCGCTCCCTTTTTTATAAAATTTTTCCTCACGCATCGCCTTTTCTTCCTTCATTCCGTCAAGATGCAGGATTTCAGGATCTCGACCCCAGCGGGAGTGGGAGGGTTGCTTCAGAAAAAATTACACTTGAAGCGTTTTTGTAGAGGGCTTGTAATGGAGGCCGAGGAGTCGAATGCGCTTTTCCCTCCGATCGACAGCCAAATGGGGCGATGTGCGTCCTTTCTCCTCTTTCCTACAAATTTCTCTTTAGCCTCCCAGATTTCTGCGTTCCCCAAGGAAAATATTAATGTTGTGGATTTGACTAGCTCATAGATAGGCTGGAACATGTTTGAGGAGGCCATTTTAAATTTATTTCCGGACAATGCTCTCGTTGCGCACTGAAGGTAATTCCGAAGCTATGAAAGCGCTTAACGAGATTATAATAATGTTCATGTAGAGGTCCTGTTCCAACTTTCCCAGTAGTTTATCTTCATTTTATGTCCCAAGGGAACTTCTGTGCCATTTACTTCTCGGAAAAGCAACAAGGTTCAACGGATTGCATCAGAGGTTTCCCAACGACCAGAATTTCATCCGCGTCGGTAGTTTTAATTATTCAAACGGCTAACAAAATTGAAGTAACTGTTTAATTTCATTTACCCTGACTAAATAGATACTTCTTGTCTTTCCAGCGTTCTCTCAATTCCCAGAGAGACCATCGCGTTACTATGGCAGATGATCCTGCCGCACTAATGCGAGGAGAGGAGGGAAACGAAGTCATTTATTATCCGTATGGCTTCTTTTTACATTGGAACTTTTCTCTTTGCAGCTTCGTTTAGCTTCCATTTTTGCATCAACCAGTGGCTCAGGATTTGTGGCCTCACAAGGTTGTCATCAACGCGCTTAATGAATGACATTATATATTTCTTCTGTCTTTCGAATTCAGTAATAGCTTCTGCGTCGGGTATTCTTAAGTTTCGTTGTAATTATTGCAAGAAACCTTGATTTCTAAAAAGTTTGACCATCTATATTGAATCCCGCATAAACATTACTAAATATAGCTTTCATCAGTATTGGTATTAGTTTTGTTAAAAATTCTTCGATACCTGAGGTAATTCAGCACATACGGGCACCAACCGGGAATCGAACCTAGGACCGCTTTCACTAATGGCAAACGCGCAACGCACTTGACTATCCGGGACTCCGAGCTCACTCGTACATCAGTTTATAATTTTGAGGTTAGCAACTATCATATTATTGTTGGATGGTTTCATCACTTTCCGATATTAATCGCCAACGCCAATAATTTCTAAGCGCTAAAGCCATTTCCTCATTGTTTACTTTTTATAATCCTGCCTTACCATAGCGTCATTATGCACAACCTCTAACGTGTACATAATTCGCGTTGAGATATGTTGAAAGGGATTGGCTTAAAGATCATTCATTCTTTAGCTGGTTTTATTGCGAATTCCTCCGATTCTATTCCAATATTCCACAGCTTTTCATGTTTCATCGCAAGATCGAATCTAGGCTTTGGAATGGCGTAGATTTTGAATTTTTTCCATCATACTTTATTTACGGAGACAAAGATGTGAAAAATATCGACATGACTGGAGCACGGGATAAGGCACCCAGGTGTTCCGACCACTATACTACCATGCCGAGTACATATTATTTACTTCACCTAAGCTTATTCCTAAAATTTTCATCATTTTTCCGTCTTACTCCTGAATTATTGCCGTGGAAAAGGCTAATTTTCTTAAGCTTAGTCATTCAAGAAAAATCATTCTTGGAAAATCGCATAAGAAGCTTGAAATCTGCTCTTTCTTCCTCTCTATCTGCTTCAACATCTCCTCTCACCAACAATGCTAACGAATACTAAAATAATTGAATTTTACGCGATATTTAACCAAATATTCCGTGTAAACTACTTCCACGTTTGAATTCTCTGATTATACTATTTTTTCTAAGTACTTTCTTAGACTTCCCTTCGATTGTCTCAGAAACTAGAAATCTTGGAGATAGCTCTAAAACTCCGCAACAGAAGTTGACACTGAACTTACTCATGGAAATGAAATCCACTATCTGGCGAGTAACGTCGTGGTTCTCCAGAACGACAAAGGAAAAGCTTTTCAAGTTATACTAAATCCTATTTCAATAACTTTACTAAAACAAATACTCGTTCTTACAGAAACACGTTTAGTATTTGGCTTCTTCTTCACTTGAAAATGTCGTTTAAGTGTGGAAACTAGTCGTGTTTCTGTATGAATGTGTATGTGGTATTAAGGAAAGTTATTAAAATTTTGTTTTTTTTATTTATATCCAAATACCCTCAAAAAATCATTTTCCTGGACCATTACAATGGTGGATTTCAAGCAATAAGAAAGGACGAACACACACGGCCATTCTCTAACCGGAAAAATTTGGGACGGGGAACCCCGAATCCGGTCGGAGTGCTTGTGTAATAGCACGCTAACCTCTCAACTAGCAACTGACAACTATGTAAGGATTAATAAGGATAAAATAGGGTTTAGTTCGTAATTAAAATTAAAATTNGGCAAATAATTCCGAAACGAACGCAATTTTCATTATTGGAGTTCACTCCAAACAGGAAAAGGAGCATAGATTTTAAATTAGCGGGAATTTGCATCCAATATTTAAAGTTCTAAAACATTACAAATTTGGGACGGGGAACCCCGAATCCGGTCGGAGTGCTTGTGTAATAGCACGCTAACCTCTCAACTAGCAACTGACAACTATGTAAGGATTAATAAGGATAAAATAGGGTTTAGTTCGTAATTAAAATTAAAATTAATGATTAAGATAAAATAGGATTTAGTTTCAATTGAAAAGTTCTTCCTCTTTTTTCTTTTGCCATTCATGGAAACGTCAATTTGAGAAATGTACTCTCTTCTACTCCTTTACCAATAGTATCTCAACTCTTCCACACACAAGACCCACACAATTTCTAGAGGTACATAGTCTTCGTTTTAGAGATTATTCTCAAGATACATTGACCTCCTTCGATGGTGTTTGGTCTTGAACTTTCGAACTGATTAAATTTTTAAATTTAGATTTTATTATTTTTACTGCGATAAACTTAAGAAAAGTGATTATTGGAAAGATTAATTTAAAAACATTGCCACTTTGCTTTTGAAATGTGAGATAATAGTTTTTGAGTAAATTAATTTTTACTTTCAGTAAATTATTTTAAATTACTCCTATTTCAGAATTCGCTTTTGACAATTCTATGTCGAAGAATAAGTGTTGATCCTAGAAATGATTTCTCTCGATCATTGTTGAAATAACTCTTGAAAATGATTTCCCTCTATATTTTTAAAATAAATTACATAGTTCAAACTAAGCCTAGTGAAATATTCATATTTTCCAAATTACGTCAAAGGGATCTCAGAAAAATTTGCATGGGCCCATCCAAACCTTCATTGACGAGAACATAGTTTTCCAAGAGTTTCAAATAATTGATAGACATCGCTGAAAATGAAGTTTTTCAAATATTAGCGTCAAAGCAATTACTTTAAATAATATAACACGTGATAAATATTTTCTCAAACATTTTTCTTTCATTCACTTTCAATTAATGTATCTTGTTATATACGCTTGAATCAAACTGTGCGAGCGCTACGGTCCAGCTCCAAAATCCTTTTTCCCTTCCTTTAGAAGTTTTCTGTTTTCTGCAATCCGAATACTTCATCCCTACTCCCTCTTCTCGTTTCTTTCTCTCCTCATCCAATGGCGCCGTTCATTTTACGCCCCCATTTTATCCTCCGTTTCAACATCCGTTTATCCCGCTATATCTTCGCCTTGTCCTCTCACTTTGTCCCCGCTTTCGAATAATATTTAAAGCGATAACCTCCTCTTCATAGTAGAGCAGGAAGAGGAAATAATGGGAGTGATATGCATGGCTCCGAATAATGATACCGCCTCGGGTGTAAACACATACTCCGGAGACGGGCTGTGGAATGAATGCGTTCGTCAGCTCTCTTTTTCTCAGTCCTATTCCGTTTCTCTTTCTCCTTACGTCCCTTTATGGCCGCAGCGTGAGGTTCCAAATATTACTTGCAATGCGGAGCCCGGAGGCGAGCCCTCTAAAAACGCGTCATCTGCATATCTCTTTCGCTAGCACTCCGTCTAACTTTTGGCCCTTCCTCTCTATTCTCTATCTTCCATCTTTTATTTACTTTTCAGACGCATTCCTAGGGCTCCGTTGTCTTGGGAAGCACGGGGCATGAATGTTTTCGTCGCTCCGGGCAGTACGTGCGCCGTAACGAAGAAAGAGACCAGAAAAATGAGAGAAAAACGAGGTTTTAAGTTATTAATGAAATTTTTGCTTTAGTTCTTATCTCCTTTGAAGTGCATGCGGGGACTCGCTCCCGTGTTTTTTATCGCCGGGCTTTTTGTTGACCCGCTTGTTTATTTTCTTAAATGCCGTCGATTCCGCCTTTGTTTGGGAACCTGGGTGATAAAAGATGGAAACATTTAACGGCCGGGAATTTTATTCAGAATTTTCGCGGATTTGATATTTCTCTAGGCGGATAGTAGTACTCGTCGTTTTCCGCTTCAGGATCTTAATTGCAAAATCGTTTAAAACTTTATCCATTGGACGGCCACCATCTTATTTGCATACACAGGCACCACGCAGAAACCTAAGACGCGTTTCCTAGCAAAGGGAGTGTAAGTAAACTGGATTGATAAGCCTTAAATTTGGGAATATGAATCTCATTTCGAGTAATCTTTCTTTCGCTCGTTCTAATCTTTTGATGATTTTAAGGTGATCTTTGATAATGCAAACTCTACATCTTTCCTGACGTGTCATAAACATTTTTCCTGAGATTTCCGCTTCAAAATCACTTTAAAATTGGTGATAATTTGTCATAAAAACCGGAACGTGAGTTTATCATTATAACTAGGAAGAAACATGGACTCATGTTGCAAACTACGGCATGGGCAAATATCACTTTTCAGTTTGGAAAATTTCCAGATCGGATGGCCATTTTACGACCACACAAGGGCATACTGTCCTGAGAAGGAGATAGCCAAAGGAAATCATTCATCCGTTACCATTATTATTATAATATAAATCACTTAAATACCTAAGATATCATTTTCATTAATTGTAGAATTTCTACTAAGTTCAGAAACTACTTAATCATCATAGGAAGTTTCTTCGAATTCTGAGCCAACTGAATGATAACCATTGTGAGTAATTATAGAAAAACTAAACTAGAAATCTCTCTCAATAGTTATGATATGTTAGTGAATTCTTAATATTTTTCAACTATCCCTCGAATTTACATTATTATTAATGGTTGAGGGAGTAATATCTGTAACAATTATTTTGATTTGATTAAATGTCTTAATTTCTCTTAGTATTTAACATTATGCTTATTAGATATTTTCGTATCTTTTTTCCTAAAAGTTTCCTCCAAAAGACTATGGAAACCCCTGGTAATATTAACAAAGTAGCAGCAGAGCAAACGTTAATATTTAATTATTGGGTATATTAAAGCCAATTTAAAGTTTATTACAATATTGTAACAATAATGACACTATCAGTCCCAAAAGATTCTGTTAGGTGCCTAGAGTGCAAAGTGACCTGATACGTATATTTAATGCAATGTCGATAGCGGGAAGTCATTATACTGTCATTATTATAATAATAAATTGATTAGCTACTAATCACATCACAAATCCATATTACGCTTGACTTCGGTTGTAGCACCCACATTTGCAACAGTTACGCATCACTTACAAATTACAAATATACACCAGAATATATTAAATACCATCACAAATGCAATACATTACACACATTACGGTATTATATTTCATTTTTACATGAAATTGTATGTTATAATTTAATTACGGTCAATAGTGATGGTATTGCAATCCTTATAGGCAAATAATTCCGAAACGAACGCAATTTTCATTATTGGAGTTCACTCCAAACAGGAAAAGGAGCATAGATTTTAAATTAGCGGGAATTTGCATCCAATATTTAAAGTTCTAAAACATTACAAGTTGTTTTGGAAAAATTCTTTATCTCACAAAATAATTTGAAAAATACAATACCGTATGAATTTCAACACGCTAAAGTGCGCTTCTAAAATTTAACACATGTGAGCCTGGAATAGAGCAGAGGTGACTGAGAGAGCAAGAAAATAGCGGAATCAAATATAAATATAAGCGATTCTCTTAGATAGACAAGTGGGTAGCGCGTTCGATTCTTAATTGATCGCCTATTTGTGCGAAATTGTCTCAGCCGTCGAAGCACTTTTAACAATTCTACTACAATAACTATGTAAGCCGGAATAATTATTTTCAAAGGATGGTGTATCTGCATACAATTGGTTATTCGCGTATGATTTGGTGTAGTAGTAGTATTGATAAAACTGCTTCATTCCGCACGTAGGCTGCAGGGTACTTATGTAGGCTCTCACCGGAAATCGAACCCGGAGCCGCTTTCGCCAAAGTCGAACACATTGCCCACTTGGCGATCCGGGAGCCCCATGTAATTTGCGTACCACTAACTATTGCCATAATCATAGTAGAAATAAACGAGTTTGAGAAACATTTTGATGTTATGAGTTAGGAAGAAATTTCAAAAATTTGTAGAGAATAATTTTGCGACGAAACATCCTGTTCTACACATAGTGGCTTTGTTAACACACAGTGAGCGCGAGAGAAACGGTGCGCAGTTAAATGACGGAGTTGGTTTTTCACAGATAATACGAGTACAGAGGCGATTACAAGCCATTGCTCGCATGTTTTACCTGAAGAATATCCTGTTGTAAGTTAATTTGGGGAAATTTTGCAATGGTAGTATATTTAATGCGGTGAACGTTGCCTGAGAACGTTTTTCCTGTGTTCTTGCATTCCAAACACATGAGTGAGTTGGATCGTTGCATTATTATTGTAATTGTGTATAAAGTATCTTCTGATTGGAGCAAACATGTTCGTGACTGAAAGTTTGTACTTTCGATAAATGTGTTCCTTTTCCTCATTGTAATAAAGGCTTGAAGATTGAGTTCCGTCCATTTATTCAACTCCTGAAAGGTGCGGAATAGGTAACAAACGGAAGACAATTACGATTCCAATTGAACTAACCATCCTTTACAAGAGTAAAATTTCATTTTTCTGGGATTTATTGCGAAGTTTGTAGATCCGTAAGCTCTGAAATGTATGCATGTTGTTCAGTCATATTATAAATATTTAATTCTCATTCAAATATATATAAATATCCCTTTGGGCGGATCGCACATACCCTCTGAGACCAAAACTGGAAATAAGGGATATGTAACGGACTAACGGACGCCTAAAACGTTGGTTAAGTAATGTAGGGTCAATTCAATCTGAAAGTACAAACTTTACTGTGAGAACAACCGTGGTTTTTTCCGTTTAGCATATTTTCTCACAATTTTGTCCGTAGTATGTGTTTGGGAAAGCGATCTCTAGAATGTCGGATATTTTCCGAATATGATTCTGAAAGCTCATATTTGACGTGTGAAATGCTCCACTAGAAATAAGTAGCATCTTTTAATGAGATAAATGCCAAAATTCAAAGAATAGTTTCTGAAACGAACTGAAAAAGGCTAGTCCAGCGAAAAGAGAGCTAAACAAGTGGACTGTAAATGATTGGTTGTAGTGTCGCTATTGAAAACATTACAAATATTGCATCTTTTCGAGTGGAAACTGTCCGAATGATTCCGCCTTTGTTTTGCTGATATATTTGGTGGAAATTTGCCTCTAATAATTTCTATCTTAAAAAGTTTGAAACATTTCGTTGCAATATTAAACGTCAGTGGTCATTGTTTAGAGAACTCTCTGGAGAAAGCTATGTAGGCAAGGATAGACAGGTTATTGAACTGAATGTTAATGGACTGGTGGTAAAAGATTCAAATCTTCTAGCAGAATATTTTAATAAATATTTCATTGGTATTTTCGAACAAGCTAAATCAATTCATGCCCATCGTAGTACTTCTTTATTCAATCCTTGCGTAAATAAATCTGTCCTTAAATCTATGTTTCTAGAGCCAGTTGTATCTAATGAAATAGTTAATTTAGTTAATTCACTACCATCTGGGAAATCGCCTGGGATTGATGGATTTAACAGCACCATGTTAAAATGCATTATTAATATTATAGCACCTGTACTTACTTATGTGTATAATCTGAGTTTCTCTAATGGAGAATTCCCAAGTGCTTTAAAAACGGCAGTGGTGATACCTTTATTAAAAAAAGGCGATAGAATGCAAGTCGAAAATTATAGACCTATATCTCTTTTGTCAATTTTTTCTAAAGTTTTGGAAAAACTATTTAAGAAAAGACTACAAAAATTTTTGGATGATAATGGATTACTAAGCTCACGTCAATATGGTTTTAGGTGTGGAATGGGGACTGAATATGCTCTGGCGAGTCATTTATCTAACATTTATAAATCAGCAAATTTAAGAGCTCGTAATGTGGGTTTATATATTGACATCAAAAAAGCGTTTGATACCCTTGATCACTGCATATTATTGGCCAAATTACAACAGATAGGAATTCGAGGAGTTCCATATCGGTGGCTGAACAGTTATTTATCCCTGAGATCTCAGTGTGTTAAGGTTAATAATAGTTATAGTGAATATAAAACTATAGATACTGGTGTTCCTCAGGGTTCTGTTCTGGGACCGTTATTGTTTCTCATATATATTAATGATTTATGCAATCATAAATTTAACGGTCATCTAACGGCCTTTGCTGATGATATTGCATTGTGTTATGAGGGACTACATTGGAATAGTATTGGAGTTAAAATGCAAGATGATCTAAATGTATTAAGTAGCTGGTTTAACTATAATGGCCTAGAATTAAGTCCAAAAACTAAGTACATAATGTATAATATTGGCAATCTACCTAGCCCTGATGATGTAAAGTTAATTTATCATCACCCGCTTTGTTCAAGAACTGCATGTAACTGTATTCAAATAGGAAGAGTTACTAATATTAAATATTTGGGTGTAATTTTAGACCAGTCTCTAAAATGGGACCATCATATTACTTCAATTACTTCGTATTTAAGAAACTGTCTATCTAAATTTTATTTTCTACGTAATAAGTGTACAATATATTTCAAAAAAGTTATTTACCATGCTTTAGTTCATTCCAAATTAAATTATGGTTTAGAATTTTGGGGAGCAGCGTATAATAATACGTTAAAGCCTGCAGTTATTCTGCAAAAAAGAATAATTAGATGCATTTGTTCAAAAAATAGTCTTGAACATTCGTTCCCTTTATTTGTATCATTATCAATACTCCCTCTACAACATTTGTTTTTATTTAAAGTGTTAAAATTGTTTTACGCCATGAGTGGTAATATGCCTACTATTAGTGATAGTGCAACTCAGTTTAATCTGAGAAAAGGCAATGTTCATCTAATCAAGCCCAATTTGAGTGTTTTTAAGAAATCCTTTGTTTATATGGGCCCAAAGATGTTTAATATGTTACCTCTCAATATATCAAGTGTCAAAAATTATAAAAAAGTATTTAGTCTCACAAAGTTATGGCTTTTGGCCAATGAGGGAATTGCAAGTCTTTTTTGAGTTGTATCGTTTTATTTTTTATGTATCTAATTCATCTTCTTATTAAGTGCACTTCTTATTATCCTTGTAAATCGATTAAGTTGTTATTTCTGTGCCTTTTGTTTGTTTTTTCAGAATGTTTTTTTTTCCGCAACGCATGCATATTTTGTATATGATGGTTGTCTCAGCTCAGGTTAACCTAAGAGACAACCTAAAGCTTTCATTTCTTTCTTTCTTGTATAATTTGTTCTATTTATATATATTTTGTGTTGAAAGCAATAAACTCTAATTAATTTAATTTAATTTAAATATCCGGGCAGGCGTTTTTATAAAGTTAATGCTCCGTGATTTGCGTCTAACAGGATAGTACGGCGAATTCTACCAACGAGGAAACTGTGTTTTACGCGAAGCCAGGCTTCATATTCGCAGAAATGTCACTATAAGAATAACGTTTCTGAGGCCTCAACTCTATAAATAGAGAATCATTTCATTGGAAAAGCTTTTATAAATTACGATCTCATTGCGTGGGCATTTTGAAAGAAACATTTTCAAGGCATTAATCTTTTCCCATATTTTTTCTGTGCCCTGAAAATGATCACCCTTCTTTTCCTCGTGATAATATTTAACACATATTTAGTGGTTTAGTAAAGTAAATTATAGTAATTAATGATGATTTTTTTTATTTATTGATAATAAAGGACCTCAGAGTCCGACAAGTAGAATGAGATTCTACCATATATCAAGCGATAGAAGTATAGGATAACAATATATGCTGAACATTTGGTTAGTCAACTGGTGATAAAAAATAGAACTATTTTAAAAAGTGGTTCTCATAGTGCAATAAAATTGAACTTGAACGTTTCATGAAAAATTGAACGTTACATGAAAAATATATACAATTTCCCTCTGAGAAAATATGAAAAGGTCAGTTTTGCTTAATGAATCTGCAGACACCACACTTGATCTCAGTGGACACATGTTGCACATATTATATTGTGGTGACTGCGTGTGTTATTCAGAAGTTATGGACTCTCTTTGGAATTACTCGACGAATTAGAGGTGACTGAATATTCCTCAATTAATTCTCGAAGAATCAAAATAAAGATCAGGAGATGTTTTCATTCTAACCACAAGGATTGCACTTTCCTATTGCCTTAAAAGAGCATTTCGATGATATAGGAGTTCCTGAACAACAACCACAAACACATATATATCTCTGAAATCCGATAACTGGAAAATCGGTAAAAGGAATTGAGATTAACTCAAGAGTTTTTATTCCGCATAAAAGTGCGAAGAAATGGAACGTTGGGGCGGCAGGAGGAAGAAGAATAAAGGATGAGAAGGGAAGCTGTTAGCCAATAGGCATTCTCACGTTGGTGGTAGGGATGCGCAGCGTTAAGGATGTGTTTGTTTGTGCTCCCAATCCGAAAAGAAAAATATGTTGTGCGCCAAGAGACGATAAAATGATATTTTGAACCCTTCCTCTATTTTCCCCGGGAAATGCCTTGCAGCGATACTCATCCAGTGGCTTTGAAGGCACATTCGTTTGTCATCATTCCTCGATTAAGCCAATGCTTTTCAGCTCATTTTCAATCATACCGTTTGAAATGAACTTCTGTTTTCGGTGAGCTCGATTGTTAGTTTTCAATTCACCAGTCGCAGTCTTATTTCAAATTTAACAACTATAAAACATTTAGCTGAGAATGTAAACCTTAGTACCGACTACAAACGATATATTCTGCAAAATTGAAATATAAAGAAAAGAATTGAAGCATAACAGAAAATTAAACGCTTATTAATTTTCTGAAAATTATGGTGCGCACTAAAATTAAACCAGCAGAAAACCAATCTCCCGCATTAACTAATGACGACAGTTATATATATCTTGATTTACAACAACTTCTTTCCATGGAAATTTTCTGTCTACGTTATCTCCCACTTTCCGGACATTTATGGACAGCTACAGTATGATAACATAACTTACGAGAAAATGAGCATTCTGGTCACTATCATTGCAGTATTTCACACCCTCAAATTTTAGCAGAAGAGTGATTCAGACTCGAGTGAGTGGCGTCGTTCAACTCTCCTTAACAATAATTATCTTCACTAATAATGGCCTAAGAATCCTCCCACCTACTTACTCTCTTTAAACTGCCTTTCATTAATTCGGCACATAGAACCATTTCGAGCGAGCCTTTTCGCCTGAGCGAAACTGAGCGTTTGCCATTTGCAGAATTCGGCGTTTTACTACACACTATTAGAAAGAGAGGAATTTATCTTTTATTCCAGAATGCAGCGCAGTAGTGCGGGGGCTGACATTTCATCCTCACTCTTCCATGTCTCCGCCTATCCACTGTTTTCAATGCTTTTTACTTTCTGGAGAACTTCCTGAAGTCGAAGAATCCAGGTGTAAATTGAAGCCATAACTTTTATTTCGTAGTACTGATATTCCCAAACAAGTGGTTGGATAGACCATTATCATAGATAGATAGAGAGAATGAGTAACATTAATGGGCAGCCAAAAATAATGCACCTGTTAGGCTCGCGTTCTTCCGAAAGAAAAAAAAAACTGTAAAGAAAGAAAGAACCGTGAAAAGCATTAGATCAAATCCTGGCTAATTTTGACATTTACAGCGAACGGCACGATTTGGCCGTTCTTCTAAACTTAATGCAGGTCTTCGTTTGGATAGTCATTAGTATGGAAAGTTTTCTCCAATGATATTAACGATACAGAAGGCTTGTGATGCATTGAAATGTAACGAAAATGTCACATATTATAAATTAATAAAAATATTGGAATATTTAATTACTGTTTGTCTTGATTACTGTCTAAACAGAGATTCTTTCTTAAGTATCTAGTTAAGATTTATAAGTAGCTGCTGAAATTAAAATGAACAGCTCGCATAATTTCTACTGTTTGATTGCATCGTCGAAAACGTAAATATCGTAACCTATTTACTTAGTAATCATATTTTTTATTATTCTGTAGACACATTTTTCATAATTTTATATGCCTCGGGATTAAATTATTTTCTTTTTTTTTAAGGTAGACATAAGAAAAAAGGAAATAATCTAGCTTTAACAAATCATTCATTAAGGAGCTATGTTCATATATTTTCTCAACCTCTCAACTCAACCCTGAGGATGGCCGCAGTGATAGCGGCCGAAACGTCGGCATTCCACCGAGAAGCCACCCGGTTAGCAGCCCGAGAAGACTACATACATTCCACCGGGAAAGCGTCAAGACTTATCTATGTTCATATAATTCTTTTACCTACTTATGCGAATTCAAATATTTTATAATATATAAGTTTCTCAAAACCTTCATTTTCTCGGAATTAAAAATTTTGTTTATGATTAAATTAATTATATAAAGCCTGATGTGAGCAAAATAGAGATCGAGTTTTAGTTCCCCTAAGGATCACACAAGAATCAATTTTCTTTCAGTTTGTTCTTTCTCTACCTAACACATTTCATTGCAGCATTTCTCAAACTATATAAATTTTTATGAGTTAAATGAAAAAACTTTATCGAAACTCTCCGATTTAGATACTTTAAATTGCACATTGTCAAAGAATTTTCCGAGATGGCAGCATATTGCGAGGATGCATCAGTTATATTTTCCGATAAATTGATACATAATTATATGAAAAAAAAATTAATACATAATTACATAATACACGAAAAAGTTTATTTTAATAAGCTCTCCGTAGCATACTCTCGGGCGGCTTCACAAGGTGGTAAACAGGAATGTGACGCCAAGCTTTATTCGAAGGAGGAAATTACAATTAACAAATGGTTAGTAGGGACCCAAATTTCCTCGCTAGTACGAGAAATATACGTATACGTATTCTTGAAAGAGAATGCAAACTTGTCTGGTACATGGATTTGTTGTGTACTGCATTTTACTTTCTGCTGAAACCAGTTAAACAAAGCAACATTACACGTTGGGGCATGTTTTATTCTTTATTTTCTCATACTATTTTTGTCTTCTGTTTCTTCAAATTGAAGGCTTATACATAAAAACATGTATGTACGTATGTACGTGTAAACTTATTCCCCTTTACAGTAATTAGGTTGGAGTATAGATACTTGTAGTATCAGTAAAAGAATGGACAAGGGACGTTCAAAAAGTTCGCGGAGTAAAGCTTGACCGCTTGACCGCTTCTCAATGTGTAACGATGGGCTTTTTTCGAGATCTTTCTGAATCGCCTACGTGCATTAATATTCCTCAGATTATAAGTTTTTTTTTCATATGCCTCCATTTCATTTCAATAAGAGGTTGACGATGTATTAGGGCTGTGGTGGCGAACCTATGGCACGCAAGAGAATTTTTTTGGCACTCGAAACTTTGATGGTACACTTGTTATGTAATAAATTTTGAATTCTGTTCATTAGTAAAGATAATCTACAATTATTTACTTTGACAACAATGTATTAATCCCATCTTTGGCACAACAAAATAGATCACATTAGCGTCTCACTCTACGGTTTGGCACCATTTTGACACTAAGTCCTTTATCTTAATCAAATATGGCACTCTTGCCATAAATGGTTCGCTATTCCTGGATCAGGGGGCTGTGTGTGCTCTTTCTAGATTAGCAACTCCTACATGAGAACTACATGAACCTCCTCCTACATGAACTCCAGTTCAAGTTATAGGTAGAGTGATTCCGAGATATTCAACTGACTAAATTACATTTACAATTATTCCATTAATTTTTTACGGGTACTTTTGACGAAATATTTTCCTTTCGAAGAAATCAACTACACAACATTTTCTTACCGATCTAGTGGCCTTTTTTCGCACCTTTGACTATGAGTTAAATCGTTCGATAGTAAAATGTTATCTTCGTCGCTTGATAGTTCTCTATACATTACCAAGTCATACAAAAATACTCTTATATTGTTTTCAATGTCGTCGTTAAGAGTAGAGGTCCGATTACGCTGCCTTGAGGTTCACCATAGGTAACTTTGACTTTGCCCGAAATAACGCTATCACGTACCACTTGTTGTTCCCTCTCGTAGAGGAAACCCTTGACCTAGTCAATTACTGCCTTTTTAAGAATTAATAATGACATACTTGCCATCGACGCGGGTGTATTAATCTCCGTGAGGCTATTTCTGGCGTGAATACGCTTTGAGAAAAGTTCTTTAGGATGTTTCCCCTTCGCATCGCAAGTTATATTTCTATCACTATACCTTAACGAACTAACCGTTTGTATCTTTCCCTGTGCCTCCCTGAGGCTAGGCCAGAAAGCTTTAGAGTTCCTCCTCTAAGCATTACCCAAGATATTTCTGCCTTAAGTCACGGAGGGTGTTACGCATAGCATGTTTGGAGTCGGATTTCGCTTTCTTGGACTTCTGTAGCAATAATGTTTTTCGTGGACTCGAATCAATCTGATATTTCTCAGCTAAGGTCTTTACTTTCCGTGAAGTGCTCTTTGTTGGCGAAAGAGCCTTCTTAACCTCTCTATATACTACCTGGAATCCCAATCGCGAGTAGAGTACTTCAAAGGTATATAAAAAAGCCTAAGAAGTTATGCATAATCTAAACGAATAATTTCCAAATTTCATCGTTGGACTTTTGAATAACGCGCGACATAAATTAGTTCAAATCGGTGTTGATTATTGTTAAAGCTCGAAATTCACTTCATTTCCATATTAAGCATTTGCTGTGTTACAAAGACAGTAACAATTCAAGACCAGAATTCTGTTGCAAAGTTACATCATCAGGTTACACCTAAAAGGCAAATGCCGAAATAATTTCCAAACCACAACCATGAAATTATTATTCAAAGCATAAAAAATGTACAATATGGAAAATGTTTGCATTATTGCTTACCAATAAGTGGATATTTTTTTAAGTGTTGCTTATCAGTAGATATTTAATCCAGTTCGGCATTCCACCTTTGGCATGACACCTTGTACGTGCTTGTTGATATTAAAAATATTTACTTTCATATGGAATTTCTACGTACCCAGTTGAACATTTTCAAGAAAAATACGAATAAGTTATGCTTATAATGATCGAGTGTTTATTTTTTGTTTTGTATTGATTTTTTAAATTTCGTTACCAATCATTGCGTCCTCTTTTGTCATTTCATCAATTTAATACAGATTTTATTCTGTGTACCTGAATGTGTTCATGACGACATAAATTATCATTAATATAAATTTTATCAACGGGGAAGATAAAATGGTTGAGTAAATTGATAGGGTGAAAGCAATGGGCACAGAAAGATGTTTTGAAAGAGGTAGAGAAAGGGATTAAGGAGGGGGTGAGTGAAGGGAGTGAGAGATTTTTTCCTCCAGGGATAAAAAGAAGAAGAGAAACGTTTGCTTGGAAAGAGAGAGTTTTGGCTGGATACGCAGGAATTAAAAGGGGTTTCGTCGAATGTTGATGGGTGTTCTCGAGTACTCATTGATATGAGCAACGTAATATAGGAGATGGCATTTTCTCTGGAGACTGTTTCACACTTCAGGTGCTCCTTGATTCGGAATATTCTCATATGATATCAGCCATTATAACCATTTAACTATGCATAAGTTTTTAATACTCAAAACCCGTATGTGATAAAATCAAATAGACATTTTCAGATGTCTCTTACATTTCTGAAATCGATTTCTTAAAAAAATATTGAATATTTGCGTTCGGCATAAAAAAATATTTCCTCTCCCAGTTTCAAGTATATTTAATTATTTGATATTTAGCTGTTGTTTCCATCTGTTCATAATTGGTAATGATTTCTCAACTACTGTAATCTTTAGAATAATTTTGCTACTAATCTAATCGAATTGATTTTGCGAACCAAATTTAACAATGTCGCTAAGTTATCGTAAAGATTAATTCGCTCGTGAGTACGTATTAGGAGTAATACTTCCTTCCCAATCTTTTTTGCGTTAATCTTGAATTAATTTAATTAATTGCTTAAGCAATAATTAAATTAATTATCGATGTATCGAGTAATGGACACGCAAGTGACGAAATCGTCGCCAAGAACGAAATCGTCGAATCAAAGTGACGAATCGTCGTCGTCGCCAATGTTTGATTGTAGTCGGTTGAGCGCCAATTGCTAAGCTAATTGATTGAAATTATATTTCACAAATTCTTATAAATATTCATCATACCATATATATCTATTTCTAGAACTACAGTGTCATCAATTGCAGAACAATAAAGTAATGATACCTTATATTCCATCAGGAGATGAGGTGGGGTAATGCCCTGCAGGGTATCAATGTGTTAGCATGTAAAACGAAACCTGTGCTCAAATTAGTCTAGTAGATGTTGTCATGTTAATCTATTTTAAATCGAATCTTATGGCAAAAACAGTTTTGGTTGACAAACTTTTCGAAGGACGACGAGCCATCTTGAACGAGCTAAATTCATGAGTTGAGGTTCCACATTATATAATTTGATTTTATTAAATAATGACCTACTTATTGCATTTCATAAATCAGCATAATTTAATAAATACGAAGCATTTTACGTCTAATTATTTTATGTATGCAAAGTATAAGAAATCACATCTATGTATTTGATTAATTATTGAACGTTTCTTTAATATTTTGTAAAGAGTTTTCTATAATATTTTGTAAAATGTATAAAAATTTAAAACAAAAAATAATATTATCCTAAAAATGCTGCATACTAAATATCTTATATTTTCAATAATTAAATTAGTTACGGTGATACGTCTTTTAAATATGCCTATTTCCATACGCATTTCCTCGAGTACGATATACCCCTATAACCCTTTAAGAAAATATTTATTTTGGATCGATTCCGTTTGAGATCCGGGGATACAAGAAAGAACCGATGTATTGTGTTTGGATTAGTTCCAAATAATCTTTAAAATAAACCGAAGGGGTGATACCAATTCTTCATGAGCATTCAAAATATAGAAAGTCCTTGAAACTTTGTTTTCAAATAGCGGCAGGCATGATTGTATTTCTGAAGATGCCAAGTAATGAAAAAGGACTCGAATACAATGAAAAAGTATGCGGATAAAATAACTATTATATGCGATTCCATAAAATTTACGGCGGACAGAGGTGCCATTATTCCGGAATAAATGGAATTAAACGGTTGAATCGCTTGTAAAACATTAGCTCTCGCTCACGTCAATTACTATATTGGCACTCAAAGCGAATTTTAAGAAAACTTCTAAATATATATGTCTCTCTGTTATTTATGAAAAATTCTCAGCCCCATTTGCCATACCCGAAATTTAGAAAAATGTACACAAAACACTACAATAGTTTTCAACACATATAATACAAATGAAAACGAATTGTTGTTCGACTTAATGCTAATAATTAATCCTAACTTTTATTCACCATTGGATAACGTAATATAATTTTCTAAAAGCTACAGATATTATATAATATAATTTTGTGAACCCAATCTTTAACGCGGAATTCCTTAATATTTCATGAGAATGACAGTTTTATTACAGCTAGCAGCAGTTACACCTTTTTAGCATCAGTTATATTAGTTAATATCGATTTCTGCCGCTATTTTTTATCTCTTTCATTTTCACGGGAGAGCAGTAGTTTTGTATGAAGTATGTTTTATTTATAACAGTGATAACAAAAACTAGTTTACAGTCAACGCTGATTTCCTTATATTCTAGATATGTATCAAAACAACTAAAAGCCACGTAAATTATCGTTGTCCGCAAAATATTCATCCCAAAGTTCACTTTGAACCCCAATTCCTCCACTAACAACGAAAATCCCTGGTGAGGTTGAGTAACACTGAATAGGCGAGGTGAGGAGTGAGTTACTTTGCTCATGATCTCCTCACTGATGTTATGACTGCATTATAATTACGTAAGTGGATCACAATGGCAGTATGACTAGTTTTCGTGCAATTTGATAAGGAGTAATCAGACACTGCAGGACGAGCGAATAATCAAGTTAAGTCTCTTTTGTACATTTTGGGGTTCTAAATGTATTACTGAAAAACGTTTATTTAAAAATAAACGTTAACGTTCCTTTAAAAATTATATTGTGGAATTACCTGTATTGAAAAAATAATAAATAAATTTATTCTCGTCCTACGTAGTCCTTGCGACAAATGGGTTCGTTCTTGCACTTTCGCTGGATTGGCCCGACCTAGTTGCCGTACATAAAAATGGATTGAAGGAGATAATTAAGCAAAACAAACCAATCTCGCAATCACACTTAAAAAACCCTCACATTATCAAGTTATCTTACGTCATGGTTTGCATTTTGAAAGCAGGTTTGCAAGTCATGTTCAGGAAAACTGTTTTATTGAGAGGACAAATGGCAGTTGACCTCACGAAGAAAGACTTTGCTGCAGGTAATGCCAAGTCATTTTACGTTGATTAGTAACTTTTCAATGAAAAATAAGATCTTAACATAGCGACTTATTTAATCGCTATAAAGTACCATGAGGTCCTTTTACTTTCTACACAAAAATTTTGAAATTTATGATAAAATGATTGGTTTACAAAAACAGTTCAAACACATATTGCTATGTATCCCTTCAAGCCGCTCACATCCAGCTAAACCAGTTTGAACGTTTTCGTAGTTTAAATTATTCTGAAACACTTAATTTTGTAGAAATTCTTTCAGTTGTTATGATGGAAAGAGCTGTCTGGAGTTATATCGAATCATATATATAAAAAGCAAATGTCTGTCCGTCCGTCCGTCTGTCCGTCCCCCTATTCATCTCAGAAACGGCTTGACTTAGAGATCTGAAACAAACTGCATCGTGTTTCAACGATTCTGAAACCTGCAGAAAGACTGTTCTCATCTCTGTAAAGGCCCGGGTTCAAACCCAGGAGCCCATAATACGTTTCCATAAGAGATGAACGTAAAGTACGATTTCATGACTTGCAGACGATGTTTCATTTATAAAATTAAATTAGAAACAATGGTCCTACAATTGAGACAAGTGTCATAAGAAAGGAAATAGATCATAGAATCTTGTTTTCGTCGTGAAACATATAAATTCGAAATTGTGAGAATTTTGATAAAATACACGGAAAATTCGTAAAATATTTCGGAAATAAACAACCCATCCCTTTGACAACCAATGCAGTTTTTGAATGATCACGAGTTATCTCATATAAATACAGGAGGAAAATCAGTTAGTATACTTTTCCATAAGAAATGTACGTAAATTAGGTTTACGTTACCTGCAGAGGTTGTTTCTTATATAGAATTAAATTAGAAATAATGGTCTTAGGAAATTAAGAAAAGCTTCAAAAGTACTCCTTCATGACTTGAAAACAATAAATATTATAAATATTGGTAAGAAACATTGAGTTATTATGATCTTACGACGGACTCTTCCTGGCTTAGGAGGACCAGATAATAGATATATTTTTAAACTGAATTAGGTTCCGTCATGGTTGACGGGGGCGTTTACTAGTTCATCTTTTGAACGAAAATACGGAGTGCTACAAAAGATGAGGGTTGGGGTGATTTACTCCTACCTTCTTTTCTGACCTAGAAAGCTATGAATGGAATTGTTCACGAGGGTACAGCACAGTGACCCTAGATGGTCCCCATTACTCATCATTATATAAACCTTAGTAGCTTGCATATAATCACACGTATGAACAAACCTGCTGTAGAAGTAAACGAAAAATGCTATTCTCTGTAATAAACGGCAAACGAAAAAAATCAAGAAAGTATTCCATTCATCAAGATATCCTCGCAGAAACAGCTTATAAGTAACTCACTCATATTCCGTAAACTAGGATTATTTCTTTGAAAAGAGGTCTCCTTCGCAATTACTAGTATTTTCCAATTTTGAGTCCTTCAATACCTCGTAAAATGTTAGGAAGGCTCTTGTTTTGTTTTCGAGGACGCTCACAGAAAAACCCAAGCGATTACGCAGCAATAAGCAGCATTATGGTTGAGGATATTTGACCTTTAATGATTCCAATCAAATGGTGGTTGTATTCAGCTCGCGTTGAATGTATCATCCTGTTTTAGCTTCGCTTTCCGCTGCAGCCAAAAGGCGGATTTACCCATCTCTCTTTTGCAATTGGTCAACACATCGCCAATCACCCACACCATTGCTAAGTCTAAATGTCGTGAACCAATGACAAGGACAGGGATTAATTAGGGTTTATCACTCAAGAGTTTAGTTGTTTGATCCACCCAAAGGGATGAAACTGCGGCTTCTTTGGTGTATAATTATGCGGATTCACTTACTTAGTTAGGTTCGGGCACGAAATTGATCAACGATCGCCATGCTTTTCTGAAAATAAAATTTTTGTTTTTCGTCCTCCTGTACCTACGAAAACGTCATTAATAAGACCGTTTGTTTCAACGCAACAGCATAACCATCCACTGGAAAAATCATTTTTCATAAAGGATGTAATGCGTTATAAATAGTTAAACCTTATGGGAAGGTTAAATTGAGAAAAGCATCAATTAGAAAATTACTAACTGACCAGTTTTCTGAAATGAATGGGATCTGTAAATTCTGTTTAGCGAAAGTAGAAGGTTTGGATTAGGTCACAGATTAGTTAACTCTATTTACATTAAAGGATTGAACAAGCATAGGACTTGGTCTGAACAATGCTCTGAATTACCTCAGTTGTGAGGCTGTCCTAGCTACATTCCGCCAGCCCATGAACATTCCGACAAGCATGGGCACCGTCCCCTAACATGCCTTCCTGCGCGTTGGAAGAACGCTCGAGTAGCAAATTTCTCGCAGTAGAGTGGCAGAATGAGACCCTGTGCGCGAACTGCCCCGAGACTGAATAATGGGAGTGAGGAGATGTAACAATGGATAAATGTAATATATTACCTAAACAATGATTTTTCTCGTATTATTGTCTATTTAGCAAGACCCGAAGCCTTTGAGTCTAATTGAAATATGATAACATCTTCATGATTTTCAATTATGTTGAATGTTTTAAAGAAAAGAAAAGGCTTCGGTTGGAGTATAATGAGTTGAAATTTATTTCTCCACTCAACTGATACAGCTGAGGTGCATTAGTTATGCAGTTCAATTGGGTAGGCAGATGGACCTTTTAATGGCGAGGTTAGGCCCATTTGAACTTATTTTCCACCGGACCTCATATATTGTTCTAATGTTTACAGAGGTTGATGAATAAAACGAAGGAG
Organism: Ladona fulva; assembly: GCA_000376725.2. Classification (NCBI taxonomy): domain Eukaryota; kingdom Metazoa; phylum Arthropoda; class Insecta; order Odonata; family Libellulidae; genus Ladona; species Ladona fulva. Next base: position 939,489 of record KZ308268.1, read on the forward strand.
TGAAAATAAACAAATCCATGCAAACTAAGGCTGTAAAAGGAATAATCCACTTTGCGGCTAAACACCACCAGAGAATGGGGAGAAAAAAAGGAAATACAGTCACAAATAGTTGGTCCAACAAAAGTGAAAATGCAAATAAGTTTTATTGATTTAATTTTCTGATTCAAATTAATTTTTTGAAATTTCACATAAAAATGAAGAATTTAGGTACAATAAAACATCACATGCGAAAAAAAACAACATTATGGTAAAAACCCTAAACTAATAGATCCTACTTTACTATGATATATTACAATACCTTGTAATATTAGCACCTAGTAGTAGTCAATATTATTTAAATTAAGTTGATTATTTAATATAATATATGACAAAATCCACTACTTCGGCCTCAACTTTGTGGTATCTATTCATGATGAAAAGAATAAGAAACGTAACGTGTATAAGTGTTTCTTATTCTTTTCATCATAATATATGACGTTTACTCAAGCTGGATGCATAGGCTGGTGTTTCAGTATTTATTCCAGAACTGGAACACTTCGTCATTGTGCCTCTCTGTGTATTGGAAGTGAGTGAAGAAGCCAATATTATAGAGAGAAGGGATAGGGGGAAGGATGAATTGGGAATGGAATAGACACGTCCACAATAATTTATCACAATTGATAAATGAGATGCGAATGCTTACTGTCGACCATGTACTTTGATAATATTGCTACTCCTGTTCAGGAGTGTGGTTTCATGGCATAGAACCGCATAATCTTCATTCCGATTTTCGCTCCAATTCAGAGAATAAACCAAATATCTGTTAATATTTTAATCTCCTTCTAACGTTTGGGTTGGCAAAAAATACCGGCTCTAACCGGTATTTACAATTTCGGAAAACTGTAATATTATATACTTCTCCTAGTTGGTGCCATTATTTCCAGCTCTTATAATTTACATTGTATTGCACTAAATGTTATTATAAAACGTAGTAACAGTTAGTCGATGGTCGTAGTTACACGTATTTAGTAAACCTCAACGAGGCACACTTAGGTAAAACGTGCTTTTTTGGAACAAAAAATTAGAACACAATAAATAATGGTTTTCGTTTTCGGTTCAGGTCAGAGTACCAGTCATTTCGGTTCGGGTTGAAGTTTTCACTCCGGAAAATTTAACTTGTTTTTCGGTTTCGATTTTCGGTTCGGTTCCAGTTCGATGTCCTGAAACTTATTATCAATTCCTAACCCATTAAGAATTAAAGGGAAAAATGCGATATGCGTATGGACATGTACCTTTAACGATTAGAAGTAGCATGAAATTGCTTATAAATATAGAGAAGTAGGTACCCCCGCTGCTTGCAATTTGGCTGATTTTCCGCAACATCTGACGGCGAAGTGAATCTTAGGAAACAGTATTCACAGCAGGAAAGTAGCCACTGAGTTGGGGTGTGAAAAACCGACGCAAGGATAATAATAGCTAATATGTGTGTAAAGAAGAACCTCCTTAAAAACAAATACAGAAATAAAATTAAAAATAAATATTTTTAAATGCTTATAATTTAAAGTGGAATTGAAAACGCGATATATTTACTAACTTATAAAAATAACTTATGTAACGATGTTTGATGATGATATAAAGTTTAACAAATCCTAACGTAGGGCATGCAGCTATATAATACACCACCTCAAAACGTTTGGCACTCGTAACATCTAGCATCTAGCAATCTTCTCTACGCAACGGTCATAGAAAGTTGCCTCATTAACACGATTGAATGCGTTTGCGAACATAAACCTTACAACAGATTCTCAGTTGTAAATCGAGATTACGGCATTTGTTTACATCTATTTCACGGAGGTTCTGCTTCTCGGCAAACACTACCACCATACATCGCCCACGCACGGATTGCATCGGCGCTAAAAAAGCCCGCCAAGTTCGAAGGCGATTCGAGGCGAATCACGTGATAGTTGGCGCGCCGCGGCAGTGGCTGCGAGGGAACCCTGGCGGGCGGAGTGAGGCGGTCGATAAGGGCAGCGGAGGCGGCGTGGAGGGGCGGGAGGGGCGAGCAAAGGAGCTAACGGCAGTACGAGTTGGACCGCCGAGCCGGCAACTTGTCCTGTCGCAGGATCATACGGGCGATTTTCGCTCCACGCTTCTCCCGCTCCCCACGAGAGAACGCGCGCATCGCTTTGCTTAAAAAAAATTAGGGAAGGTGTCTTCCCGAATTCGGTACCGACAGGTTTTTTTCCTTCGGAGTCCAAGGACCGTAAAAGTTGCAATTTGTCCGGAAACCCGACGCCAAGACGAAGAAAGTGTGCCTCAAGAGATTCACGCGCTACAATTTTTTCAGTCGTTTTTTCCCTTATCTTCTGGAATTCGACATCGGGACTTACACCGCCGGGATTTTGTTTTACTGCCTTAATCTCGAAGTCCCCCCTACCATTCCAACCCCGCAACCCCCTGTTGACCACCCACCCCTCTCCCTTCTTCAACCCTCTCTCTCGCCCCCTCTTCTCCGATCATTGACACCTCTTACCGAACTCGAATCATCCGGCTCCTTCGAAATGGTTTCCCATCCATAAAGAGCAATTGGATTCGCTCCATTGTTCTCCAGTCCATCGTCAAAGGGGTTTCAACCCACTCCTGAGAGATACTCCGGGAACGGTACCAACCTTCGGAGACATTTCCCTTTTTTCTGTATTTCAGCGCAACCAAATCATGAACCTCTCCTCCTAAAATTCTCGAAATTTTTTTCCGAACATCTCTGCGTGCGTTCGTGAACTTCGCCAAATTCCTTCCATCGCAGGGGAATACCGTTTTTGCTCAAACCCTCTCTCCAACTGGAGCCGTAGAAGTGGAAGACGTTTTATTTCTTCGGAATATCGCTCTGTGCCCCATTTTCATCAGGACTAGTGCCTCTCACAGTGAAAAGTGTTCTGTGCAACTGTGTCTAGACCGTTTCCTATCTTTTCACTCCGCCGGGATCTTAAGACGGTTGCCCTAGGAAAGAGAAGAAGAATTGCCGTTTCCATCGCAACATCGCTGCAGAGAGAGCATTGTTCTCGGTCCGAGTAGCTCTGTTGCTTACCAACACGCCCCTCCGATGTGTGATTCCATCAAATTTCCAAGGCGCATTTTTTGTCGACTGGAATTAATTCTCCGAAGCAGTTTAGTGACACTTGTGTCGTTTTCGGGAGAAGGAAGAATGTGGATTGATTAAGTGGAACGAGTGAATCACTCTCTTAAAAGCCTCCCTCGTCTTTTGCTGAGAAGAAATTGCCAGTGCAACTTATCCCCGGAGGACCAATTTTAATTTGTTGGTAATTGATTCCCTTCCAACCAAAAGAGTTGAAGTTGAAGGCTCGGCATCCTGTTTGTTGCCATACAGCGAATTGCTGAAGGACTGTGATTTATGGAGAATAGGACCATTCACCCCTTGTCTCTGTAACCTAAATCTGCCATCATTCGCATGGTTCTATGCATGTGACTAGATTTCGAGGGACATTGGATTTTTGCCCGAACCCATTAAATTACGTGACTTCGTAAAATCTCTTACACCCTATGTTTCTGTGCTCGATGATCATTCTCTGGATTTCAAATTAACGGAGAAGATATCGCAGCGATAGGAGTGTCCGCGAGTGAAAAATCTGAATTCAGTTTTGTTCGAAAACCCGTGAAAGCTGCGAGGCAGTGTGAGCGGAGCGATCGGCACCCAAGTTTCCCCGAGTGTGAGAGTCCCATTCGATCGGGAGGTCCTGCTCTCGTCCCGTTGAGTGCCGTGCAGTTCTCCCGCGGTCGAGAAGGCCTTCACGGATAGAAATGAGTGCTTGCTCGCGCAAAAGGCCTCCAGTTGACCGGGGGTCTTACGAACGTGTCCGAGACCGTTCCATGGGCCGATAATAAATAAGCAAAGGAATTTCCTTCCGACACACCTGTCAGTGGTGCTACTTAACCGTTTCCGAACTGGTGAAAAGAGTGCTGCGAAAGTTGACTGTAAGTGATCTGTTTGAGAAAAAGTGTTTTTCGAAGTTTTCATCTCGACGAAGAGAACCTGCGACTCTTCCTCTAAGAGGAGAAGATGCTGTCGGTGGAGGAAGTGATGAGGGCGGGCGCCATGGATAGGAGTCGGCGGGAGAGGATTTTTCCGACCGTCGCCTTGCTGGTCGCCCTGCTCGGATCTCAGACAGGTCAGTGCTCTAGTTTCGTCTTCCCCACAGATGCTATGCGGTTTAATGTTAACGGCACTCATTGCCAAGGTCAAGGGTTCATCTCATTCAACGGAGGAGTTTCCACCTTCTTATTAAAAGGCGTTGAGTCCGAACTGCGGCGTACTTACTTGCCCCTTGGCATCGGGGGAACAGCCACCAAGGGCTTCGGGGTCAGAAGGGTGGCCAAAGGATCATATTAAACTGATTTCAGTAATGCCGACACGCATGTACTATATCTTGCGCGTTGAAAACGCATTTAAGTATTCGCAAAGCATAGTTTAGAAACGATATAGACAATTATCATAATTTTCACAATGAAAAGGCTTGATAACATGAATTATCCAAATGAACGTAAAACCTAAGCAGGCTACTGAATCCGCAAGGCAGTAGATATATCAGTCTCCCTTAAGGCTACATAAAATCAGTTAATCATACATGATGTCCATATAAATCAATGTTTATTATATATATTCGGAATCTATTCAGTCATTCATTCACAGATTTCAGACGGCGAATATACAGGAAACATTCATCATAAGTACACTATTGCGTTTTTGGTTTTTTGCACGTAAATTAGAATTGATTGGGTATGAGAAATCCTCTGCTAAATAATATTTCCGTACATTTTCTTTCTTCTTTCTAAATTCCTTAAATTTTTATGCTAACTATTTTAGCTCCAAACCCTATCTTCATCCTTTCTCTTTTATGCCAATGAAATTATCCCAAAGCATTACCTCGATATTACGCTCGATCGATCCTAGTTAATACTCGAATATTCAATCCGAAAGAAAAAGGTTTAAAGCTGTTTGTTATGCTGTTTACGGACTTATCTATTCATTTTACAGATGAGAAATTCCTTTCGGATCATTGATAACTTTGAATTACACAATTGTTTGCATTTACCCGCAAACAATCGACCGTAAATTTAAAACTAGGAGATAATTCATCATTTAATAAGGTATATTTACATTCGCGCTCTGACAAAATTGCGGAAATGCAATGGAAAAATGCGAATGATATAAAACTAATTGCATATATAACATCCGTTTCAAAAATCTCACCCGACATTCAGTATATTTAAGCGATGTAAACGAATGAAATGTGATGATATTAAATCACTGCGTAATCCTATTAGGATTTAGATCTGCAATGAATCTGGCAGAGAAATGCATAGTAATGCGACGCATTCAAGACCAGCTCTAATTCATTTGGTGGAACGGAATTACTAATGGCACAGTTCATCTCCTTCTAACCGGCAGTCGTGCTATTCCCGTTTTGTTAAACGAACCAATTTAACATACATCACGTAATATACGGAAAACATCTCAATAAAGTTGAATTATAGGTTTATTTGTAATGTGAAATCGACTGTCAAACTTGTGCATTAACACGTAAAGTAAACTTTTCTTATGTTTCTCAATGCTATACTTCAAATATCGATCGGAAACGTTTAAAAAATCTCTCTACAGTGAACATCGTTTAATCCCGACTCCAATTTTACGAATCTCAATTTCTTTTTTAATATCCTAACTAATCCGAAACTATGACAGACATTTTTGAATTTCTAATACGGAAATATTTTTAGTAAAACCACATTTTCGTTTACCTAATCCTAGAACATTTGAAAAGTTAAGTGGTAAGTTAGTGCTCCTAGCTTCAGTATTTAACATTGTCGCTTTTCTAAACAGAGCAGGAGCTTGACAAATTACATCCCCGTTGTAAAGGGTCTACTCATAGTATTCCACTTAACTATGCTAAAAGAAAGAGCAACGACCGGTATTGAGATTATTATTTATAATTTTTAACCAACCTGTGCTCTATTAATTTCTAATTGAATCTTATAACTCCCAAATGAAACGCATAGTACCAAATTTATTATTTAATTTCAAAGAAAATTTCTGAAGCGAGTACCTTCCTTGCATTCATGATAATGAATTTCGATGGGTTAGATTTTCGATAAATCGATGATGCTTAAGGCCATTGAAGAGTTATTGAGTTCCTAGCGAAAATTTTTGACGGTGCAAAATTTTTTCGACCCTCCAATAAATCGAGGAAGGCCATAAAAGATACGCGTGTATCGTTAAACTCATTCCGGATGGGCGAATATTTCATCCTCCCAGATAAAACATCACTTTGTCGTAGTAGGGAATTCAGTCTAAGTATCGCTGTATATTCTCGCCTTTAATTCCCATCGAGAGTTAAAAAGTTCCATCTCCCGTTCGCACTTAGTATCGCAACATCGGTATCAATTAAGCGGGAAAGAATGGGCAATTCCAAACATTTTCCTCTTTTTCTCATTTTTTCGTAAGGAGATGAGGATAATCGACGTATCTCGCGTAACGACCGACTCAAAGAATAATTCCGCAACCGCGACCTCATTAACGAACTGCATGAAACGTTACCCAGGTTTGCCCGGGTTTTAATCGGGGCGCCGAACAAGAGACAGGGACCCCGCCGAGGCGCCGTTGGACCATCGCGCTTTTCTGCGAAGCCCCCCGAATCCATTCGTGCGAGCGTAGCGCATTCAATTATTAATTAGGCGCCGTAACTCCGCTTATTGGTCCCATTTCGTTTATCATACTGATGCTGCGCTGAAAACAGTAGAGGGCGTATTATTCAAGAGTATTACTACATAGTCGGGTAGTATAGATAGCTTCTACTCATTCTACAAGTAGCGCACCCTCTTTATAATTCGTTTTCAAGTTCATAGTTTCTCTACTGCAATGGATGGATGTTTATTTCCGGAAATATCCAACGCGAGTTAATTATGTGGACAAGTTGGAATGTGGATCGACTTCATTACTCGACCCCAATGCTTTATATTGAATTTGTCATACTTAGTGTTAGGTTGTTTGGTGAATGATGATTATGAAAGTGATGCTTCGTTATTACTTATGAGGTAAAACATTTCAAATTCTGTTAACTTTTTTATCGCCATAAAAATCAAACGAAATCAGATCATTTCTTTGCGTAAATCTGACTCTGGAATCCTCTTGCATGTTAGATATCTTGGAGAATCTCTCTACTCCTTAGGTTATTCGTTCTCTTTATTTTGGTTTCCTCATCCCAGTTGACAGTTTAGAAAATCATCCTACACTCCGTATAAATCGCAATAAGATATCAACTACAAAATATACCAGAATAACAACATGGAGTACCAGGGAAATGTTGATAAATCGCAACAAAATGTAATATAAGTTGTATTTTCCTGAAAAATGGAGATTTGCAATCCTCCTTCTGCCGTTTAAACAATTTTGCGTGCCCCCCTACTTCACATGGGGTAGGCGGAGTAAGTGCGCGGATCGATCATTTTAAGACTAGTAAATTATAATTGCAAGTTAGAATACACATGTTAAAAAAATTAATTTAGTTTATAATAAGAATGCAATTCTTTAGTTTATTTTATGTTATTTTTACATCGAGTAACTTGAGTAACTCTTATTACCCAAGCAATACTTCCTGGTGATACACTTCATTTATACCTTGACTACATTACATGATTGCGTTTCTTGATTACATTTCTCTCAAAAATATATTTTATCATAATTGAGTTAAAGAGCCAGTTAATTGATCGAAGAATACGCAGAGTGGTCAACTACAAGCTCAAATGGACACTGATAGATTTTTGCGTAGCTCTTAAATTTGAGAACCTCGAGTATACGACGGTGCTAAGAAAGACACGGAGAAAATGGAAATGTATTCCATATTATCACTTTGAATATTCAGTTGGGGTTTTTCTATAAAAGTGTACACCATTAATAATTCAGGAAAGCTGTTTTTTCTTTTAAAAAGGAAAGGAGCAATCATACTTCGAATTCTCTTTCTAGAAACAAGAGTATCTGGGACATAGGCAAGACTTCAATACCGTTTAAATTTTAGAATATTTGAACGCCATTATTGTCTTTATAAACCTACGAGGATACTTGAGGAAGAGATCGGAAGATTATGTGTTGGGATGGTGGTTAAAGATTTCACTTCTAGTAGATAATACTATTTGTAAGAATATGGAATTTCCAATAATGAGGAAATGGAACCTTGTTGTAGTTGCTATTTAGTTTGGGACGTTGTCTTATTGAGAAGATGAAATAACTGGAAAATGTCCGTTATAATAGTAATGGTTTCAACAGTTTTCATATAATTAATGTAGCACTGTGCCCTTTTTGCTTCCCCATTGTCAGATGAAACAATTCAAATCAATACGATGAAAGTAAAAATATTTTTTCTTAAAATCATTTGTAAATTGTAAAATCATCTATGATTTTAATAACTTTATGGCGTGCTACATGTCCATTATTCTATTTAAACATTCACTGGCTGTATCCGTGTTTTAATTACTATTTATGCTTATTTATATTAAACTTACCAGCAAATGTGTTTATTATTTGCTCTGTATTTGGCCTTCTTAATACGAGTATTACATCCCTGGACATAGGGATGTGATGCCCGTATTACCCTAGACATAGGAGGAATAGATTTGATCTCTTCTCTGCTTAGCCACAAGCCCATATCCCTACTTTTATTGTCAAGTGATAGAAAGAAATACGGAAATGTTCCGTAAAATAAAGCAATTTACGAAATTAAGTGAACAGAATAGGGAAAATAAAGTACAGGAATTTTCTCCGCGAATTTAGTGGTTAGCGAAAGAAATGAAAAAGTTTCCGGAGCAATATTAAGCGCTCAAAACTTTATAATTGGTGCTAGAAAATGGACGGCTAGGAGTATGAACCAACAAATGCGCTTTTGGAGGCGGATTTTCTTGCAAATTGAACCTTTCGGAAAATTACTTGTACAGAAAATATTCTTTGGCGAATACTAGTGCCTGCAGATCATTGAAGCTATTTCTTCCGTAGCCATAGAATAATACCTGGTTCTTTACCCCGATACTATGACCTTCTTTCTGAAAAAGTTTATTTCTTTCACGTCTGATCAATAACTGTCAGCACTCCAGTTACGAAATTGCTTAAGATCATAATTTCATAACAGACGTCCATATTTGCCTGATTATCTCGGTAATAATGGGAGTACGTTACGTATTCCAATTTTCATGCATCATCTTTTAACGTCACGTTGCTGATTGGGGACGATTGGAAAATTACAGCAACAACAGTAGTATACGCAACAGTTTTCATTAATATTCATACGTTGGTTTGACACTAGTTTACATGATTTCCCCCTATTATTTTTCATTAAATAATACCTCCTCGCTACAAGATGACATATTTTCGCTCATAAACTTAACCGTCACCCTTTACCATTAACGTTACATTTTTGTGATTAATTTATGATTTTGATTGAACATGAGAAATGTATCGGATGAATATCGATCGTGATTTAAGATGAGAATTGAAATATTTATGAGAGGGGATCGGGTTTTTATCCTTAGGTGAAACGCTCTACAAAGAGAGACCAAAAATTTTTTTAACAAGATAGTAAATAACATAAATTCTTTTACAAATCAGAAAAAAAAACAGAATATGGATTAAAATATACATACATGTTAATGAGGTAAAATAAAGGTAATGAACTTTAGTATCCGAGCCTTATGAAGTAAAAGAGTCGTAGTGAAGGAAGAGCATTGGATCAAAAACAATGAACATTTAACCTGAACTGGGAATTAAAACAGGGATCGCTTTCACCAAAGGCGAACGCGCAACTCACCTGACTATCCGGGAGCTCGTTTCAAACAATTTTTACTCCACTGCGGATCCTTTAATTTCTTGTATTTCTCATTTTTGAAGGCTTTATGCGTACTTTTCTTAAACTTTAAATTCCAAGTCTGAATAGACACATAGGGAAACATTTTTCCTGTATTTTGTTGTAATTTTCGCAGAATTTGCTCAACTTTTCAATTCCGTCAACTTAATTAGTATGATGGCTTCTTATTCGAATAAGCTTTCCCTTTCGTTATTTAGTTGTTTAATGACCACAACTTTTATGCGGAAGCTGAAGTCTTCCAGTGTAAGGTTTTGGTGACTGCACATAGAATCAGGAATCAGTGACATAGAATCAGGTTTGATTTTAGTATTTTGGATCCCAATTTTACCATAAAGTTGAACTATTTTAGTTATTTTTTTATTGAGGTGGAATATATTGATTTCCAGTGTTCTGCCAGCAGTTTTATCATGAATAGAAATCAGTGGCTATGCTTTTAACCCGGAGAAAATGGATTTTCGACGAAAAGGACGTGACGCAAAGGTAGAAAAAACGAAACTGTGCCTATGGAAACGGGCCTATGATCACCCTAATCGATGGTGACTTGCATGCTATCTAGTTATCTTCGTCGATTTATATATCGTCGATATCTCTGGGATACCAATTTCATAATCGTCTGAAGGATAAGAAATCTTAGAGAATTATGAACATTTAAAAGACTGTCCGAAATGTCGAAATATATTTTTCTAATTTTTATATATTAATTTAAACCAATCTACATCAATGAAATATAGAATAATTTTTGAAGAAAGATGCGGATTTATATTTCAGTCACAACTAATTTCACGGATTCCCTTAGATTCGTGATCAATTTACCATTTTCTTTCATGTCAGGAATGATTGGTGGATGCTCCATTTTGTGTGTGATCGAAGAAGAATTAAAGTTATGTTCCCGAAACTGTAACTCTTCAATAATTCTTTTAACAATCGTTCCTACAAATTAATAAAAATTGTCTCCGATCATAATATTTTCGATTATTAATTAAACCCATTGTTTGTTAGGAATAGCTACTTCGTCATCCTTCAATTTTGTATTTCTACTATTCCACTGCATTCACTAACAATATAGGTACTCACTTACAATGATAATAATTTCTTTCATCTTTTAGATAAAGCTAGTGCGAATGCCTTTAAACGACGAGAAATACTAGTAAAGTAATACTATTGACCTTTAGCATACATAAACATGTTTATTCAGTAAAAGTTTCTTCTCATTTACGGCGCTAAGTTTTCCATAAAGAATAAGACTTCTTTTACAAGAATGTGAAACAAAAAACCTTTGTCGATTTCTTTAAGATGAATGAAAAATATACGAAAGAAGTAGGGACAAACTCTTAGTAATTTCATAAGAATGCTATTCTGTAAGTAGAACTTGGACATATCAGAAAAATATACTTCCTATTTCTAGTCTTGTGTTAAAGAATGTCAGCGTGTCAGAAGTATTACTTAAGTATGCTTGAAATGACTTCCATATATTCAAGGATAGAAGCAGTAGACTTAAGAAAATTAGCGCGTCATTGAATGTTACTCATTTAAAAGGTAATCGGCATTATGAAAGAGGGAATGCTAGGACTCAATTGCCACCACAAATATTGGCGTCCTGCTGTTTCCTATTCCTATCTCTCCGTAATCTCTCATTTAAAACATTATTTTTGTTTTTTATTGTTTCATATTAATTACATCCTCAGTTTTCTACGTTAAGCTACACCCCACTTTCGAAGGTTATTGATCTTCATTTCTGCTTCTGAAGCCGTTTGTCTAGTAAGCGATACCTTAGCTTTAAAAATATTACTTCATTTCGTTCAGTGTCACTATTTCATTAAATTCTTCCCTTCTAATTACCAGTGCTATTCGTTGACAGTTTTAAATTTAACATATTACGAGATGACGCACGTCAAAAATGCTTCGCTAATTAATTTTCCTCTTCCTTTTATTTGAATTATTTCAGTTATGCTTTATTATGAAAATTCCATTCCAATTACAGCATTTAATTATATTAAGCAAAAATAATTATTACAGTTGATTCTACAATCATAGACGCTATTCACAGAAGTTTGAAGATAATGGCGGAAAAAAAGACTGACATAGCCGTTCAAAATGGAATTTCCCGGAGCGATTCGTGTTGCTCGTCAGCAAAAACACGATCATGCATTAATGTTCATGAAAGAAAATAAAATAGTGCTATAAAACCTCTATGTGGGCCTTGCTCGAGTGAGAGAGCGTTGGCTGATTGGGACACGTGATTCACGCAACAAAACATTTAATTGAAATTCAATAAACGGATGCAATACCTTTCAATAATGGTATAAAAGACAGGTACTGGGCATTCAAGCAGAAAAATTTTAACTCTTCCAGAAATAAGAAAAATGCAGAAGTGATCTATAATGAAATCATTTAAAATTGCAATATGAATTATTATATTGAAATTAAAAGTTATCCAACTAATTTTAAGTGATTTTGTTCTCTGACATGTTGAAGCCGTGTAAAACTATTATCATACCAGATGTAAAGCTGGTAGTAGAAGGATTCCTATTTTATCTGTATCTATTATTTGTGCTAATGAATTATTCATAGATATTTTACGGCTTTCTTCTGCCTTTTTATTTCTATAGCCTACTCTCTTTACAATTATTAATATAAAGAATGTCCGCTGTCCTTTCTGTTTGTTCTTTTATTTCTTGTTTAACTTGCTTTAGGACTTCCGTCCTCTTATAGAACAATTATATCATCTCATGCTCTTTTTCCATATCTTCCTCGAGCGACCAACTCTTCTTTTTGTGTTCGGTGCCATCTCTACAGACTTTTTCCTTCATTTGGGATATATGCTCATCCTATAGTCTTCCACTTTCTTCGATTCAATCGTTCACGTCTCTTATGTGTTTCTACTGTAAAATTTGTTTTAAATAATTTATCTTTTCTCGTTTTCCGTAGTATCCTTAGTAATAATCTCATTTCCGTGGTAATTATTTTCGTTTTAATTCTTTTTTTAACATCTTGTTATTTCTCAGATATCTTAGGAACGAAATGACAAAGCACTTCCCGAAAGTACTTCATAGGGAGGATTTCTTTGGCCATTTGTGCAAAGATTTACGCCATTAGGGACAGTCAGATAAAAATCGGATTAAATCCCTCCTCAAAAGAGAGCGACCGTACGATTGTCTAGGTAAGCTACTGCCAGTAGCCCAAACTCATCAGTATATTTGGTCCTCACGGGAAAATCTTAACCTTAATGTGTTTCGCAAGTATTCTATTTGAAATATTCTGAATCGATGAAGCATATTAGCTCTGACGTTTTATGTTAACTTGAAATGTACATTTCCGTTGAAAAATTATTCGTAAGGTTTGAGGAGACGTATATTACCAAGCACGAAAGAGCCATGTGGCTGAATCCCAAGAAATAGCAGGTGTGAAAAATAGCAACATGTCTGGAACACGAAACCAGGTCTCCCACTTTCCGGGCAGGTATTCTAACCACTGAACTACTTTGCTTACAAAAGCATTCCAAAACATTGTGGAATAGATGCGGCGTGGTAGTTCAGTGGTTAGCATTCCTGCCCGGAAAGTGGGAGACCTGGGTTCGCGTCCTAGTCATGTCGCTATTTTTCATACCTATTATTCCTTGAAATTATTATTATTTTTATCACCTCAGAAATAATTCAATTTTAGCATTTACGGCCGGAATGTCTTTCCTGTCGATACTGAACTGGTCTTAAATGTGTTTTAATTTTTCTGGCCGGTAGAGAGTCTTATCTGATTTCACAAGAATTGAACTCCATAAACCTATTTCTTTCCACAAATACAACTATTAAACTCGGAGGATTGTAAAGAAATCCGCATCACCGATTCACTTTCATGTCTTCGTCATGGAGCTCGCTCTCTTTTATTGTTTTCGAGTCATTTGACTCGCCCTACTTTTCTTTAATCCGACGCGATTATTTATCCTTCCTCGCCGCCGACACTTCCACAGTAACATTATCCTCTTCCGCCTTCCCTATTAACTATTTTCCGTAGGAGAAATACATTCATGTGGCGCTTATATTAGACCGCGACATCGGTTTTTTTTTTCTTGGGCCGAGCTATTCTTGTTCCGAAATTTTAATAAAGGCACTCTGGAACACATCCGGATAGAGGAGGCGAGATCCTTCCCAAAGGGAAAAAGGAAAGATCGCAGCATCTGAGACGTCGCCGCTGGTCCACGATGTTTTTTGTCGCCATAAGGAGCATCTTGCCCGTTCGCTCGGCTGCGTTTCCGCTTCTTTCCATTCGTTTCGCTCGTCCTACATATTCTTCGCACATCATTCCTACGCTTCCCCGTAAGAATCCTTCTAAACCCCTCTCTAACATCTCTCTTTAAATCCATCAAGAGTTGAGGAAGCTGTGATGGGAGAGTTTAAAGCATGTTGAAGGCGCTTCCTTTTCTCGTAAATTCCTGTTCGGGTTTCCTTTTCATCTTTTGCTTCCTGCTTTACATTCATTGCTTTTTCTATGCATGTTATCCTCTTTGATTTGAGAGTTTTCTCGTCATAAATCGAAATTGATTTTGTCATCCTTCATATATTTGATTATCCTTCTAGATTTCGGCGCTTTCTTTCTAAAATTAACTGTTCTACATCAACATAAGTGTCCTTCTCCATGCAGTATTTAATGTCAGTATTTCAGTATTAGTCTGGTCCTAAATTAATTCAAAGGAAATACAAAAAGGGGTGGGAACTGGAATTTGAAGGGAACACAATGAAATACATATATTGACTGCTATAATAAGAAAGGAGTAGAGGAATAATATAATAGGGAAAGAGGGATCTTGGACGAGCAAGCACCGAGTACCTATGGTCTCTATATCCTTATATGCGCGGATCCACGGAGCCATGCTCTATGAGCGAACGACCCTCACCCCAGTCGTGTCTTCTGTCTTCTAAATCACTTCAAACAAAAAAGAGGACGCTGTTCAGCTCCGGAGCGCCCTCTATACATATGCGACGCACAAATAAAAACAAGTTCGCAGCGATACCTGCAACGTCAAAAAACGGGTATGTTTAAAAATGAAAACAAAACAGAAGGAATAGTCACAAATAACGCGCAAAACAATGTTAATGTCTCACATAGCGAAAAAATTAATATTTGTGGCGGCTAGTAGAAAAATATGTCTCTCTGACCAATACTCACAGTTGGCTGTGGTGATGGTGGTAAATAACTATCCTCAGCGCTAGAAAATTGTAACTACTGTTTGACTAAAGACTCGCCTGTTATGATTTATGTAAATTATTATTAAAACAAAGTATTTAAGCAATAGAAAACTGGAAACGGTTCTGTCCACCCTCACGCACTCTAACTACATTAACACTCTAGTGAGGATATCATCTAAAGAGATTGATCTCTGCAGAGATGAGTATGTGGTTTGCGTTTTCATGCTTATTACAATACTGTGCTTAACGTGATGAGAGAAGTTATAGCTCCTGCGACCATCGGTAGATACCGCAGCATGCAGTTTCGCTGAGATTTACCTTTGTCGAACCTGTGCCCTTGCAATATCTGATCGGTCGGAATAGAAGGGTGGACGTATGCCTCTTATTATACCTTTTGGAAGCGTAGCATACCTGTATTTATGGTATTAGTATAACCAGGTTTTGCTTTCCTTTCAGCTAATAGTGTCTCTTCTACTTCATTAATCATCATTTCAATATTGACGGATAAGTCGTAGCGATTAGTAAAAACACGCCTCACCTTTCGCTATTCCTTCTCTTATTCACGAATACTGCGATAATTTGAAGATTCTCATAAACGTCATGTATAATCTTAAGGAAGTGTGGGGAAATAGTAATAAAATCTCAACCCCCATCAGAACTTAGCCGGGAGAATGCTTCCGCGAATCACGGAATTCTTTGCATAGCTTTTGAGTTTTTGAAGAGTTTGTGGAAAGCAAAATGGGCGACATCGGTCCTAAGGCTGACAGAGATAATTTGTTCCGGCGTCACATTCATTAACAGATATATTTGTAAAGTGAAAGGAAATTTTCTATTGGTCCTTGAGTTCTAAATCTGCTTAATCACTGACGACAACATACTTTCACAATGAGCCCGAACGGACACCATCGGCATTTGCGGTAATCTTGGAATGTTTTGTTCACAAGTACTTAATCCAGCATCCACCAAAACACTAGTTAACCCAAAAATCCCTACCGGAGTTAATCACCCCAGGTATCACACTATCAGCAATGTAAATAATCTAGTATTTTTTACTCTTTATTCTAAGGATTCCCGACCGTATTTTCAAAATCCTCCACACACTTTCGAGTCTTTAGTCCTTCTACGAATCCAACCGCTTTTATACCCTTTTTTTCAAATTCTCTCTGAGTTCTACGTCATATGGAGTACGTCATTGAGTTTCACGTCATAAGCGTTCCTCATATTCTTATGGAAGCCCAAGTGACGATTTAACAGGGTCTCTTTCACTTTCTTATAAGAGTATGCATGAGATGTGTAACTTTTTATTTTCTTTGCAGACTTCATTTTTTAAAGTTACTCCTTTTTAGACTTCCACTAATGTGGAACCTAATGATTAATTGAGGCAAATGAAGGCAGTTGTATTTTTGTGGAAATCCGTTCTCAATGAAATGAGAAGGACTAATACACCCAAGGAATAACGGGTATAAAAAATGTGTGACAGGACGGGGACTCGAACCCGAATCCTTCGCGTGGCTTATATTGCCAACGGCTATTATATTAATATATTAACGGCTCTTAATCAGACAGGAATACGTTTCCTGCGTTGCATAGTTTCAGTCAGAGGCGATTCTAAGAACTCGGAATGCAAAAACATGGAAGGTTGCCCCTTTTCCCATTATTCTATTCTATCGGAGCATTAAAACATACTCAGAGCGACACTGACTTGAAATTCCCCTTATGCTTTAAAGACCCTGAGGTCATTCAGTTCACGTAAAAAGAATTTATGTCACATATATCGAAGAGTTGACGTAAATATTACCGACGACTTTTAAACGAAATACTACCGTCATCTGTAGTTAAACAAAGAGAGTATAAACAGTATTCTACATATTATGCTATCTGTCAGATTGTCAAAATTGATTTAACATAGTTTTTAGGTTCATTTTAGTAGTGAGACGCGTTCAGTTGTCGCGCGCTCAGTTGTCCGGCTACTGCTCCGCCCACTACGTTCTTCACCTAAATCCGATGACAAACAAGGTGATTACTTAAGGCATGTGATGTGATGGTATGAAAATTACTGAGGTACGAGTGATGCTGAAAAACAGCATTAATTGAGGTCTCTCTTTGAGGAATTTACGAAAAATGTTATTTATAGAGCCATTACGCAGATAGCATTCTGGCTCGGTGAGAAAAGCAAGGGAAACCTCCCTCACTCCTCATTCTGTCTAGCAAGCCTCCTTACACTTTAGTAGCCCTTCGTAGCTCTTAGTGGTTTGGTGGCTAGGAGATGGGGTTGAGGTGCAAATGACTCTCAAATACGAGTATTTATTCTCATGATGATGCATGGGGATTGATAGCGCAACGATATCGGCAAGATGAAGCCATGCTAGCTCGGATTGCATTTCAAATCTACGCTGCCCCTTACGGGAAAATACACTTTTTAGTAGAAGGAACTGCAACTCCGATGCTGAGCTTTTTTTCAACATTTTCTTCCTGATAGGTTCGATTTTAAGGGCCTTTCGAGTAATTGCTGTTCTGACCTCTACTCGTGGGAGTTAGCGAAATCGCTCTGGAGTAGAGTCAGAAAAATTACTCAATTCGAGAGAATGTGGGTCAAGGTTGCCAACAAAAGGGAGCAATTACGAGCATATTGTTTCTTATAGACTCGGTCTACGAACCTTTTCATGCCGCGGTTCGGTTTATTCCACCGCGGTACGGGAGGAAGATTTAAGAGACCTCAGTACCTTCTACATCTATACAATTGAGCCCTAAAACGATTTCGCTTTGGCTCAAAACGTTGATTCATAATACGCAGTGTCAGCGGATTTCGTCGGTAGCCGCATTATGAAACTCCTCAAAGGCTAGCTGTACATCAAAGCTGCCGCGAAAACCGAGGGGAACGCAAATGCCTGTGTATCTATCTCGGTAGAGACACAATTTAGCCGCGGTCGAACATAATTTCCACATATAAAATCCCGATTTAAACTTATTTGAAAAAGAAAACGGAGCTAGTTTCTACTGGGTGGAATAACCATGGGATAAAGGGAGGGGGTTGCCATGGTAACCGTGTATATACCTTGAATGTCGTTAACACTGAGGCGGCATTAGTCTCCATTTTTTTTTAAAAACATCCGCGCGCCGCAGAGCGCAATGTTGAAGATTTAAGGTCAAATGCACCATTACATGGAATGTCGCAACATTTCAAAGGGAGCTCTCACAAAGGAGGCGTCTTTTCGTTCCACCGCCCCTTCCTCGCCCTCCATCTCTCGGACGAACAATTAGGCGTCGACGTTGTCGGGAGAAAGAAAGAAAGGAAGAGGGGTGGACGGGGGGAAGGGGGGCAGAAAGGGGAGGGCGACAAGGAAAGGATGGAAGCTGAAATAAAATCCAGTAAAGGCTTTTGTGGAGAGACTGGAGAGATGGGGGAGAGGTACGTGCACAACCTCCCGTATTTATTTTGTCCCCCCCTCTCCCCCTGCCCGTGTATCTTTCTTTCCTCCCATCCGCGCGACATTTTTCTGCAGAAATAAGTTTTCCCCTCGACAGCGTCTGAATATCGCATCGAGGTAAGTCCTGCGCGAGTGTATGTCACGAAAAGAGTGCTTTCTTCGCGCTCCTTTCTTCCCAAAAGAAGGAGGAACAGTTCGCGCCACGATTCGAGATTGTTTTCCTCCGTCTGGAGGTGCGCGTAATGCGGAGCTAAAATGGGCGTGTGTAGCAGGGGGAAAATCTCCTTCCCGTCGGAGCTAACGAATAATGGATATCTTCCAAAACAAGTGCGCTAGGGTTCGTTTAAAGAGACGGTTTTAATTCTGTGGATGGGATGTCTCTCTCCATCTCCCTTCTCTTCCCTCGGTGAGGAAATAACGGACTTGTTTAATTGCTTCACTTCTCTGGTTTCCTTTTCTCGCCCCTGGAT
The DNA here is from genome assembly GCA_000376725.2 of Ladona fulva. NCBI lineage: Eukaryota > Metazoa > Arthropoda > Insecta > Odonata > Libellulidae > Ladona > Ladona fulva. Next base: position 958,466 of record KZ308268.1, read on the forward strand.
AATTGCACTGGAATGAGATTGTTTTTTTGTTACCGGCGGTCCGTACGTTTCTTTCCTCGTCCTGCAGTTTTGGCGAAAATATTTCATCGCGTACGAGTATTGAGTTTGAAAATTCATTCCGGAATTTTTTCATTTTTGAGGGATCTCATCATTCTTGAAATCACGATTAAATGACAAGAAAGACGTTTTTTTCACGGTGGTTTGCGGTTTTATTGTGGCTTTTCTCATATGATTTTTCGTAATAGATTCGTAGTTAAAAACTTTGAAAAGTATTGTATCGTTTTAAATATTTACCAATATTGAAAGAATCCTAATTTTGAATGAAATTTATGAGAACTCCCTTTCTTGCTTGCTTTTATGCTACTGTACCTATCTGTAAGACCAATTTAAGGTGACCGTTTAAACCAAGCGTCCCCAAAATTTTTAAAGGTGCGTTGTTTAAGTGCCTAGGAAGTAATAGGCGAGCCAGATCCCTATAGGGGCATTATTTTTCTCCAAAATGTTTTTATCATGCTTAAAAAGGAATAAGTGAGGCAGTTCTCGTATGCAATAAAACAAAAGAAAAAGGCCCAACAAATATAATTGGAAATATCTAAACAGGAACTTTACGAGCTTCATCATGATCGTGGCAGAGTACCACTTATTTTCGCTATATACTATCCACTCATTTGGTCCCCGAATGGAAACCTTTGTCCGGCCGTTTGGGAATCCCTAATTCAAAGGAACTCCTGAAAGCGATCAATTTAACGATCATTTTCCTCAAAGCTAGAATCTACTATAAAAGAAATGTATCTAAATAAGTAATTTAATAATATTAAATTGATTCGTTCAGAAAAAAAATTAATCTAGGGTTTTTATTTTCTAAATAAGGGAATGAGATTAAAAGTTTATATTTTCATCCACTTGTGATTGTGATGACAATTTAAAACCTACATGAAAGATCGGTTCTAGGCTACTACTCCGAAATAATACTTGCAACCAGAAAGCAAATTGCACAACCACTCCCGACAAGTTGATTGTGGTATGAAGAAGTCACTCTGAAAGCAACTAAGAATACTTTCTCTCCCCAAGCACTCCCCCAAGCTTGAGTATACAGAGAGATGAAGAGTAGCTTCAAGTTGCGGTATTTTTTATGACTGCTCACTTGAATTCCCCTACCGAAATCCGAGGAACCGGCTGAATAAGACTTTTCCAGACGGACAGAGAGTTTAGAAAAAACTCATTTCCCTTAGAGAATTTTCCTAATTGGCCATATAAGGGGTAATTTTCACAGTGTATATAGTTCATGATTGTGAACCAAATGTATTGCTATGCATGTTTGTTATTCATGAACGTACGAAAATTATTCCGTTACCATTTAAACCTGTAAATCTCGTACGTCTAAAAGTAAACTCATTCGAATACAGCTGCCTCTGAATTAGGAATGAAATTTGCAAAGGTTTTAATTAGTAAATATTTCAATCATTTTATAGAAATAGATGGTGAAGAAGATCGTTTGAATGATTTGCATAGTTTAAGTTTGTCTCAAACAAATGATAGTATTATTTTTAAGCGAGATATTATTTTTCGACTTATTTTACTAAAGAGAAAGGTCTTGAGAGTCACATTCCTCTCGACCCTAAGTCTCAGCTTTTCCCACTCAGAAAAAGTTACCAAGTGCTTCACGCATTCGCGAAGGATGCGTCTGCGTGCAAGGCTTATACAGAAATACCAAGCACTCTTGAGATGTTCGGAAGTTTGTCGCTTTTTTACGTACGCAGACCCGAGAGGATTCAATTCCTTTGTCGTCAGCATTTCCAACGCCGGGTACTCTTCTTTTAAACTTATATACCAGAGATCAAATGAAGCAGACCTTCTTTAGACTTCAAACGTTGGTTAGTAGAGTAGTAGTAGTAATGTTAACAATGCTTCGACAGCTAAGGTCATTTCGCACGTTGGCCTCCACCGGGAATCGAACCCGAGACCGCTTTCACTGAAGTCGAACGCGTTGCGTTGGTTAGTAGACTCATTCGCCAGACCTGATGGTTTTCTTTCGTTGTTTTTAAATAAGACTTCCTCTAATTACAATGGTTCTATTCCAATGGTTGAGTGCATTTTTTCTTTCTTCAGTATTCGGTCCATTACCTTGTAAACATTTGTAAAAGTCCGTAAAGGCATTGAACACCAGAGGATTACTCATGATTTTCGTAATAATGGTACCTATTTCCTCGTAAAATAATGTAAAGTTCATCAATATCATACCTCAGTACGAAAAGTGGCAAATAGTTGTAACAGCTTTATGTTTCACAATTTCTGTTTAGCAATCTTATGCGCAGTTAAAGGAGGAAAACGGTTCTGATAAGGGCTGAGGAGAATCAAGAAGTTAAACTACGGCAATGGAATTTAATACAGCCCAAGCCTTTATGAAGGTGAATCATTTTCCTCTAGTGGGAAAAAAGCTGTGGAGAAGTGCTATACGCTCTTTTAAATCCTGAACCGAAGATTTTTAATCTATTTAAAATTACATTTTTCCCTAGAGAATGCCAAATTGTATGGCTGTCGTAATTTCAAATTGCATGCACTCATTACTTTACCTGTAAAACCAAGGCAGTCGGGGCTGCCTGCTTAGCCGTTCATTATGATTATGCACTAGGAACAACTCTCCTTTGTTTACTGGCCTGGTACTTGGAAATAAAGACAGTCCTGACATAGAATCGCAGAGGGGTCAAGATCACCCGACGCGTGCATTTACCTGGCAATATGGAGGAGACTATTCACGGCGTTGGTATTATCACAGTGACCACTATCCCTCAGCAAAAGAACAGTGTGATCGTGTCAAATTGGCCTTGGCAGCCTTAAAATTGTTTTCCAAGGCACACTTGTAAGAAATTCAAACTTAGCGGTGCGCTAAATTACGAGTTTGTCGGATATTTTTTTAATCGAAAAATGAGAAATCTCGAATTGAAGTTTAAAATTTCAGCATTCGAATAGCGGAAAAATTTCGCAAATTTAAGCGCATACAGAATGCAATATTTGTATGATGTGTTACTCCGCTCACCAACAGCCTGCGACACTACAGTTGGGAATGATTGGTATTGCGATTTTCGTTCTATGTTTATCTTATCTTTGCTCAAAACGAATCACCTGTGTTATGAATTGCAATACAAGAAGAGAAATAAAATTGAAGGAACCGTTTGTCACCCAGTCAGGAGTCCAAGGTACCTTTGCCTTATCGCCTGAGCCGACGAAGGTGAGGCGCTGCCATGTTGAGACGGGGAAAAGGTTCACGTTCAACCCGGGACGAAGCCAAAATGAAATGGAGGGAGAGTGAAAACGAAGGGAAGCGGGAAGAAAGGTTTGGTAATGGAAGAGTGCTGAGAGGAAGACGAAGAAATAAGGACGGAAATAAAAGCAAGGGATGTAGAGAAAAAGGGGGAAACAGGAGCCCGAGATTTTCCGAACGAAAACAGGAGAAGAAAATATGCAGGGCTTCATACAAGTCGGTGAGGAAGAGGCACCTTAGAAGTAGAGATTACGAACATTTCTCGGAATTGTCTCGCGCCGACCATGTAGATTAGAATCCGCCGCTGCTGATTCCTGAAGTAATAACGGTATTTTTCCGGTATGAATTTTCCCCTAAGTGCATATTGAATAAGATTAAATCTGTATTATGAGAACGTGAGTGAATGATTTCATTCGAATTCGTCGTACTCCTGAAATAAAAATTAGTGCAATTGAGTACTGTATGTGATGAAGAAATTTTGGCGTTGATTTATTATTAATTCTTGAACATTTAACAGCGTTAAGGTGTAAAACATGATGAGATGAAACTAGTAAAAATTACACTGAATTTTATGGGACCATGAACTATTTTTAATACGAACTTTATCTTTAAGTGTATAAAAATAAGTCCCTTATATTTCTGTAAAATTTAAAGTTTCTTATTTCCCACCTACGTTGTTCTCAGATCATTCTATAGCTTTTTATAATCGATTTTTAGACTTCTATATATGTTTTGGCTTTCCGTTACTTTTGACGTACTATATTAGTCTACAGTCATCCTCAGATTATAGCCTCTAGTAGCCTTTCTTTTTATCCTTCTCACATATTCATCCAGCGCATAGGCTCATATTACGCTAAGTTTCTCTTAAATACAAGTTCTAATTTCCCAAACACAGTATTGGAGAAGAGCACGAGAAAACACATGCTTACTCAATGTAACACAAGAACAACCTAGGGTAACTTTTATGTGGGGCTAACCTAGAGAGTAGAATATCAAAGTTTAAATTATTATTCAGCTCATGAACGGATTTAACCCTACTATAGCAGCGTAAATAAGCCGGAAATTTCGCTTCACGAAAATGTAATCAATGTAAACAAAATGAAATGTAATTGGATTGGAAATTGGAAAATTTGAGTGGCCTGCCTTTAAAGCAAGCAAAATGGATAGGTACTTACTAGTTATTTCATGTTTTATGTTGTGGCGTGTGAAGTATGTTTTCATTGTAATAGAATCGCAGTATTTACGACGATTATGAGCCAAAAGAGGGAACAAGTTTACCATGGGGTAAAAGGAGTTTATACAGAAATTGGCCCCTAGGGAACCTACCATAATAAAAGCGATGTTTATCATAATAATGAATTCCCAATTTCTAATCTGCTTAACGGCTTTCATAGAATTTACCTTTCATCAATCTAAATTACACACTCCACACCACCAAACCCAACATACTCAGTTCATTCTGCCCTCGTTGAAATGTTTACGACCGTATCACATGTCAATTCAGTGCCAATCGAAGGTAACCGAAGGTGCAGACGTTTAATTCCGAAGTTACAAATGTATTCGCTCCATTTCGCAGCTATCATTTCCGAAGCCCATTTCCCCGCGAAACGCTCCCGGCAAAAATGCAGCATTAAGATCGTGCTGTTTTTCATTAGCATATTGGTAAACAAAAGGGACTCGTAAAAGGGAACGAGGCACTTGGTTCGAGAATTCCCGCTTCCAGTTGAAGGCCTTGTGAAGCGCGATTGGAGTATTGCTCACTCTCCTCGCATCACCTTGTCGTAATATCCGCCATCATCCGTTTCCAATGGTCTCGCTGCGATCGGATAGTGGCGCCGCACACCGGCGGAAGGTTCGGCGATATCGGCACACATGCTGTGCTCACTTATTGGATAAGTTTCCCGATTTATTCAACCTGCTCGTTCCGCTACGTGCGGTTTTCACGGGACTCTTTGACGCAAGTGGGGCGATGGGACAAAGGAAGATTGAATGATTTAAAAGAGCTGGTTTTAAGATGGCGCCCCAAAGTGCACCTACGGTTCAAAATCTACGCTTTCCTAAAAACAAAATTGCCTTTTTAAAATAGGTTCGGGTACGGTTTAATTTAAGGAGACGGTGCACCGAGTGCTGTATACAGGACGAAACTTTGGCAGTTTCGATTTTCCGCTTATTGATGGATGTGCGATTACATTTTTGCAGACATATTTTCTCTACTTTTACCTTTCTATTTTGAAAACGCTAATATGATTGAAATATGACAGCTGATTTTGAGCAGTAACGGATATGGGTCTGAGAAATATCAAAGACGTCATTACTCTGTTTCCACTCCAGCAGCTGTGCACAATTACCCCGGGATTAATTGCGTTCGTTAGCACTGTATCCGAATATTTCTCAATTAAGGCAGTTGCGAGCAAGATTAATTTTCGCTCAAGAGCACTGGAGTGAGTTAAGTTCGGATTATCATAGTTAATGAAACCTGACATTTTTACTTTGAAAATTCGAGAAATTCGACTTGATCCTGGTTTATGAATGTTAAGCATTTACGTTTACAGAATGAATGAGGGAACGATCGAAGAATCACTCGGAAAACATCAGCTAGATGATATCGCTCATTAAGTTGTCACGGCAGTTAAATGTCATATTATTCTCCTCAATTCTGATAGGGAGAATTGTACGATACGGTGTACTTTCGAGTAGCATTATAAATACTTATCATTATCGTTATCATATCAGTCATGTTATTTATTAAGAAACAATAATTTATGAACCTCTATGTGTTTTCATGCTTTTCGTTAATCTTCGCTTACTTTTTCTTTAACTGTATCTAGAAAATAATCATTAAATTTAAAATTTAGTTTTGCATTGACGACAATTAGTCCTGGGTTAATATTTTTTTCTTTTCCTTCAAATAAATCCTTTGTTTTTAAGGAATCATCTGCAAGTACAGTTATAAAATACAGTATATAATTTGTTGCGGCTTTACAGTGTACATTTAACTTGCGCAAGTCACCAACATCAAGAGCGTAATAAGATGTTTTTGTAAAAAATCGAGCCTCTATAAAGAGCGCTTTCTTAATTGCTAGGTCAAAAGAAATAACGACTCCACTCGAAAAAATATCTCGCGTTATTTAGTTGTGGGTTAACTGGTATCCACGCCACTCAAAAACTTGAGCCTTTTTTCGCTAATGGCTTAATTGAGGTGCGCATTTGGAACGAATGGATTTGTATACATAAGACATTCATTCCAGAAAATGGCCCGCCTTGGTGTATTTTTAAGCATCTCTTGACCTATATTCTGCAGGTTAACTGCAGAACAGTAAGGAAAAGTGTGGACCGATTTAAAAAAATTCGCGCACTTACGTTTTGTACTTTACGACGTGATTCAACCCCTTGTTAAATTCCCTCAAATATTCCTTTCCGCGTAGAGTCCATATTAAACTACTTTCCATCCGAAGGCAGAAGGCGATGAAAATCTTTTCTTAACCATCAATAACGTATCATATCGGATTTTGGAGTTTTGTATCGCCTCGGTTGCTCAAATAATTGGATTTCTACTTCACGTTTGCCAGTCACGTGATTCTTTACTCTGTATATAATGAAATTATTAATAATGTTTTTCCAGGGAAACCGTTCCTCGGGTAATTTTGTAAGGAACATTACATTTTTAGCTGTGCTGGTGCGCATTTATAGGTGAAGAAACGTTACGGATCGATAATGATTCAGAATATAATATGGGAGAATAAACACTCGAGACAAATTTCCGATAGGCATAATAATTTGTTTTTCCAGCTCCAGAAAAACAAACCCATGAAAAAGGTTGCAAAAACGAGCCAGCGGAAGCATTGATCCCGTAGAATCGCTGCCGGAGGCCACGGTAAATATCTCGACAGTCCTTTTTCCATAGCTCAAGCACCATTAAACAGATTCTACTGCTTTTCTATCGTCATCATTTTCCCTGGTCCTTTTTTTCAACTTTCGTTTCATTAATATGAAGGACGGCGAAAATATCCACTTTCAGTCCGTTGTTTAATTTGAATTTCTCGAGCGTATTTTTTTATCCAAATCCGCCTTTTGTGCAAGACCGAGGAAAGAGCGGAAAATGGCGGTGTCTTTCGTCAATGATCCAGTAGAGGTTAATAATTTTCCTTTATTTTGAACCCCATGTGAATCTGGAAACAGAAATAGCATTTCGCAAAAATTATCGACGATTTCTTTTCAGTATCTTTTTATGGACATGATGTTAAAAGTACTACGATAGCGATAGGATGTGTTAATCAGCATCGCAGCCATTTTGAGAGCTAGGTATCGTAGCAAATATCCAGGGTACAATTTTGCAAAGGAAGAGAAATGTTCTTGAAAAGGTCGGCGCTGTTTATTCAGGCCTTCTGTAAATATAAGCAGACTGGAATTTCATAAATTTAGTGGATCACTTGTCTTCAGTATCCTAGTAGTAGGATAGAGGTAAAGAGATACATACTTAATTTATTTTTGTAGCGAGTCATGTTTATGACTGTAAAATCTTGAAAGCTACACAGGTATTAATGACTCACAATAATGGCATTCTTCGCAGTCACTCCGCATTTAATTCCGTATAGAGCCATGGTGCTACGCTTAGATGAAAATTTTCCATTATGACTTTCTGCGGGGAAAGAAATGGAAAAGTACCAAATCTCATCATGCATAGTGAATGCGTTTATCAACTAAGACAACACCCACCCGAAAAGACAGGAAGGACAAAACATGTCGTACTGGAGAGAGACAATGAATTTCCTAAAACAGCAAAAAACTTACGATTTTAGGAGTTTTAAAACTTTACGTTTATTAAAACAAGTTTTTTTTTACGGTTTTAGCAGTTAAATTTTTTCTCTCTTGTACATGTCTTGTCCATTTTTGTTGCGTGTAGTCTTGGTTGACAATTGCATTGACTCAACCCGTAAGTCTTGATCTCAAGGGTTCTTTGATCTCATAATTTGTCTAGTACACCCTCATTCCCTCTAAAAAGCTTTTGGTAGATAATAGAGCTTAAGATTAATCTTATTTCTTTTATAAAGCTTAAGATGTTACTAGCCTCCGAGCTGATGGCTTTTACCTATATATGGATATAATAATCACTATTTGTTTATTTTCCGGTGCCCTCTTAAACATCCATTTATTTGACAATAACTGGAGAGGCGTCAACGGTAACACTATGCGAGCACACGCGATCATTCCTTAACTAGAAATTTTCGATTACCTGGACCCGGACCCGGAACCTTGAGGTTAGAGCGCAAGGATTATAACCACTCCACCACTGCGACCGGTGGCGGAGGAGTAATCTTCCTTGTTTGTTCCGGTTACAGTTTCGCTTCTTTCAAAGTATAAAAAAGTCTATGGATGATTGATAAATAGTTTCCGGCAGTTCTGAAAACGTTACTTTCGATCGCAGTGTTCAGGGAATTATTTTAAATCGATTCGCCGTTAATATATTTCTATCCTGAGGGTGCCCCTGGGCTAAAAGTGTAACTTTCTCTATTTTTTGACCGAACTCTATCGGGATTCGGGAACGAGAAAACATAAAAATATTCCCGGGGAAAAGAGAAAAGGAATTCCCGCTCGGAAACTCTGGTTCCAATTACTTGCGGGTGCATATCCCTGGAAAAATGACAGAGGGTGAGCTGTGGGAAGAGAGTGGGGAGAGAATTTTGTATCCACCTCTCCGTCTCGTGGAAAAAGTTCACACGAGGAAAAATTACGTATGGGGCGTCACGTCCGCGAATGTGACAGCGTGGGGGATCTGATTTTTGCCCGCCGAGTTTCATCCAATCTCTCCTCTGCCTCTTGCTCGTCTTTCCCACTCCATTTATCTCTTTGCCTCCCTCTTTATTGCCACAATCTTTATTTTCCACCATTTCCTCCATTCACTCTTTTTTCCATCTCTTCATTCCCAATCCTCGAAACCCTTCACCATCCCTCTTTTATTCATTCGCTGTGTTCCATTCCCCTTCTCTCTGTTTTAAATTTATATTCCTTTGGTATCCATCCACCTTCCCTTTAGCTTCCATTCCATTTGCGCTTTCCACTCCCTTTCCTCCGCATTCGTCTTCCCGTTCCATTTCCTTGTTTCATTTCCAAGCCCCTCGATTGAATCGGATGATTCGGTCCTTACTTCACTTAATTTATTCCATACCTACCCCTCTTAGCTACTTACGCATCAGCAGGTCTTTGAAAATCTGACTAGCAATTGAAATTTTCAATAATGATAAATTTAATAATAACGGTAACATAAATTTAACTTACTTGGCTTTATCTTGGCAAGAAATTTTAATCGAAATATTTCAAAACTTTTAGTTAACCCTCTCCATTACTTTTGGACTTCATAGCATAGTATAATTCGTAGGTTAACACTTTAGACACTGAGCCAAGATAGTATTACTTATCGAGTAGGATAAGGAAAAGAAAGAACATTGACCATTATTACATATATTTTAGTAGCCTAGGTTTTAACGCGTTGCGTCATCATCGAGCAATTGAGGATTAAAGATAAAGTTCAAGCTTAAAGCCGTGTTGGAATAATAGATGGGTTAGAATTACTTAAAGATAGTTACTCAGTAACTCGGTGGAGCAGGAGTAAGATCACATTTAATCACAAACTTTACTTGCGCCTTCTCTAGTATTTCCTAGCTCCTTCTCTAGTATTTATTTGCGCCTTCTCTAGTATTTCCTAGCTCCTGTTACTTGTATATTATGCCGTTGTTGTAATGGTTACATAAAACAGTCTAATCATTTGGAAAATCCTTTTAGATGAAACGTTGACATCGAAGTAGTTCTTCTGTTGATTATAGATTTACAAGAGTGGATATAATTATGCAATAATCCTTACTCATGCACTCACGTATTCTACTCGTTGATTTATGAATATTTTGTGAAAAGAATTGACTTACAAATCAAGTCACAAACTGTATGCGTTTGAAATCTCAACATTTTGAGAATGATTCCGTATTCTGTTATTTGTCTTCTCTTTTCATGAAACTGTGCCTTACCAAGAGCCAGCAAGATTTATTCTGTATGCTCATGTGCAAAGTATAATGATTCCTTCAGATTTCCCATTTACTGTAATTCACTGCTTCTTTTGCTACCTCCGGTATATTTATTCTCCGCGTTATTTCGTAGTCTTGTTTCCTTAACTCGCTTCCAAGTAACTTCGATCCTTTCCGAATACCAAACGTAGTTCATCAATACTCTTCTCCCTACACCTCCTACGATGTCTTATTCTCCCTTAAGTCGATATTCATACGTTTCAGGATTATTTCTGAATCCCCATCGTGATTTTCAATTCAGCTAAGCGCAGATATTTTTATTTCGATTCGAGCAGTACGGAATCGACGGAATGACTTATGTATATTTACAAGATTTCAAATTTTTTCACCGTGGAGAGTGTACTCGAGAAAAAATCCGCATTCGCAAGCAAATGGAATAATCTGGCATCGTCACCTCTTTTTTGTAAGAAAAACGAACCCGATTCTGTCCTGTCGCTGTTTATCAGGTGGAGCTAAAAACATGTCCTCCATACGAAACATTTTCCTATCGGCTTCCGACGTTTCTTCTCATTTTGTCTTTTGATGTCATTCCTTTTACACATTGCAATTCCTCTCTCTTTATCTGTTATCGTGTTTATGCAAATATCCAATTCGCATTTTTGCGTTTTCTTGTTTTTCCAGTCTGTTACCTCCTATATTTCCTTTCCTTATATTGTCGTTACTTCTTCCTCACTTAAGTTTCCCTTCACTTCCACGCTTTCATAACGATTTTCTTTCTTTCTTTTCAACTTTTCCCGATTTTATCCAATTTATCGAATTTATAGATTGTTATAGCCTTTGTGTTTATTTAATAGTCGATTTGCTTTTCTTTCCTTATCCCGTTTTTCAGTAATTTTTTTACACAAATACAAATTATTTCAGAGCTTTTTCATTTTAACCTCTCGATTTCATCGATCTTCGCTGCTTTACTTACTATTAACTCCCTTTCTTCTTTAATGTTTTCTCCAAACTCCTTTATTATATCTCTTTTTTACAATATCGACATCCATATAACTTTTTATCCGTTAGAGTAGTATGTGCCGGGAAATTTCAATGCTTTTTCAAGCATGTGTTCATAGAGACGAGCGCATCCGTCACGCTAGCTTCTGAATAACTCACTAATGACTTAACTTGTCCATGATTTTATATCCCTGTATTCTGCTTTCGCTAAAAAGACATCCTCTTGCTTTTTCAGACGCTGCCTTTCATCCTTAAAAACACGATTGTATTCTGTATTCATGATGTTTTCCTAAGTCGCTTTTCCCGCATGGAATTGCTTGATTATTATAATTATTATTATTTATCTATAAACTGACCATGCGTCCCGTTTTCGCTGGGACAGTTCCGTTTCTGGCCTCTCCTTCCCGTAATCATCTTCATAAAAGTACCTTTTCCCGTCAAAGGCTTCGCTAAATATTGCGATTTGCTTATGATAGCCAATTTAGTGTGTAAATATTTTTGGCTGCAGATGACCTGAAAGAGTTCAGCGATATCAAGAATTGCATTATAACGAATCAAAGATTCAAGGAGAAATATTATAGTCATAAAGATTGTTAGCTTCTTTAATCTGTTTAGGTGTCATGGAATAATGCTAGCTTCTAAAATTGACGGTATTTAGCCCTTAAAATTTAATAGTTTCCTATACTTTTTGTGTATTTGCGCGCAAATTACTTCACCTCAGGCTGAGATAAAATGTTGATCAATGATATAGCCTAGAAAAATTTCAAATAATTTCAATGAAGTAAAGGTATTTCTCCCAGAGAAAGATCGAGCGAAAAGAATTGTCCCGATTTGTCCCGTTTCACGTTACTGATACTAAGTTGTACTTTTTTACTGATTGAAAATGTTCTGTTTTCAACTTGATAGGATTTAGTTAGCCTGTTAATATAGAATTTAAAATGTATTATTGAAAATACTTATCAAGTACGATCATTTGTTTATTTCTTCCTTGATGGATTTTGTAACGGAATCGCCTCTCTTCATTGACCTCATTCATTCACCCAACTTCATTCCTCTTCCTCTTCGTTCCAAGGCGTTTTACTCAAAGCACTTCGCCAAAGGAACGTCTCACTCAAGAAAGTTTCATATAAGATTTTTAACCCAAGAGATTATTATTTAAACCCATTTCTCACCCATTATTTTAAATAAGGAGTAAACTGTGAACATCCCTATGAACATTATGTAATGGTAACAGTGGCTTTTTTGGATGCATACAAGGAAAGGTTAAAAAGTAAAATACGAAGTGCAGTCAAATTTCACCTTAAATTTTCTATTTTTTATTTTCCCGTCTTTATTTAGGTAGGAAATTCATCTTGGCAATATCTTATTTACCGATTTTTTTTAATCCACTGGGTTTAATGTACTTTGGGGGAGATATCTCTTGTGTGGACTGACTCTTGGTCTCTTGGTGAAAAATGCTCGGGTTAAAAGTCTTAGTAGAAGCGAAAATTGCACTGTTTCGTTTTCTTTTGGGCAAAACTTAGTTGGGAGAAACGCTTTGGGTAAAATTCCCGGATACCCTTCCTTATGTGTTATCCGATGTCTCTTCCCGGTATTCGCATATGTAGTTTAAGAAAGATATTTCTTCCAGTTGCAAGTAAACCACACTTTGTGCATAACTCTCGTTCTATGGTGATATTCGTCAATCTCTCTTCATCTTCTTTACCGTTATTCTTCTAATTCTACTCTCTCATCACGTCACATCTACTTTTGAAAGTCATACCCAAATACTCAGCACGTGAGTCCTGGCAGCAGCGTTGTGTGTAGAATTCTTCATTAAACAAGGAAACACAAGTGCGCAAGAGAATAATTAGGAGTATAGAAGATGACCAATTCTCTCGGTCTGGTTTATCTCCGTATCTCTCCAGTTGCAACCGGGCAAAATTCCGCGAAAAAACGTTAATATATTCGAACGACTCTATTTTGTTTTTCGGAAAAAGGAATGGGAGGCGCTTCGTAGCTTCAGTGGATGAAGGACGTAATTCTGTTTTTTATTCGGTGCCTTTTACGATCTTATTCCGAGGTAGAATTTTCGGCGCGATTTAATAACTTGATATAACTGGGGTTATTATCCGCGTTCTACTTTTTGGAGCTTCGCAGGAGTTTCATTTGCTCGGATTTCGCGACGACCTTTGGTTTCTGAAGGCCTCTTTTCATGAAGTTTTGAGACCGAGATTCTCGCATCACAGCTACTCCGACTCCTTAACATTGGTGCATTTTTTCGACATCCTCGCAACGGGAGGATAGGGAGTATAATAAGGTTAAAGTAGCGCCATTTCACGGGTAAATATCGCCAGTAAAGTTTTATTTCGCCGAGTGCCCATTATTAATTCGAGATTTCCATACGATGGAACTATTGCGAAAGTCATGATATTAAACTTGAGAAGTTCAGCGCTGCTATTTCTATCTTTTATTTTGAGCTCGGAGAAATAAACTACTCTCAAAGGATAATTATTACTAAGCGGAAATACGTTTCAGTAATATGGATGCATATTGCATGTTCCATCTGTAATAAGGCCTTGATGAGGAAAAGGGGTTGGTATCTCGGAAATGAAGACTTTTTTGAATTTTAGATGGTTTTTCAATAAGATCGGGTCAAAAATTAATATTTCGGAATTTTTAAATCGATTATTTTTAGAGGATAAGCGTTGTGATAAAGAAGGGAATATTTGTCTTGATAATAGATAAATAAATCCATTGATTGAATACACCTTCACGTGCTACAACTTAATGCCAACGGGCGTTAGCCGCAATAATTTTAAGATTAGTGATGATTCTCGCTCATAATTCCCTTTTCATGGACGTTTTCACATAGACAGACCGCAGTTAATGTGGTCATTCAAAGAGTAAAGACAGATTTGACGTGCAAAGATAAAGATTTTTGTGACAGGATTCTTATACAAGGAAATTACTATAGGTGACTTCACACGTAAAGGCGTGTACATACGAAAAATCTCAAGGTAAAACGGACTTGAAAAAAATTCTTGCCGACCGGAACTCGAACCCGGGTTCCACCATTGCTTACAAAATTTACCTGAACGGTATGTCAACATTTTTGCAATAGCGTAATTGGTTACTGAATTAATAGACAGAATATTTTGAGAATAGATTTGAGTTTCTGCCCTGTCAGGCATTTTCATGTCCGTTTTTCCTTGGGAAGATTCTTATCTTAGAGAGAGTGACTGAGTAATCATAAGTCGTTTAAATTTTCTCAGATACCTACAATTAAGAGTTTTCTCTTCAACAATTAATCTCAGATTAACCTTCAGAGAACATTTCATTGTAGGAATACCCTCGAGCAAAAGGTGAATAATTGTAATTATTGATGCTTTAATTATTATAATAAGTTTCACCAGCATACCGAGCACAACCTCAACTCCAAGAGTCTTATGCGATCTCGTCGTATTCAAGAGGATACTCGTATATCTTATCAATTCCTTAAACAAATCTTATATAAAAGAATAGTAGATAACCATTTGAGAAACTTTGAGGGAAACTCAATTGTCACCTCTGGGGAAGGACATGGCTAATTGTTAGTCATGCAAAGCAAATCGGTTTTGTCTCATTTCGGCGACTTCATTCAAAATAATCCTTTACACGAACAATGTGAACTGAAATCTCTCTTTTTCTGAAGGATGTGTCGATGATTGTTTCCCTTTCTAAACAATTTGTTTCTCTATGTATCAGTTCTATTTTTCTACGCCTCTTGCTAGTTCAAGTAGTGAGGACTTTCCATTAGTTAAATTCGCTGTAGTTTAGTTTTAAACGTATAATCGAAATTAGCTATAAATATTTTACATTATATCAACTGCTTCTTGAACTATGCTTCTTTAGAGGTAAATACATTTTGATCGGTATCAGATAGTTAAATCGTAAATTATCGATTTTATTTCATGACTTACCCAAAATAGATCGTTGTAATTTAATATCATCTATTTTTTTTATTCCAAAGCTTACCGCGAATAGAATTCAAAACATATGGTCAATTTTCCCTCGGGATCACCTCCAAATTCCCACTGCATGGAGCATCTACATAATGTGAGATATGGAAACGGACGCCTGAATTTCTTCCTGTAAGATGAAATTATGCCTCCCATCCAAAGGAACCTTCTGCGGTCGAGGAGCTACGTCGAACGCTCCCTTCTGAAGAGATAGAGGGGAGTTCGACCACACCCCATATCCCATACCTCATCATTTGGCCGTATAACCTTCGGCCGTGACCCACATACAAATTGTTTGCACTACTGCCATTCCTAAGGGGAGGCGCGAAAATTTTGTTGGACTCCGCAGAATCCATTTACGCCTCATTTCTTCCTTGGAATGGAATGAGGTGCGGTTTGGTGGTAATGGAAGACGGTTGGCGGGCCCGGATGCAGCCCCAGCCGCTCTTGCGGAGACACGAGATGGATTTACAGGTGAAGGATGTTGAGAGGTGGTGAGTCGGAATTCTCCTTGCGGTACCTTATGGCCATTGTATATTCCTCCATCTGGAGTGTTGCTTTCCCGACCATCCTCCGTACTGAAGGGATGTCGAGGTCATGTCGTGCCATCCACGCCTTATCCGCATAACGCACGGTAGCTCTATGATCTTCCATGTCCTTTGTTCGAAGCGTTTCGTTCTATCTATAACGCACACAAAATCATATTCTAAGATTGATTTATCTGAAATCCTACGTAAGTAAACAAAACATAGTGTCTTTGATTTTTTACATTTATGTCGCGAAAGGAAGAAGCATGAATTTTAGGTTGTTAAATAACTGTAGAGAACATAGAGACGGCACAAAAGGTAATATGCTTTTCTATATTGCTGAAGCCGACGACCCTAAATAAGAGAGTGAATGAAGATGTCGTCATTCAAGACTCAGGAGGAAGCTCAAACATTCAGCCCTTTAATTCGACGTGTATTTTTGGGAAGATGTGGGTATGACATATGTGACTGAAAGACTTTCAAAGACATCGTGCTCAACTTAATCCTCAATCTTTGATTCTCAATTATTTCAATTGAAATTTAAAATACTGTTCCATTTTTGCAATAAGTAGATTGGAGAAATATTTAATAGAAGTATTGATGTGGGGGTATTAGTTTTTAACATTTGTGATTAATATTAGGGAAGTTCTTGCAAGAAACATTCTCCGATGCCTAAAATGCGGATTCGGTCGGGTCTACTCAATGTGGCAAAGCATATGATAGATAATGCACAAATCAATAAAACCGTTCGGCATAAATAGAGACTTGCTTATTCAATCGACAGTCATTCTCGTGATTTCTGAACGTAGATTAATTTATCTTAGCCAAGAGCACATTCTATCGCTGGATCGTGGGTATTTCCCCTTCAATCTTCAGTTTACGAGTTTATCTCGTAACCCAAATCTTTTTGTGTTTGCTTTTGCACTTTGATGCCATTACCCAGTTGTAAATTAATTGTCGTTCTATGTTGTCCTGTGTAATGACTTCCGATTGTTGGTGTATGAGAGGTTCATACCCCACCGAAAGACTAAATGGGATAGTTCCCTAACATACATGGTAGAACTATTTCCTTCCGGATTCTCCCGTGCAACGTCACGTCAAGTGTATTGTACCAATTTGGATACTAATTAATAACTCAACAAATAAACATAAATTTTGTAGTTAAATCTACCCTTTTCTCTTCAATTTTCTCTACAGATTTGCGTATCCATCTTCTTCTTATTTGCGGCAAGTCTATGGCAAAGTAATGAACTAGTACTACATTAGTGTACCTTTTTTCCAAGGAGGCTATCTCTCGAGGATGGTTATGATTAGGGTTTCCATGGTAATAAACCTGAAATTATCAAATTCTGTAGGGTGTAATACCTGGACAAAACGGGGACGTTATCTTCTAACACAGTCTGAGTTAATGCAATATACTCTCCTATATACATGATGAATTAGAACGGATATTAACTATAATTTCCATTAAAACTCTATCATATCATTAAAATACCAGACCTTAAAGTGAAAATTAAAGTTTAAGTCCGTGTTAATAGTACATTACAATACCGGGCCTAAATGTATAGAGCGTAACCAGTTGATGAACATTTGCGCTTAAATGATTTCTATGTTTAAAATCTCCTTATCTTAAGATTTATTCTGTTTCCAAGTGTATCCATCAAACCGGGACAACAGAAAGATCAATCGGGAACACGCGTTAGAAGCAAGAGAGTCCCGGTCAAAACGGTACGTATCGTAAGCCCAGTTATAACGATACTCTTTTTGTGCTTCTTCTCGGGGTACCCGATGTGTGATAGTGAAACTTACCACGCAATCTTCCGCATGAATCTGTAGGAAAAATCCTTTCCTTCCCAATTCTTTCCTCTCCGTCCCGTGTTCATTTAGCGCTTGTCTTCCAATTCTCCATATTCATCGCCATTCTCCTTTGAAGTTGGCACGCGTACTTTCTAACCCTCCGCACAGCCCTTCTAAAAAATAGAATCCCTCCGATTTTTTTCTGTTCCTAAACCTTTGTTCTATCGCATTTTTCCCTCGAGGTATAGGAAAATCGGAGTTTCCAGTGTATGACCCATTTCTCGAGAGAAAGGAATCGGTTGCTGCGTTTTCTGCGCCCAGGACGGACCCGCTCCTTAAAATTGTTCCACATCACTGAAAATTTAAGTTCTAGAAGAGTCGCTTCACTGTTTGTTGGAAAATCGAACGTGCAGTCGCAATTTTCTAGCGATAAACGTCGTCAACGGAGATGGAAAATTCTTGAGATTGGTGGATTTTCTGTGCGTTCCCAAATTGCTAACATTTAATTCTCCAAAATGAATGTTTACCCGCAGAGATGGGATATTAAAATTCTAAAAATAAAATATTTTGAATAAGAATGAAGGATCAGCGCTCTCACGGATAACATTTTTCTTCATCCGATATGTAGCGAGGAAATCGATAATTTTATATCTTAAATCGACGTTTATTTTCTTTCTGGAGTTCTGAACATTCCGAGAGTGAATGGTGGAAAATAATTGGATGCCGTACCTGCTCTTCCGCTTCGCTCGTCAATTTATTATCTAAATGGAAATCCGTATCGGATCATTAATTCCTTTATTTGAGCTGGAACATTTTCCAAAAACTTGCTTATCTTAAAGGAAAACATTTCGCAGGAAACTGCGGAGATACATCCTATACGGAGCTGCAAAAAATACATATTTCCGATGCTTTCCGTGTACCGAAAAACACCACCTACCGCATGTAGCTGTCGTCGTTGGAAATTTGAGAAAGGGAAACCGGTATCCTGTTATTAATACATTTTCTCTGCTTAAACTTTGAAGAAGCTCTTTAGGATGCGGTTATTCCTAGCCCTACTTCTGAAGCAAAAATTACCGAAAATCACCGGAATATCGCATCCTAATGCTAAACGAGAATGCAGACTATAAAACTCAAGGTATTTATCTCATAAGGATAGCATAGCACTTGAAGACTATTATCGGCAGATATTCTGTACACAGATTTGGAATGAATTATGGGAATCCATGGAAACCAAATGCCCTAAGATTCAAGCCGCTTAACGATGCCGGCTTCTGAACATAAAATTCTATTTAAGGACGTATCTATTTGCATCTGCATGGTAAGATTTGTTTTTTCTGCTAAACACATGAATCCTGGACTCATGAATAATTTAGAATAAAGGGTAGTCTTACATAAATTAAACATCCTTCTTCTTTTCTCGGTAACTCCCTAATTGAGAACGTTTAAGAGAGACGGAAATTAATTTATGAAGGACTTAATTTATGAAGTATTTAAGGTGTAGGAAGGTGAACACAAAGACCACACTGTGAACAGAAAATAGTCGCTACTTAGCGCCATACTCAAATAATTGTCTTTAATAATCCAGAAGCAATTAAATCACAAAAACTGTAATAATTATAACTGCTTGCCTTTCGTCTCAGTTTTATTTCTACAACGGTCACACAAACAAGTCTTTTCGATCACGAACCCTTGCGTACGTGCGCAAGATCTACACACCAATACCATGCCCTGATATGCTTTGAGGATTTCTTTGGTCGATTTCACTGGATTAGGCCACCGGAAGGAGATAATAAGCATTATAACCTTGGGCTAAGACTGACTAGATTAACGAGTTAAGGGATCGTTAGACCTCCACCGTTTGCGCCCTCTGCCAAGAGAATTTGGCAGCGGCCTCCAGACATTCATGGACCGGGGCGATGGTAATGGCGGATATCGAACAAGGCCCACGTGACCCTAGCCAAGATCTACTCCGCCTCGAATATTTCTAGACATTTTGCGAGTTGGAAAAAATCTCGGTGCACACTCCCGGTATTACTACGTAAACAATGACGCTTAATCAAAACTTACGACTGGCCTCCCTCGACAAAGATCCGTCTCTTTCTCGGATATAATTAGCCCAGTGTATTATCAGCAGGTAGACAATCGCTTTGCTTTCCCGCTTGTAAAGTGAGAAGGGAAATGTTATGAAATATCTTCGTCCGGCATGCAAGAAGCCCGAAAAACACCGCTCTCTGTGCTGAAGGGTAGCGCGAATATCTCTCCACAAGCTATCCCTTGTCACTTTCGCCGCTTTAGAAGCTGCGTGCTGTTTTTATTTTTGAGTTACTTTTTTCCTTTCCCGACGCTGCGACTTTTTTCATGATTTTAACTTGCTCACACTCCCCTTTGATGGCCGCTCTCCATGGTTACTCTTCCTCGAAAACAATTCCCGGTTCCCTTTCATGCGCGCCCCGCCACTCGGGCTAATTCTTCGTGTGTCCTTTCTCTTTCTTGCCGACACACTGCTCGGAAATACACAACCGGACATCTCACGCACTAAGGATCCCTCCATTCCGTTCGCTTTTTCCGAGAGAACAACCGCTGCTCAGAGAGCTGATGAGGGAGAAGTAATGAGGAAGATGCGGTGCTTTTTAATGCTTTTTAAAGAAGGAAATGATGTATACGTTATCAAAAGAGAGTGGTGCTCTACGAGGAGAAACGAGGATCGAAAATAAAAGGCTACTAATTAGGGAATCAAAAGAGCAAACTGTAAACATGCGATGAATGTTTGTATTAAGAATGTTTCTTTGGAAAATGCTATTAAACATATCGTCTGTTCGCTTTATGTTGCTGTTTGCAGCAGGAGCGATTCGCTTCGTTCTCTTCAAATAGTTGAACTCCGAAGGGACTGCTCTTTAGCTTCCTTTAAGGGAAACAGTTGAATGTTAATAACTTATTTCATTGAGGAGACATGCGGATCACAAAAGTATTGCTTACGTATGGCTAAGAAATCCCCCTCCTTACATAGATAAAACGCTCCTTTAAGAGTTTTTTGTAGTTGGATTTACCAGTGAGGACATATTTTTTACGAAAACCCAATTTCTTTTCATATTGAAGATGGTCTCCTGTTTGAAGGTAAACGATTCCCCTGCAACGGGTGGTGTTCTACATTTATTGGGAAATATATGTGAATAAAACTTATCCGCAACAGTATGGAATGTCATTACGTAGAGGCTAGATTAGTCGGTTTTGTAAAGAGACATTGCTGTCGCATATATGCCTAATGTCGTATGCTAACACTCTCATTATATTTATACGATTCATGTTTCGAGGAATGATCGGAAAAATTAATAAAATCTATTGGGTTTAGATAATTGTTTTCAAAATATCATATTAAATCGAGTCTCATTGATATCACACCAATAGGTATTTTTTATTCTTCAGCCACCAAAATTCGAATCAATCCATATATTTATATTTGTAAAGTGATACGTCTAATATGACTGAAGCTGTTTATGATTTGTCTGAATCTGTTTATGATATTCGTCAGATATTCCATATAATGGAGTCGATCAGCATACAAATGTCAGCTATGACGACTCGTAAAAGGCCTAATTAAAATGCGAGAAGATTAAGCTATGTGAAACCATTCTTCAAGCTTTTCAGTTACAGTCATTGCTCCCACCAAAGTCGTTTCCAGATTGCACTGCAAGGAAATATTAAGTCAATTTACCAGTAACGACATGGCGAGCATACTTCATACATATCCTGCCCCTGATGGACAATTTCATGCTCGCCCAATTTAGCGAAAGGGTCTCGATAATGGTCTAATAGAGTCGCGGATATAGCGCTCAGTGTCACCAACCGCTCTAATTGGAAGCAATTCATCTCATCAATGGAACTACCGTTCTTGCAGAAACCTATTCTTAGAGTCGTGCTCAGCGGCATTTTTAAGATAGACGCCTTTCATAAGCCGTACACAAGGAAAGGGACGCAATACTGTATACACAAGTGCCTCAAATACTCTCCAAACATACTCTCTTGTCTTCTTTTCCCGTCCCTAGTGAGAGGAGGGACGTTTCAGAGGGTGAGGGAACGGAAGCAAGGAAGCAAGAGAAAGTCACCGAAAAGGTAGAAACGGAGAGGAGAGTAAGGAAATGAATGGAAACGTTTTCTGAAGGCTTATAATAACAGACATTTGTTTTCCGTGTTAGTCAAGAAGGGGGAGGGAAAAAGGGAGGTAAAGGTGCTGCAGAAAGGTTAGGCGATAGGAATATAAAGGTAAACGAGATACGATTTCAAAGAAATCATGTGGGAAAAGAACCGCAAGGAAAAGACGGATATACGTTCGTTTGTTGAAGGTTAAAAGAGACGGTGATTAAGTAAGTTCCAGCTTTAGATGTCTGACCGCTCTTGAGAAACAGTTAACTCTCTTTCTTTTAATTGGTGACTTTTTCTTTCAATTTATATTCCAACGATTTAGCGTTCGATCATTTGTTACGTAACGCTATGTTATATTCAATACCCAATTGCCACACGTTACTTTTTGCATATGAAGTGCTGAATTACTGGAGCGATTCTAAAAAAAGTTCATTGATCACTGATAACTGATCATTGATTTTCAGCATCTAGTCTTTACTAAGCACGAAGAGCTGTTCAACTACTTTAGTAACTCATAAGTTTGTGCAAAGGAGCGTTGGGACCAAACACATGTATCGGTAACCTTCTAACAAATTGGTAATCAGCCAACAGTTGAATTTCGCTTTGAACCAATACAGCAGTATGAGTGTAAAATTCAGAAATGCTCGTTATATATCATGATTGCGTCGCAGAAAGTCAAAAATCAAGTGTTAATTCAGTAAAATTCATTGAAATATTCTTCCGTAATATTGAAAGAAATAAAATATTGCCGGGAAAAGGACTGTCGCGGTAGGTGCTTGACGTAATTGGTGCCGATATTGACGAAAAGTTTTGGAATGGAAAAATACAACGATTAAAACAGCCCAAAGTTAGTTTAGCTGCTTCATAGCCGCCCCTGGTTTGGAATCTACAAAGGGTCGTTACGTGGCCAGTGACCTCGCTATTGATACCGCTTTTTCTATGAGGAGTCAATCAATTACCGCGCTTCTCCATAATGAAGTGATTTTTGTCGCCCTTCCAATGCCACTCCTCCACGTGGTTGGCGCCATCTTATAATCGTGGCGAAAATTTTAGCGTAAAAGCCGTCGAGCTCTTGAATGGCAGTGATGCGTAGGATGGGATCTCTACGGACTTCTTGGCAGTGCGTGCAGGGCTTGTCGAGTTGCGAAAGTGTGCGCTTCAGTAGTCGAGACAAGGGAGCGGGAGAAAGGCGGAAGGAAGCCGATCGGGAGAATGTAATGGAGACGAACCGAAGACGTCCAAACGAAACCGAGGAAAAGTAAACACAAATAGAAACAGTTTGTTATTTTTAAGCTAGTGAAATAGACATCCGCTCCAGCCAGCTTGTTTTCCACTTCATTCGTTCGCTGAATTGACAGAAAGAAAAAATTGAGACAAAAAGATATAATTCAGCATATATCCTTCATATGTGTTAAATATTAGAGACACGGTTCTTGACAATTAATAATGTCATTTATATTGATGATTTCCTAAAATACATGAAGAATAGTAATTATGTAAAAATCGTAACATATCAAATAAGGCGTACGTCTGAACATGTGGAATGTTCAGCGAAAACTAATCATCCTAAATTCCGGTATTATAATTTATAGTTAATTATGGAGTTAAACTATGCTTCACTATAGGTATTAAAATTATATCTTTGAATTATAAGTGAACCTTATTGCTAAACTCCATACTAATCTACCATAATTATGGAGAACTAATCACAATATTCACTTTAAGATAATAATACCTTTCCCTAAATAATAATAATACCCAGCCTTAATGTGAAGATTACTTATGCTCCATCCTAACTACACATTACAGCACCGGTCCTATGAACATCGGGGTTTATGAACAGAGTACGTAGTGGTCACTAAAGAAATTTCATTTAATTTTCCACTTATCCACACAAGTAAACGTACTAATTACACGAAAATATAGCTTTTGTCCTACGTAATAAATTCTCCTGGTCTAAGGTAAAATGCCAATATTTTCTGATACAGATTACTTCTCAGTTTCCAAAATATTAAAACATTCCAATCCACCAACTATTTCAGGCATATGTCCTTTTCTGAGATGCATGATCATTATGACCCACGTATTTTGATAAAACTTCATAAGATATTTGCATTTTTGATCACGGATCATCATCTATATGGTAACCTGCTGTACCTGTTACACTACTGAATCTTAAAGTATCTTGGGAATTCCTTGAGTACATTCGCTCTAAAGCCATACTTAACTACAGTATTACTGAGTATTTCTTGAAGACGCTTCTCTGAGACACACTGAGAAATATTCTCTTGGAAATGTTCCAAACGCATTAGAATAGCATAGAAAAGAATAAATAATATAGGAAAGATAATAAAAATATATTATCTGTTAGCTTACTCAAAGTTTCTTTCACTTTATTCGTTATTTTATTGTAGATGTTCCGTATAATTCAGAAATTTTAAGTGGAAATCTTGGTTAGGTTCGCATATTAAACTTCTAAGAAATGAATCTGATTAGAATATATCGTTTTCATTGTTGGAAAAATCACCTCAAATTTACTTTCATCTTAATGTAACTCACACAGGTTGAACTAACCTTTAGGCCATGTGTGACGAAATTCGATCATTAGTTGTTGAATTTAAAATCTCCACTTTCGATAGTATAAATCTAAATTTTCTCATTCACCAAAATCTCCAAATCTAGCAGTAATAGCGTTGACAACTTTCGATCTCCTCCGAAGGAAATATTGAATTTATCTTATTAGATGTCATTTTCCGCGCGATACATTAAAAAAATATTGTTTTTTCTTTCTCGTAAAGGACATTAGAGATATATCAGTAAGAGTGTCCCTTATCAGCAACGTAAAGTCTTGACAAAAGCGCGGCGAAGGAGGTGCCTCAAACAGAGCTGTTACCACTGATAATTTTACCTCGCAGGTATATTTTTCCGTCATTTGTGTGCAATTTAACGATAAACTTTGAAAATTGCATATACTCCGTGTATACTATTTATTTCATTTTGATTGGCATGCTAGGTTTCGTAATTTTCAATGCGATTTCAATAAAATCAGTCCCGTTGCATTGAGCGGCCATAATCCAAATTCATCTAATTGGAAGTAATCCGTTAACACGATCTCATTAATTTTAATCTATTTTCCGTCTATTACTCCATGAAAAAATACATGAATGTGATGATTGTACATTTCGATACATTAATCAAAAATATGTATATTTCTAATAAGAAATATTTCATAGATCATTGGATGTTAAAGCTATAAACAGTAGAAACATATGCAGAAGGAGGTTCAATGGTAAAGAGAATGGTAAAATTCATAACCCGAATTCGTTATATCTCTCTGAGTAATATGCTGTGTGCTCGCGTAGCAAATGCGAAAGTTCAGCAAATCATATACCGCCCAAATCATGAATATGAAAATGTCTCACGAGCTAGATTGGTCTCACGAGTAGTAGTTTTTGGATCAGGGATTTGATGAGTGTCATGGAGAGAGTTTCGTACAGTGGAATTCTAGTAGAGACCACTTCTGAGGTTTTGATTGGAATAGAAGAGTTAATCACGACGACTAGCTGATATGAACGATATAGTACACATAGCTGTAAACCATCAATATATTTTTGCATCTTTACACTGATTATATCTATCTTTCGATTATTCAAGCGTAATTAGAAAAACGTAAAACCCAGCTATTATGGAAGGCGTTTATTCTCTTTATTACATTATCGTGCAAATTACGAGTACAAATCTTGGTATTCGCCACTGCTTTTCCTGGATATTTCATGTACAAGTTTTCTCATAGTTTTCTTAAAAACATTGAAAATTTATATCGAGAAGGACATAAATGATTCAATGTTTTGCGAATCTGATTTCTCTCAGCTTGGAAAAGTCAGCGTGAGTAATGAAAGCCATACTTCATTGCGATGGAGCGATAGGACGGTGGGACTGAAAAGTAGAGAATTTTCGAGATACAGATCTAATTTCGGAGGTAACGCTCAGGGAAAAATGTTTAAAAATCCGTGACGAATAAAGGGACATGTGAAGTGTTGAAGAGAACAGACTGCGATTTAGAGTCATTGGACTCTAATATGTATCATGACCAAGATCGGAGAAGCAAATACCTGAAAATCTATGCGTGGGAAAGCAGGGAATCGATCTTCAAACTAAATGCTATCCAGAAATAAAAGTAGAATCGGCAATCAATCAATTAAAATCCTAAACTTTACTCAATATTGCGTTTAGATTAATTCTCACATTTTAAAAGATGTATGCTTTTTATTGTATTCATTAATTCATAGAACTCGTGTGTTAGATTATCATATCCTACCGAAATATTTAAAATTGCCCTATTTTCATGAAAATATAAAGAATGGTATGGAGAAAATGATTGGAGACTTCGAGAGCTAACGAGTAGAAAAAATAGGCAGCAGAAGTAGAATATTCCAAATGTAGAGGATAATTATAGTCTGTGAGAATATGAACGGATTGACGATAACGGGTTATCTATTTAACACATACATACATAATGCATGGAAGCGTGCACTTTTGGTTAAGTAGCTACAAGCAAAACTAATTCCATTAACAATTTGAGCTCAAGAAAATGTAACTTGTTTTACGTGTAACTTGCTTTCACGTGTATATAAATACTACATACTTATCAATCACGCATCATCAATAAAAATTTATTGGCGCCGTTAATACATGGGTCTTGACAAAAAGAAAATCTTATGATACATTTTCTAATTACTAAACGGAATAATTTTTGCTAGTTTCTAGTCACAAAGTGTAAACGAAAACGATTTTTAAACAATAGAAAGTTTTACAGCTTTATTATTTATTATTTTACAAACTGAAAACAAATTATAATTATACACTATAATGTAGAGTGACCGAAACCAGCTGGCAGTATTTTAACTCTAACAATAAGTAGAAACATGCGTAAATATTCCTGTATTGAACATCTGTCTCACCAGAATACATACACGAGAATAGAAATGCAGCCAATGGAAGTAGCTGCAGTTAGGTCCACAGTTATTCATCAGGGTTCTTGTTTTCTGAAAGAATGTTCTGTCGATAGATTTATAATCAGCGTCGCCAACTCTTCTCTTATTTAATTTATGTTTACCGTTATAACGAATGGACTAGTAAGGAGGAAAATTTTGAGAACCTTAGAGTAAAAGGTACAAAAAACTCAAAGGTAAAGGTAGATTGACAGAAATAGGAAGAGGAGAAGATGTAGGAAGAGACATCGCCGCTTCTCTTGCTACCCAGCGTAGAAAGAGAAAGGCTAGAGGAGGATGATGAGGAAAGAATGAACTTTTTTCCCATTTTCTTCGCTTTTTATCGCATTTTTCTCTTGAGCCGCTTATGAGGGAAAGAGGAAACCACGAGATAAATCGCGGACGCTTTCATTTCCGAACGAAGTGGTGAACGCTGAAAGAGGAAAGACCTCGCTCGCAAAGTATGGGAAGAGAAGTTGAACGTGGAAACATCGCATGCGTCCCTTTCTTTCGGTATCTGCGCGTAAAATTTAATAAGTGCAACGCGAAGGGCGATGGGAAAAATGCAGAGAGCCAGTTCTCTTTCTTTTATTTCATTTTCTTCTTTTAATTGTAACGAAAACTTTTTCTTTCTCTCTCTCTCCGGGAGCACTGCGGTGTAGAGCGTTTGACGTACCCGAAGCAGCGGAACAGTTTGCCTCTCGGCGACTCCTTTTGGCGAAAGAGTGGTTTATAATTGCTATCTTTCTCTTTCCAGACGGGCTGACGGATTAATAAAAGAGCGTAGTGTTTAAAAGTCATCAGATCCGCAAGAGTACTTTGTGATGTGAGAGTATCATTCAGAGCTCGACTCAGAGGCTGATGCCGACTAACAGCGTAAAACTAGAAGGATTACTCTTTGTCGTGCTCACTTCTCAAGCGAACGATTATTGGTTCACCGAGAGGAGGGCCACTTGCCTTCTGACGGTGTTCCCACAACTATTTTCGTCTATTTTAGTCAAAGCATTGTCGTTTTAGGACTTCGGCGTGATAGAGATCCATAAGCGATATTGAATAAATTCGTTAAAGTCATCGGCTCAAACAAAAGACGAAGGGAGTTTAAAAAAACCCTTCCTTTTTAATTATTAATATCCGATGTGATATTAAACTTGTCCATGTCTTTGTAGGTGTCCAGCTAGCCACCTTTCAGCGTGTGGCAGGGGGTGCATGAACCAAGACTCTACTTCCCCAATCGATTCCTTTTGCGTTTCGTTCGCGGAAAAATGAGTTCTTAAATCGATTTTCCCCAGCATCTATTTCCCTGATCTTTCTCTCAGCATCAGAACGGCCTATGTTACATGGTGGGCGCATTATATCGCTTACATCATGTGTGAACGTGATTTCTCTAAAGTTATCCAATAAATTGATCTTTAGTTTAAATCTTCTAACTTCTAAAGATTCCCATCCTGCGTCTAGAAGCATCTGGGACGTCTGCCCATTGTGACGTACATCTTACACTAAAAGAGGGATTTCATCCTACAGTTCAGAATTTCTACTTTGATGCGGTAAAAACTACAATGAAGGTCAATCCATAATGTAAAATGTGCCATTATTCTATATTTTCTACATTGTTTGTACGTATAAATTAAATGCATGAAAATGGTTGCAAGTTTTCAGTTTTGTACTCTATATCTTTACTATTCCATTCCTACTCAACTATTTTGTATAACGAATATGTATATGATAAACTTCATGTATGTCTTCAATGCTGAAACATTTCTATTCGGACATCTTTTAGCGGTACTGTTTCCTTGTGCTTGCTCCATTCTACATTATTTCTAGGTTTATTCCTGCGATGGCTAACACTCCTATGTTTCTCCCAAGTTCTTATGCATCCACAATCTTATTTTTAATGTTTTTGCATTTAAAATAGTTGCATTTTGGAATTTGTTTGCGTCGAGGATGAATTAGATGAAAGAAGAGACTTTTCAATTCCAATCTCACGAAATCACCCGAATCGCCGGTAATCGCTTGAAAAACGTTATTTATGTATGTATCCATCCATTTGGAGTTGAATAAGAGAAAAGCACCTGATTTCCACAAAGAGATGCTATAAGGAATTATAGTACTGCTTAGGAATGCAATTGTTTTTCAAACAGTTTGTTCGATTGCTCCATGTAATACAATATGATGCCCTAAATTCCTCCAATTTTACTGATAACATTTTACCAAACCACTCACACCTTTCTAACTCTTCCAACTGAAACAACCCTATGAATCTCTCCACGGCGATCTCAGTTTCTTTTCCATTTATCCCCCGTAAAATTTTCAAACTCTTCCCTCCCTCCGTTTCACTCGCAGAAAGCTAACGCCTTTACTATCCCTCCCTCATTCCATTAAAATGAAACGCTTTCCATCCAGACGATTCTCTTCAATCGCCCAGTCATTCCCAATTTGTCTGGTCCAGTTCCTTTATCCACAAATCACCTTTTTCTTGCCCTTGTCTTCATTCCTCCCATCGACATTTCCCGACCGCTTTCCCTCTTCTAACCTTTCCTCCCCATATCCGTATATTTTCATTTTTTCCCACTCTTTCCTCCACACACCATTTACTTCCTCCCCTTTCTGCTTCTGAACTACCCTTAGATCTCTCGCCCCCTTCAGCGGCTTTCCACAGTCTCCTTCCAACCCACTTCACGCCACGTTCCCTTCACCATCGGTCCCTCCACACACACACGTCTGCTTTATATGCGACACCAACCCGCGCTTCCCATCACCTTTCTGCCCTTAATCATACTTGAGACTGGCCCGCTGTCCTTGTGTAAACGCCATCTTCAAATCGCCAGGATCTTTAAAAACACGAAGCAAAGCAGCAGAAAAACTTTCTTTCGATGGAGGATTTCTCCGCAGAATTGCATTTAATGCAAGTTATTCTAATCCTTCCACAGACGTGATGAAACAAAACTTTTTGGATCTCGAGAAGTACACAATATTATATCGACGAAAACGTCAATTTTTAAAGATCTGCAGTGATGAAGATCGGAATATTAGCCTATTAAAAGTCATATTTGATACCTTTCCTTAAAAGATTTTAATCTTTTCAATATTTTTCACTAGAAAATAATATATATAGGCCCCAGTTTTTTTGAGAAGAAATAGCACAGTATTGCCTAATAATTAAACTTAAAGCGTAATTAGTATGGGGTTAAAATGGGGTTAATATAAAATTGCTGCAAAATATTCGTGAAATATATCTTCGAATGCTTATCCCTTTAATGTTCGCTCATGCTGTAGGATTAGATGTCTTAATATTTGCAGCTTCCTCATCAAATTATACAAACTTTTCACCTTTGTTGTGTGATTGAAACACCGTTAATAGTTATGTTTTATTTATACATTATAGAATTAGCATTTTACAAATTTCTATTCTTATCCTTTTCATACTAACTATATTTTCGTATCCATATTTTTAGGTTAGAGTTTAAATTAGAATACTCTAGTAACGAGTACTTTTCACACAACTTAAATAATTAATCATCAATTTTAAATTTGAGAAAATTAATAGTTTTTTGAGCAATTACATTTGTTAGTATCAAATTACAGGAAACATCACGGGAGTAGATCAAATTTCACAGAAATTTCATTCGTATGCCTTTGATTTTCCTCAATATCTTCTAATTACTTATGTGGTGGATAACATTTATAATTGAAGAGAATGTTTCCTTCCTTTTTGTAAAGCATTTACTGTATTATATGAGTCAATTTTTTTTATTTCTATCTTGAAAAGTCTGAAGACTTAATTTAAATGAACGATTTAACTAAGGCAAGGCTGTTTTTGAAAAAAAATAATTTATTAATTTTAAATTTTAGCCTATTTTATTCACAACTAAGAATTTACACTCCTTATTTAATTATTATAATATTCTTAGAGAGATAAATAAATTATATTAATTGTTGAGAGAGGATACATTTATAGAAGTTGTTTTTCTGGTTTGATTCTACACTGATTTGTGTTTTTATCCGTTTTTTTCCTCTCATTGTTTTACATCACATTTGAAACTAGCAAGCTCAGAGTTAAACACAAATAATAGAGAAGATGAAATTACTAGCGGATGAATTCTCAGGCATAATGGTCATACTTAAAATGTTAGTCGTGAGTGTGGCGTTTTCTTCAGGTCATTCCCGACAGCATCAACTCCGAATTTGAACTAAAGGACGATTTCTCCCATATGGTCCAAAAAATGTAGAGCTTTGAAATCACGGTCTCCCCCAGAAGCAATCACTCGGGAGGTTTGGCCCAGAGGACGGCTATAAACTTCAATGATCTTTAAAGACAACCCAGATAAAACGGAAGGGACCGAATTGGATAGATGCGGATACTGACGTTGGGCTGAGAGGTGGTTAAACAAGAGAGTCGTAAGAGAGAGGAAAAAGGGATCGGGGACACGAGCGAGTTTATCAAAGGAGGTTATGCAGTAAGGCAATCCCCCTCCCCATTGTTCCCCTCTTTCGCACGAATTTGTAAAAAGGCGTGCCATGTCTACCGCTGCAACACTCCTCTTCCCCCCTCTGAACCCTTCTTCAGATCCTTTGAATGATACTCCTATATTTCCTCCATTCTCTTCCCGACTTCATATCAACCAACTAGAAGAACAATCGACCGCATTTCTACGATGTCCTTTTAGTACGAAGGCGGATGTGGGCGGTTTGTTTTTCTTTTATTTTTCTGGTCCTTTTCATTTCGGTGGGCGCAGCCGCGGAGGTCTGTTAGGGACGTAAATTGAAAGCTGTGATGGCAGACGAGTCCGAGGGTTTTGGAATGAGTGGCGTGGATCGGGAACGTGGCAAAAGGAATATAATTGATACCCGACCTCTGCGGCAGATGGGGTTCTCTCCAGTTTTCTTTTTCGCGGTCGGAGTTAGAGATTTCCGACCCAGTTCACCACGGCTCATTAGCGCAAATAAACATCGGGAGCTCCTATTTGGTTTGGAAAGTGAAATGGAAGTGATTTGAGGAAAGGAAATAGTTCTTGCGGGCCAATGCTCTTTGCTTCTGTAAGCATTTTTCGAAGAGCGACCTTTAGAAATATCTTAATGCCGAAGGTTAACTGTGACTGAATGGTTTTGGTGAATTCGATTATCCATTAGAAATTTGAGGTTTTTGATCTTATATTGATTTAAGTATAATAAAGTTAAAGAGAAAAATTGAAATGACAATTCTGCGAATTATTTTTCGTGATTTGCAGAATTACACATTCTAATTCTGTCTAAATTTTTAAATGTGTAAATTTTCTTATGAGTAAAATTCTATGAGTAATTTTCTTATGCTTTCTTTACTTCTGTCAGCCTTTTCGAATTTCGATATCCTTCAAATTATCTAAGTGATTATCAAAGTTACCATATTATGGGGAGGTATTAGGCTTATTGAATCGTTGATTTACCATGAGATTTTTTAGGTATGGGAATTGACAATTTGGAAAGTTCATATGCAATGCATTTATTGCTAATGGCGTTCTTGTAATGCTTAATAGCTGTACATTCTTTCCAGGAAGAAATAGTCGAAGTAAAATAACACGTTTATCAAGAATGAATATTTAGCTCTTTATCACAGTATTTCATAGATGTCTTTGGATTATACTATTTACTTGGATTTCAAATTTATCCCCTCATTTACACTATTAATAGAGAAATTATAATCTATTTTCCTATATTTACTCATTAGTATTTTTCTGCCTTCAAATATTAGCGAAAACTCATTTGCAAGAAATTCGCGAAGAATGGTCTCTGTTATCTGCATCTAACTGCATCGAAAAAACTTAACTTCAAAAACTTAAAAATGCATCGTAAGAATCTGAAGTATATTCATGCGTTTCAAGGAAATTATTTCAGAGATGAATGAATTACCTGTATTACATTGAATTCATTGATTTTTACGAAGCAGAAAATGGAGAGAGGGGTAAATTTGAAGGAAGGATATTTATTTTCTGTTTTTGAATTATCAGTTGGCGACGGATGATTACCTGAAGATTTTAAAAGCAAATTTTATCATTAGAATTAAAGAATAAACTTAAGTACTTAGTCAGCAGGATGATCTTCGAAGTTGATGTACTTAAATTGTATTAAATACAGCAATATTCCTAAAATATTTTTGCCAAATCTTTCAGCTTCATCATCTTAAAATGCGACATTACCTTTTCTGAAGCGAATATAA
This sequence comes from Ladona fulva, assembly GCA_000376725.2. NCBI lineage: Eukaryota > Metazoa > Arthropoda > Insecta > Odonata > Libellulidae > Ladona > Ladona fulva. Next base: position 991,368 of record KZ308268.1, read on the forward strand.
AAAAAACTTAATATAGTGCGTTGAGGTTATTAAAGTCAGAAGTGGCAGCTTAGGGGGTGATCAATTTCTTGGTATTATTCCCCTTTGAACGAAAATATATTCATCCCAGGTCACCTTTATGTGGATATTTCATGATTGGACGAATAACACTGCGAATCATAGTTTAACTTCGATGATTTCCTCTGCAATATTCAACTGTTTTTCCGATTAGAAAAAAGGGAACGCTTATAAAGTAATATTTTTTGGTAGTTGACATCATGTATGAGCTCATTCGCGCTAAGAATTTTTATCGCTATAAAATGATAATTCATTGTTAAGAGAATCATTCTCGATCGTGTTTTTTTCACCAGAGAATCGCTTACTGGGAAATATTGCAATTGTCGAGTTTAGCGCTTATTCCTCATCGTTAAACTCTCTCGATATCCATGTAGTCTCCGTAATAAATGGCCAAAGAATGTTAGGAAGAGCATAAAAGAGGATTCGTCAGGGTAGTGGAAACAACAATAACGGATATTTCAGAGAGTTGGAAGAATCTGGAGGGAAAAATAATGCGAGTAGGGAAAATTTTGAAGCTTAGGGAAAGTTTTTGAGCTTTTCTTAAGAAGAATTATGGGACTTTGAGAGAACTTACCCATAAACTGATACCCTTATTTCACGCACGCTCTTCCACAAGCGCGAAGTTTTTTACGGAACAGGTCACGTGATGGGATAAGGAAACATAGGTGAAAAAACTGCAAATACTGAAAGGTTTCGTACTATTTACTTATTTATTTTATGCTATTATTTTTTCTTCCATGGTTTTCCACTACAGGATTTATTCATTCAGCTTTTGTTGCTGCACTTCCTAAATTTTGAAACTTAAAAGTGTTTTTGTTTGACGAAGAATACCAGTACATCACCTTAATTTGAATTTTGGAGAATGTTATGTAACAGTAACACGCAATTTATCGACGCGCAAAACTGCGGCCTTATGGATTGTAAATATGTGCTATGCGTCTGCCGACAGTCTGTATGATTTGCCTAATTCAATCATAGCAGGTAGTTTGTTTTTCTCCTTAAATATTTCCTTCCTCCTTTGGTCTTTTTTGTCTTACTCCTCTTACTGGTTGCTTATGAGCGTATTTATAAGTGCTTTAAATTATAACCTAAAAATTTTTACATTTACTTTTTCTTTCAGACGAGAATTACATCTATTGAGATTTAAATAAACATTGACGTGGATATTCCGGTTGTGCTGAAATTTTGAAGTCTTTTCACAATTTAATGACTGAAAATACCCCTAACTTATGAGTTTATCTATAAATCATAGGGAAATTGGGTCTAATATACAAACAAAATATGACAAGAGAATAATTACAAAAGTAATGGAATCCTTTGAAACAACTCTTCCTTTGAAAGCTACATTTAGAACGACATAGTGATTTAGCCTCATGGGGCACATCCATTTGCGATTCAGATGTAGTGATATTCAACAACCCATCGAAGTCGAATTTATCGCAAGAACTTCCTTGCGCTTCCTCCGTTTAACTATTCATCATTTTTTCCCATGCCGAAAGATACATCTGAACGGAATATTTACGGTAATGACAACTTTAAAAATTTACGACCTCTGTAGTATCATTCGGTACGTCTTTCGGAAAGCGTCGGCGTTTTTTGCCTTCGCCTCGAGTAACGGCTTCATGCATACGCCCGGCGGAAATCATGAGCGCATTAGCAGTAAGTTGATGGAAACTCTTTACGGTCCGAAATTGAACTTCGATGCGCAACTGTTTTAGTTCCGTCGGAAATACGCATCCCATGGGAAGAATTCCGCTGCCTACGGAAAAAGAAGAGTTGCTGCAGCATTCGGGAAACGCAGACTTTCTTCTCGTCCGAAGCGCTGTTACTTACTCAAGAGCATTTTGAGTCTTTCTAGTAGGAAATCCAATTCCATCCTAGCGCTCTCCCTAAAACTCTTCTATTAAAAAGATCTCCTAAGAGGACTGTTAATGCTGTCTTTCTTTTTCTGCAGCCGCCTTCACATTCTTCATCACGACGCTAATGCTTCTTTATCTTTGCCCAACTCGGCACTCTCACCCGCATACACACCCTCGCATACCATTCCGACCGAAAAATACCCAGAAATGTTCTGGGAATACATCTCTGGCGGTGGTAGCTCGTTCTCTGCCGGGAAGTGCCGGCGGTAAATGAAGGTGCCGCAACGCCAACGGGAAAGTAAGAACGGGAGCAAAGAGAAATGGATAAATAAGCAATGAGTTGAAAGCCAACTGAAAGATACACAGTACGCAAGAGATGAATGGGAAGCTCAGGTAGAGAGTAATTGGATGAATAAAGTTCGTATTTGGTACCCGTAATTGAGTGAATGAGCGAGGAAAATTGTACGATTTTAACGTAGATAAATAAAAATAGCTGCGTAGCATTCAGTGAGAGTAATAAATAGAAACACATTTTGGCTCGATTTCCGTGTATCTGATACCAGCGGTTCGTAACTTAAAACACGCCTTTGCGTTAACTCATAATTTGCGGTAATTTAATCCTACCGTTTCTTAGTTTCATTCATGATTTATATTGAAAGAGACGGAAGCTCCCATCGCGAATTACCATGAAATGAAAATATATATTTTGAAAATTGGTACTTTTAATAAGCTGGTGCTATCATCAGGGAAAGAAGGGAGGATATTTGCGAGATATACTTCCAAGTTTCGCATGATATTTATATTTACCAAATGATATTAACTGCTATGCCGAAACAAGTCATAGCGTTTTTAATGGGTCCATAACTAGCCTTATTGTTGAAGGCTGGATATGACATACATACTGTTTTTACATACATAAGATATAGTTAGACACTAGAAGTAAAATTGTATTTATATTATTCATTATTTTTTATAATAACAAATTTAAATATGACGCTTGCCGTATTTCTTATAATTACCTCCTTGGATATTTATTTAGTGAATTGCCAATGTTTCTTTTCAGCAATATGGCATTCATTTATTAATTGTGATTTTGATGAACTCGTTTTCAATCAAGATAGAGTTGCCTTTTGTGAAACTGTTCTAATTTTCTAATATTCTGCAATCAATATAGAATACTCATGAAGCATTTTGTTATTAAATTAATGTGAAATCGAGGCCGCGTTGGAAAATTAACCGGCTTTATTTCGCAGAAAAGGATCCAATTGTCCTCCGCATTTATCATCTCAGTCTGCCATCACTTTAATTTAAACGTCGTCTTCATAAATGACCCTTCCTTCTCAAACCTTGTGTTTCAAGTTTGGCACAGCAGTAAGCTATTCGAGATCCTAATTTGATATCTATGTTCAAGCTTCCTTTCCCTTGTTCGAGTCCTTTCCCGCGAAACACAAGGCTAACTTAAGACCCAATTACATAAAAACTAGTCTGTCCTTAGCAGCGATATAACTAATTATGAAAGGCTCCACTAAACGTATATTTCATGGAAAAGCTTCAGCTCTCAGAAAAAGAGTGCCAAAGAGAGACAACAATTTATACTTTCTACGCTTTAAATGACATCTTGCTCATTTGGCTATGAATATCGTTGGGTGCGGCACGCCAGTTCTCGGAGATGAGTCTTCATTAAGAAAAATCGCCCAACCCTCCTTCAGCACGTCAGAACGCTAACCCAAAATAAATAGCACCAAATGACCAATCAAAGGAAAGATTAAAACATATAGCGAAGGATGGAGATGGAGTAGGAGCTGACGTGGAAGGGCGTGGAAGATGGAGAGAGAGGAAATGGGAGAATGGGAAGAGAGCATAGGGGCAGTCGAAGAGAGGAAATAAACAGAGGTAAATAAAGAGAAGAGGAAGAGATTGACATTGAGAGAGGAGTAAAGGGAAATAGGAAAAAGAGTGACGCAGACGTCGAGGATGGCAGTAGGGGGGAGTGGAACATCCTCCAACTCTTTGTAATAAAATAACACTATTCTTTCCCTCTCACGGAGGGGGGCTCGGTGTACGTTGGGAGACGTATAATTGATTGCTCGCTACAGTGACAAAGCAGAGGAAATTAGTTCTCGGAGGAGAGAGGCAGCATCCTCCAGTATTAGGAGGAGAAGAAGTATAGGGGAAAGAGTGTGACTGAGTATCCTGCCGGAGTTTGGACGAACTGAGGGTGGGCAAGGACACTGCCTTGAAGCGGGAGGAATTGCGGTTGAGGGAGAATTGATGGATCCCGCAAAGGCGGCAACTGCGAAGGGGTTCCCGAGGCAAGATGGCAGATTTCTTTAACGCTGCCCGTAATCGTTTTGGGGGCGGAGAATGGTCACGATGATCGATTGTTATTGGCGCTCAGGTGGATTAACTATTGGGCGGAACTTGCTCCGCGATACATCTCTTTTTGTTTTTCGTCGGGAGCCGGGGACAAATGGAGGTAAATTCTTTTGTGTCTCATTCTCTTCGCTGCCGACATATACCTCAAGAATCCAGCGGCTCAATTGCTTGTGTAATTGTTACTCTGCTAATGTGCCAAAGACAACTGTATAAATAGTCGTAATTAAGTTCAATGTTTGCATCAGTTCTTTTCAGATAATAGTTATGAATCCTGTTGTAAGCTGACAATTTAACTCTACCCTAATCGATTTTATCGTATTTATAGTACACTGGTACCTTAGTTAACGACGTAATTGGTTAACGACGTAATTGGTTAACGACGCATGGTTATGATCAAAAAGTGTCTCTGGTAACGACGTAGGTTTTGGATTACGTCTATTAGTGAAGATTGACAATTAAAAACTTTTATGATTATTTATTATATTTATGGTAATTTTTGAGTTGCATAAGGTATAAAACAAATATAAAGCTCGACTACTCACAAGGGTTTAATCAAATAATTTTTGCCAAAATACTCGCAAATATATCACTTTTTACCAAGAGTTACGTCAGCCGTAAGGCAGTGTAGTAATAGAGTACTATTTTTCTAGAATGCTGGTAGAAAAGATCATTGATCTACGTAGGTAGAGCTGTGTACATTTCTGTCGCACTCGAGTAATATTAGTTTTGCTATTATTTATTTCAAATGTGATTTCGGTCTGGTGGCAATGAATTCAGATGAGAACAACTAAATGATTATGAATGGAAGAAACGTGGAGTAAATACTTGTAGTTTTATAATAATCATAAAATATATTTATTATGAAAAAGAAAGAATAATGTAGCAGTTTATAAATCATTAAAGCATTTCCTCTTTCGTACTGATTGTTATAAGAGGTCATCAAATTGCATTATTTCAATATGAATTTATTAATGGAATTAACCTTTATTAACCTAGTTTTATATTAACTGTCTATAAGTGCTGTTGATATGTCGTTGATGGACCATTGAGCTGTCTTGTGACGTATTGTAAATTCATAAAAAGACCGAAAGATATTCTGAGACCAATCGTTCTAATCGACAAAGGAAAACGAAATGAAACTATATTCCAAATTTTTATTTAAATCGAGCTCCTCGTATATCTTTGGACAAAAGTTTTTGTTTACTAATTCAGAAAATAATAACATTAGTTATCATGGTATACATATTACTTAAATTCATGATGGCGGTCAAATATCGATAACAAGTTTCGTGATTTTTAACCCTATTTCGTAGCGAAGTGATATCGTAGTATTCTTTAACGTAGAATGTCCTACATTTACGGAATTAAATGTATAAATTAGCATTATAAAATTGTCTTATAATTATATTATTTTGAAATCATTACATTGAAATTATAGTTTAATATTATATCTTATATAGTTTCTTGTGAAATTTAAATATGACGCTTGCCGTATTTCTTATAATTACCTCCTTGGATATTTATTTAGTGAATTGCCAATGTTTCTTTTCAGCAATATGGCATTCANTATAGGCCCCAGTTTTTTTGAGAAGAAATAGCACAGTATTGCCTAATAATTAAACTTAAAGCGTAATTAGTATGGGGTTAAAATGGGGTTAATATAAAATTGCTGCAAAATATTCGTGAAATATATCTTCGAATGCTTATCCCTTTAATGTTCGCTCATGCTGTAGGATTAGATGTCTTAATATTTGCAGCTTCCTCATCAAATTATACAAACTTTTCACCTTTGTTGTGTGATTGAAACACCGTTAATAGTTATGTTTTATTTATACATTATAGAATTAGCATTTTACAAATTTCTATTCTTATCCTTTTCATACTAACTATATTTTCGTATCCATATTTTTAGGTTAGAGTTTAAATTAGAATACTCTAGTAACGAGTACTTTTCACACAACTTAAATAATTAATCATCAATTTTAAATTTGAGAAAATTAATAGTTTTTTGAGCAATTACATTTGTTAGTATCAAATTACAGGAAACATCACGGGAGTAGATCAAATTTCACAGAAATTTCATTCGTATGCCTTTGATTTTCCTCAATATCTTCTAATTACTTATGTGGTGGATAACATTTATAATTGAAGAGAATGTTTCCTTCCTTTTTGTAAAGCATTTACTAATAGGAAGAGGAGAAGATGTAGGAAGAGACATCGCCGCTTCTCTTGCTACCCAGCGTAGAAAGAGAAAGGCTAGAGGAGGATGATGAGGAAAGAATGAACTTTTTTCCCATTTTCTTCGCTTTTTATCGCATTTTTCTCTTGAGCCGCTTATGAGGGAAAGAGGAAACCACGAGATAAATCGCGGACGCTTTCATTTCCGAACGAAGTGGTGAACGCTGAAAGAGGAAAGACCTCGCTCGCAAAGTATGGGAAGAGAAGTTGAACGTGGAAACATCGCATGCGTCCCTTTCTTTCGGTATCTGCGCGTAAAATTTAATAAGTGCAACGCGAAGGGCGATGGGAAAAATGCAGAGAGCCAGTTCTCTTTCTTTTATTTCATTTTCTTCTTTTAATTGTAACGAAAACTTTTTCTTTCTCTCTCTCTCCGGGAGCACTGCGGTGTAGAGCGTTTGACGTACCCGAAGCAGCGGAACAGTTTGCCTCTCGGCGACTCCTTTTGGCGAAAGAGTGGTTTATAATTGCTATCTTTCTCTTTCCAGACGGGCTGACGGATTAATAAAAGAGCGTAGTGTTTAAAAGTCATCAGATCCGCAAGAGTACTTTGTGATGTGAGAGTATCATTCAGAGCTCGACTCAGAGGCTGATGCCGACTAACAGCGTAAAACTAGAAGGATTACTCTTTGTCGTGCTCACTTCTCAAGCGAACGATTATTGGTTCACCGAGAGGAGGGCCACTTGCCTTCTGACGGTGTTCCCACAACTATTTTCGTCTATTTTAGTCAAAGCATTGTCGTTTTAGGACTTCGGCGTGATAGAGATCCATAAGCGATATTGAATAAATTCGTTAAAGTCATCGGCTCAAACAAAAGACGAAGGGAGTTTAAAAAAACCCTTCCTTTTTAATTATTAATATCCGATGTGATATTAAACTTGTCCATGTCTTTGTAAGTGTCCAGCTAGCCACCTTTCAGCGTGTGGCAGGGGGTGCATGAACCAAGACTCTACTTCCCTAATCGATTCCTTTTGCGTTTCGTTCGCGGAAAAATGAGTTCTTAAATCGATTTTCGCCAGCATCTATTTCCCTGATCTTTCTCTCAGCATCAGAACGGCCTATGTTACATGGTGGGCGCATTATATCGCTTACATCATGTGTGAACGTGATTTTTCTAAAGTTATCCAATAAATTGATCTTTAGTTTAAATCTTCTAACTTCTAAAGATTCCCATCCTGCGTCTAGAAGCATCTGGGACGTCTGCCCATTGTGACGTACATCTCACACTAAAAGAGGGATTTCATCCTACAGTTCAGAATTTCTACTTTGATGCGGTAAAAACTACAATGAAGGTCAATCCATAATGTAAAATGTGCCATTATTCTATATTTTCTACATTGTTTGTACGTATAAATTAAATGCATGAAAATGGTTGCAAGTTTTCAGTTTTGTACTCTATATCTTTACTATTCCATTCCTACTCAACTATTTTGTATAACGAATATGTATATGATAAACTTCATGTATGTCTTCAATGCTGAAACATTTCTATTCGGACATCTTTTAGCGGTACTGTTTCCTTGTGCTTGCTCCATTCTACATTATTTCTAGGTTTATTCCTGCGATGGCTAACACTCCTATGTTTCTCCCAAGTTCTTATGCATCCACAATCTTATTTTTAATGTTTTTGCATTTAAAATAGTTGCATTTTGGAATTTGTTTGCGTCGAGGATGAATTAGATGAAAGAAGAGACTTTTCAATTCCAATCTCACGAAATCACCCGAATCGCCGGTAATCGCTTGAAAAACGTTATTTATGTATGTATCCATCCATTTGGAGTTGAATAAGAGAAAAGCACCTGATTTCCACAAAGAGATGCTATAAGGAATTATAGTACTGCTTAGGAATGCAATTGTTTTTCAAACAGTTTGTTCGATTGCTCCATGTAATACAATATGATGCCCTAAATTCCTCCAATTTTACTGATAACATTTTACCAAACCACTCACACCTTTCTAACTCTTCCAACTGAAACAACCCTATGAATCTCTCCACGGCGATCTCAGTTTCTTTTCCATTTATCCCCCGTAAAATTTTCAAACTCTTCCCTCCCTCCGTTTCTCTCGCAGAAAGCTAACGCCTTTACTATCCCTCCCTCATTCCATTAAAATGAAACGCTTTCCATCCAGACGATTCTCTTCAATCGCCCAGTCATTCCCAATTTGTCTGGTCCAGTTCCTTTATCCACAAATCACCTTTTTCTTGCCCTTGTCTTCATTCCTCCCATCGACATTTCCCGACCGCTTTCCCTCTTCTAACCTTTCCTCCCCATATCCGTATATTTTCATTTTTTCCCACTCTTTCCTCCACACACCATTTACTTCCTCCCCTTTCTGCTTCTGAACTACCCTTAGATCTCTCGCCCCCTTCAGCGGCTTTCCACAGTCTCCTTCCAACCCACTTCACGCCACGTTCCCTTCACCATCGGTCCCTCCACACACACACGTCTGCTTTATATGCGACACCAACCCGCGCTTCCCATCACCTTTCTGCCCTTAATCATACTTGAGACTGGCCCGCTGTCCTTGTGTAAACGCCATCTTCAAATCGCCAGGATCTTTAAAAACACGAAGCAAAGCAGCAGAAAAACTTTCTTTCGATGGAGGATTTCTCCGCAGAATTGCATTTAATGCAAGTTATTCTAATCCTTCCACAGACGTGATGAAACAAAACTTTTTGGATCTCGAGAAGTACACAATATTATATCGACGAAAACGTCAATTTTTAAAGATCTGCAGTGATGAAGATCGGAATATTAGCCTATTAAAAGTCATATTTGATACCTTTCCTTAAAAGATTTTAATCTTTTCAATATTTTTCACTAGAAAATAATATATATAGGCCCCAGTTTTTTTGAGAAGAAATAGCACAGTATTGCCTAATAATTAAACTTAAAGCGTAATTAGTATGGGGTTAAAATGGGGTTAATATAAAATTGCTGCAAAATATTCGTGAAATATATCTTCGAATGCTTATCCCTTTAATGTTCGCTCATGCTGTAGGATTAGATGTCTTAATATTTGCAGCTTCCTCATCAAATTATACAAACTTTTCACCTTTGTTGTGTGATTGAAACACCGTTAATAGTTATGTTTTATTTATACATTATAGAATTAGCATTTTACAAATTTCTATTCTTATCCTTTTCATACTAACTATATTTTCGTATCCATATTTTTAGGTTAGAGTTTAAATTAGAATACTCTAGTAACGAGTACTTTTCACACAACTTAAATAATTAATCATCAATTTTAAATTTGAGAAAATTAATAGTTTTTTGAGCAATTACATTTGTTAGTATCAAATTACAGGAAACATCACGGGAGTAGATCAAATTTCACAGAAATTTCATTCGTATGCCTTTGATTTTCCTCAATATCTTCTAATTACTTATGTGGTGGATAACATTTATAATTGAAGAGAATGTTTCCTTCCTTTTTGTAAAGCATTTACTGTATTATATGAGTCAATTTTTTTTATTTCTATCTTGAAAAGTCTGAAGACTTAATTTAAATGAACGATTTAACTAAGGCAAGGCTGTTTTTGAAAAAAAATAATTTATTAATTTTAAATTTTAGCCTATTTTATTCACAACTAAAAATTTACACTCCTTATTTAATTATTATAATATTCTTAGAGAGATAAATAAATTATATTAATTGTTGAGAGAGGATACATTTATAGAAGTTGTTTTTCTGGTTTGATTCTACACTGATTTGTGTTTTTATCCGTTTTTTTCCTCTCATTGTTTTACATCACATTTGAAACTAGCAAGCTCAGAGTTAAACACAAATAATAGAGAAGATGAAATTACTAGCGGATGAATTCTCAGGCATAATGGTCATACTTAAAATGTTAGTCGTGAGTGTGGCGTTTTCTTCAGGTCATTCCCGACAGCATCAACTCCGAATTTGAACTAAAGGACGATTTCTCCCATATGGTCCGAAAAATGTAGAGCTTTGAAATCACGGTCTCCC
>KZ308268.1:1026590-1084314 GCA_000376725.2 Ladona fulva
ATTTTTCTAGGTGGAAAATTCCGCTATATGTATGGCTATGCACGTGTGTTGCGTGGTTGCCTAACTTCGATTTTCAGTTGCAAATTTTGCATAAACAAAGGCGCATTGAGTTGAACGGCCGGACACGTGTCTGTTATTTTGGTGCAAGGAAAGTGTCCTGAAAGTTTCGTGTAAATCCGTGTTACACAAACCTGACGTTCTCCTTGTTAGTTATGATCTGGAGAAAATTTAAACGGTTAAGTAACAGAGAAGATTATTTTTAGTAAATTTTTAATCCAAAATAGAAGAAATCTTACAGCGTGCGAGCAAGACATCCAGTGAGTATCTTTTATCGATAAGTAATATACAAATCAGAAAACGAACATTTTTTTACGATTTAAAATCCTAACGGAATTACGAGACTTGAGTAATTAATAAAAGTGTTATTATTGGTTAATTTAAGAAATACGATCCTTGTCTTTTCAATTATTCCCGAAAAGAATGCGTGGGTTAATAGACCGGAGTTTATTTACCGCCGAGTAAAGAATGGTTGAGTCTCTCAAGATTTTGAATTTTGTATGAAGATATGGAGGTCAACACTGGCAAAAGTAAGCATCCTCGCGCAACACCTGAAACTGCTCTCACTTATCAAAGGATATATCCGCAGCACGGAGGGAAAATATCTCGGATGATGGACGGGTGGCGCCTTAAAAGACCAAAACATCAATTTAAACTCTCGCATGTGGGAATCCTCTCCCCGCAAGCGAGCTGCGCAAATATTATGCAAATATTTTGTTGAATCCGGCCAAGCATCCAGAAAGTAGGCACTAATGGCACTTGGAGGATTCTTCTGTTTACACACCCTCCGTCGATCGGTTATTTATAGCCCCATTTTTTATGAGATGCGATAACCGCATCGATAAAATAGACCGCCGTAGCTAGATTGCTAAATCGATTAGCAGTATTTGTAAACAGCCGCCGTGGTCTTACTTTATCCCTTAGTCCGCATCTAGAATAAAACGGACCTATTGGCAAAGCTCTCGAGAATTCTTCGTCAGAAATCGAACGGACTTGAGCCTTGGTGAAGGGAAGCCGAGCATATGATGGGATTGCTCTCACTCAACGACGACGTGCCATCTCCTGCATCATCGGCTTTTCTGTTTCGTTGGCACGCTCCTGTCACCTCTGCACACTCATTACTTGGCTTCCATTTGTTTTCATTACGCGGGCTTCCATTTTGATGGATTTGTTTCCTAGATTTACCCGTATATCTTTATTCGAAAATATGTTTTCGTTTACGTGGATGTTAAATGTTAAGCCGTAAATATAGGACTATATTGTTGATCGTCGGTAATAGGAGTACCTCCAATTATTATCTTATGGGAAACGGAAATAAAGTTATTTTTAAGTAAAATTTTTCAAAAGAAGGCCAAACACATGTCCCAGCAGTTAAAATGTCGGCCAAACGAAAAAGCCAAATACCCTTATAGATATTCCTCACTGAAAAGCATTAATAGTTTTTACGTAGCACGTTCCCACCTTCAATTTAATAATCATAATAATAACTTCTATAATGGGTACAAGAAGCTAATTCCAAATACATCAATTTTAATAATCAATTAACTATAACAAAGGACGAACACACACGACCGTTCCATACAGGAAAAATCCGACTAGCCGGGATTCGAACCCGGGACCTTGTGGTCGGAGCGCTAGCGTGCTAACTAGGCCGAAGTCTAAAAATTATTTGACTGGATGCAATATTTTTCCGCCGTTTCCCAATTTTTCTGCTTTGCGATGTTTAATAATGACTGTTACCTATTTTTGAGAATTATTAATGATAACAAACATGAAATTTTCTACTTTATAACTATATTAAATTTTAAGTATTTATGGATGAAATATTTGCTAATCCACCGAATAAATTGGGCTAGGCTTTAATTTACCGGACTTAATCTCAGTTGGTTAGCAAAACTGACGGCGATATCTTTCCTAGATTATAATCTATCTAATAGATTTCTTTTTTAAGGGATGATGACCTCCGATATTATTCATATTCCCTTGGATGGCATCATCAATGAAGTGGGCGCTTGAATTTATTATAACTACCATCTATTTTTTTCATTTATATTCCACCTTCCTCGCAGTCTACAATCTATTGCTATTAAGCAAAGTATAACATCCATCAGGTATACAACCCTAGGGGCTCAATTACGATATCATTGTCCTTAAAGAACGCCTAAGGAGTCCCGAAAGTCTTATTAAGGGCCCTTCAACTCGCGAGCAGTCCGTCCGACGACTCCAATTAGTACTTACAAACATTTGAGTGACTGAGAGAGACATTATGAATTTGAGACTATTGCGCCAAGTAACTTCTTCCTATTATGCGATAATATTGTGCATACAACATCCACACGATCCCATTTGATCACTTTCCTAAACTCGATTCTGTAGTCCTTTATAAGTGATCGAGCATTCATTTCAAAATTTTAGATTTATATATTTAATATGAAAGTTCGATTGCATGGTACTAAGAAAGCAGTATAAAATGAAAACAATTGTTTGCTCGATGTGAGTTTGTGAACACAGTGTAGTAAAAGGCGGAAAACTGTTAAGGGCGATCTGTGACTTAACTTGAAACAGCGTAATTTTTCTATTCCTGCTACGTGTTATATTTTGTGTTCCTATTTAGGCTACGTTATTAAACATGGTTCAATGTATATTATATACACAGAATCAATGTAGTGTACAGAAATCGATATAAAACTCTTTCTCATGTACTAAGTGTAATTACTTTCGTCTTCATCCACTTAAATCAAAGACAAATCATTTCTTGTTGTATAATTACAGAAGAATTTTGTTATTTATACAGCTTTATTAGAATCCGTAACGATTTCTCGATAACTTACGTGAATTGGAAATAATTAATGAGTACTTTCCCAAAACCTGCGGCTTTTAAATGATTTGATGTTACTCATAAAATTACCAGCAAATAACGCTCTCATACTGCCCAAAAAACAGCAATATACAAAAGAGATGCAATAAAAGCGAACATTTTATATGCATGACCAATTTAATTTGCTAAACTTTTGAAGTATTTCGTACATACCTATTTGTTCTACTCGATATGAAGATTTCCATTCAAAGCATGTTAATATAATTCAACTATTTTCTATAATAAGCTAACATTGATAGGTATGTATTTTACAGAAATTATACTAAAAGAAAACTAATTAAGTCCGTGAAACTGCTATATACTCATCCTTTATCATCGTTTTCGCTTCAATGGAAGTGGTGTTTTTCTCGTACTCAACATCACTTATTTTAGGGTTGCTTTGATAAAGGGTGGAAGTTTTCGCGATTGAAGCAGGAGGTGTTGGTGGGGAGCGGCCAGAGAACACTCGGATGAGATAATGACGATGGAATCCTCGAGTGCGATGTTTCGGAAGAAAATGAATAGGGGCTGAAAGAAGGAAGAGTTATTACGCACGTTAAAGCTTCCGTTCAGGGAGCGGCCGTCAGAGTGCACTCCCAAGCAATCAACGCTGCATGAAATTCATACATTCAGCCGGATTTGGCGAAAAGTTTATACCCACAAAATGCCTATACCACCTCATTTTTATTTAGAATTTATTGTTGAAGATTTGTCAATTGGAGTACGCATAGGATAATAATGATGTATCATAACGCAAGTTGATTCAACTTTGAAGTTGAAATAAAATTTTGTTCTTGGATTTAAGTTGTCTCTCTAATCGAGTTCGTTTACTTTGGATTTACGTTACCTTTCAATTACTCTAAACCGTTGCTGCATCTAAAGATATTCTTGATTAAATATATCATAATCAAAGAGCATCAATTTCAGCTCATGTTACCTCGAGAATCATGCATACATTCACAACTTCCTCTTTCTGATATTGATATATTCCAATCAGAAAATAAAATCATGAATACCCAGTCGCAACGGAAACCGTCCGTAAAAGGAATGGTAATTCGTCCTAGGCGAATACAAGTACTACAATGTCTTACCAGAAACTGTATTATCACCAGTTCTCATTATGGCGTTGCAACTTATTGCGCTTGACTTCGTGTAAAATAAGAGACACGATTGTAATATGGATTTTGCTCGGGAGTTGCTCATATTAAATATATCGAAAAGCATTAATAAACATCAAACTGAAGGTTGACAACAAATGTATGATTCTGAGTTTCGAAAGTTAAACTCACCACTAAGGTTTCGTTTGCATTATAATCTTGCAGATTGATGTATAACAGATGCATTTTGAGTTATTTATGTTTGATTATTACGAATTTCAGTTAGCGAGGAAAAACATGGTCTTAAATTATTTATCATTTTCGTCTACGTCAATCAGATTACGTTCCATCCTAGTTAATTAGTACAACTTTTCTATTTCTAATTTGTTTCGGAAGATGCTACGATTGTGGACAGCGAACGACAACTGATGAATTTTCAACTAATTTAAAGTTAGAACACAATAGACCATTTCTGTTTCCCGGTATTTACAGTTGACCGGCTAATTTTCATTCCAAACGTATATTTCAAATCAACTCTTTCTCCATTGAAATAGCAATTCCATTTTATAATCCCCGTGCCAAAGGAAGTCTTTCGACCTTTTCTCAGTAAACCTGTAATTTGACCTTTCCTCAGCAAACAGAAAAAAATGTCGCAGAAATGAAAATTTTACTTTCTGAATCAAACCCGGCATTTCATTTTGCCCTCGATATTAAATCCCCGTTTGAGGATCATCCAATCGTTTTCTTGTTCTGAGCAACTCTATTCCATTCTCCACCGCCTTTGCTGTCCGTGTGCGCTTTCGTTATCACCATAGCAACAACGCCCACTCCTCTCATCCTTAAACGGTTCTCCATATCGTTTCTCCTTAGTGTTATTACCCTATCCTCTTTTCGCTGTTTCCATTCGTTGACTTTTTTATTTCCATCCCACGGTTTGTCTTCCGATCCCTCTCTCTCTCTCTTTCTCTCTAATTCTTTTTCCCGGCTTCCCATTTTACCCATCAAAGTTCCACATCACTCGAACCCCTTCCTTGCCTAATGGTCCGAGGCTGAGAATTCCTGAAATGCTTATCCAACTACACCGCCTCTGCCCCTGTGCATAAACGCCCTTATCCTTTCTCTTTTCTGCCCCCGTCTCTCTTCCTCTCTCTAAATTGTGCGAGATATTCTTTTTTTCCTCTCTCTTTCTTCCACAAGGAAATCTCTCTCTCTCTATCTCTCGGTATTCCAGGATTGTTACCTCCCACTCGATTTCATCAGCAGCAAACTTTCATGGCCCAAGGTTTGATTTTCTTGTCGAATATCATCTTGGAACAAGAGCGTAAGTTATGTACCTGTTATTTCCGTTTGGCTTCTTCTTTTCATCGGAGTCTTTTCTTCGCCTTTGAATGCTCGTATAAAGAATGGGGAAGTTTACTTGCTACGAATGAAGTTCCTAGGGAGCACGAAGTCCGTCGCAAGTTTGATTTGTTGTCATAATCAGGTTATTGCGTCACTCGAAGTCAAATAAGTCTGTAATATGATTGATCAAGTTTTTCAGTTTGGAGGAATATTTTTTTTTAGAAAGGTGCTTACTTACAAATGTTACTTAACTGTTGTACAAACAAACTGGCGAAGAAAATTAAGTTAAGAATAAGAAAGTTAAGTTAATAATACGTTACGAGTAAAAAAATAAGTTTTTCAATCCCTTTAAAAAGGTTTTAGGGTTATCCTTCCTGCTTTATTAATTTCTGTTCCTCCGTTTATCAATCATAAGGGTAGTAGATTCATGGAAAAAAGGTAAAATTTTGAAACCACTTCTACTACGCCGAATATTTTTATTTGAGCCAGAGCTCGTATACGTGAATTTAACAGTATATTGTACTGATTTATGTAGGTCTAAATAAATAAGGTTGCTTTCCATTCAAATTTAAAAGGAAATTCATTTAAATATTGGAATAGGATTAAAATACCTCGTTCAAATATATGGCCAGTGCAATCAACCACCTCTAAATATTTAGTCGCACCGTTGAATTTGTCCATGCTATCGCTTTTATACTTATTTTAAAATGTATTGATCGATGATTCGATATCAGTGGTGTACCTTTATTAGGCACTTCTTAACTTTTAATTAAGGAAAGTTCTATGAATTTATTAAAATATTGTTTCACCTAACAAAGCAGTATCATTAGATTACTTATGTAAATATTTACTATCGTGCATTTAAATGTTGGTCCTGTTACCATAATATGTTGAATGGGATATTTTTCATTTCAACAGGATAGATGAAAATTTATTTTTCATTTGATTTACTCGGTCTCGCTCATGGCTATGATGGTAGGAAAACTACTGAGGTATGATTGATGCCCAATAATCGAATTGATTTAGTGATTATGAAAAAAATTACTCGTACAGTCAATGTACTTCAGGCTTATACCCTGGCTTGGTGAGGAAATCCAGAGCATACTACCTCACTCCTAATGTGTTCCCCTCTCCCAGCTCTTGGTAACTAATGGTAAGGGTGATGAGCTTCTAATCGGTTCTCGGACTGACAGACATACTTACGTATGTACCGTCTTGCATAGGTATACATACCACTTGCAGAAGGCTTCTGCATTTCATCAAAAAGTTCTTTGTGTCATTCCTTTGTATTCCTCCCCAGAAAAGATTGCTTTTGAAGATTTAGCTACAACAGGGTTTTATACATCTAGCGTCATAGTATCCTTTCAATTGAAACACAGCGTTGACTAGATAACGTCTCTCAAGACGATTCTTTCAATATGACGAGTGGTAGTGCTGATAATGGTGACGCTACGTTAGGATATGCTCTGCACATGGCAGTGGGCTTCCATTATCTTTTCTTTAGATTGCTGAGAACATCCCCCTTATGTTTCTCCATTCTTTTCTTACGCCTCGTCAGCGTTTGTTCGTTGGAAAGCGGAAAAGCGATGGAAGAAGAAAGAGATGGAGTGAGAGAAGTTGACGATCGGAAAAATTGAGTCCTGCTTCGGGACCATTATCACCCCATTCCTTCTCTTGCCATCACCCCATCTTTCCCCCATCCTCCCTGCTCATCTCCTTCTCATCTTCCCCTTTTCATTCAAATCCCGCCTTATCTCGCCCAAAGGCGGAGGAACTGAAATTTTGGGGTTGGAAATCGAAAGAAATCGGATCGAAATTTTTTTCTTCATTTCGGCGATGAGGAAAATGCCCGGCGGAAAATCTCTCAAAAATTACATTTTTCAGGATCCTCGCAGAATTATTTACAAGACACTTCCGAGAAAATACATGACAGTGAATCAAATCTAATGAAAGTTTTGCCTTTCGTTCCAAAGGTTTATTAATTTTTGGTGCCGGAATCGCGGGGAACCATTCCTAAAAGAAATCTGATGTATCGGTTTTTTTGAAGATATTTTCCTTGAATTCAACGACGAGAAACTCCTTTTTGACGGTTCAAGGGGAATAAGATATTTTCTTTTTTAGGACACGCATTTACCGCACCCTCTATCACTCTAATGAGAAACGTTTTGCCATAATTTAGGTATGTATGTTGCGATGCATAATATAGTAAGCTCTTATATACTGCTAGCAATCTCTAAAATACTGCACCTCATTTCGCGTGTTTGATGACTGCGATGTCATATAACAAGCAAAACTACATTCCGCTTCTCTATTCTGGCAAGATTGCTGTTTGAGACGCAGTACTGCGGAAGTAATTGACCAGTGCATTCGATTAGCGTCCGAGGTATGGGATCTTTCACTGAAAGAGACGCGGATACAACGCTTAACATCCAGCAAAGAAAAATACATACGTATTACTTTTGTTTACAGTCTTTTTCAAATATTTATGCAATTTTGTACGTTAAAAGATGTTCTTGTATGTCAGGAAGTAAATTTTAGAGACATGGAAATCACTAAACTTATTGGACTGAATCTTTATTTCGAAGGTCTCTCATCAGTCGTTTTGATTGGAAGTTCTATCGGAAGTAAACTTAAAAGTAAAAGTAATTGCCTCAAATTCTATATTTTTATATACCTTTTCAAACTAAAAAGTATCTTATTAGACGCTACCTTATTATATTTAAAAAAAATGGTGGTGAGTTATATCTCGGCAGCAGCAAAAACGGATAATGTAGACTATTATTCCGTTAATCAATTCCAATCAACAGTACGAATCCTTAGGGACACAAAGAGTCGGGCTTTGGGAAATTAGGACGGAACAACGCTTGGTCATGGACAAATGCACCGAATACTAATTTTCCACATGACTGCCCTTGAGGGAAAGATCGCTCAATGGTTCGTGAATCACACTGTAAAAGTTAAATCGTGAATTGGAAGTAAGTAATTTCCTTTGTAAAATTAGTGATTTGGTGGGCGGATGAGGTTCACCGAACAATAAGGCCAATTAGAACCTTGTAAAATTCCCTCCGCGATCAAAAATTATCATCCAAAGTATCGCAATCTTCAAAAGACGCTACTTGTGAAGGTTAACGATATACGTATTGAAGGGAGTTTCGGAGTTGGTTTTGTAATCGAACGCCTACCTCTTAACTTAGATTATAAATATTTTCTCCTTTTTTACGACCAATTAGATCGTTTTTATCGCTGTAAAAAGATTAAACCGAAATAAATAACTCTAATGTTTTGCTGCCTGGATTTTATATCATTTTCTCAAAAGTTTAAGTAAACTGTTGAATTCAGAACATTTAAACGCTTAGTTTCTTTGGAATGATTAGTAGAAGAAAGTATATTCCTAGAGTATTGTACATCACTGCGGTGTGAGTATACGCATGTTATTAAGGAATCATCCAGCATCTTCATAAGTGCACGAAACTTGGGAAACGTAGTGACTTAGCACGATAAGGCGTGCACCTAGGAAATTCCCAAGGAGAAACGGACATGAGAAAAGTCTGACGGAACCGGGACACGAACCCGGGTCTCCCAATTTCTCCATGCCGTTTGGGAGATTTGGGGAGTTGTAGGTATTGGGCGCGTGAGTCCCGGTTCCGTCAGACTTTTTTAATGTCCGTTTCTCCTTAGGAAACTTAGTACACATGAAGGTATATGGAGGAATGGGTACAAATAACTTGAAAGAAAGCGAACGAGCTCTTATAGAAGGAATTCCATTCGCCATTTCCCTACGCAAGCTTTACCCTGAAAACGCAATTCCTTCACCATTCTGCAATATGCTCTCAGAATGATTACGCCTTGGAGGGCAGAAAGACGTTGGAAGATGCTTGGAAGAACAAAAAATATTCTGCTTAAGTGTCCATTCCTACCTAACAACAAACTTCTCCTCCTCCATCTCCTCGTTCTCTGCTATTATGTTTCAAGTTTTGTTGTTTACCAACAGGTCTCTTTGTTTTCTTCAATGGGGACCTTCTTCTTATTATGAGGACTGTACCCTATTATCTCCAAATATTTGCGTTTCTTTCCGTCATATTTTAAGGATTTTTATCAGAATTCATTTCTTTGTTTCCGTTTGTATTTATTATTTTAACTTTTTCTACGAAATTGTCGTTTTTTCTCATCTTGTGTAAAATAAAATGTTTTCTTCAAAAACCTTATTGTCTCATCCTTATTGCTGATGTATCTCTTGTCTCATGGGTAGTACTTTAGTCTATTATCTATCTTCATACTATACCGTCTGGATTTTAGAATGACACGATAGAAACCTTTTCTCTCAAATGAAGTCATACTTTCGTCTTTGCCATTGTCAATATCTTCAATTTTTGCCGTTTCAATTTGCGAATTGGTTTATTTTAAACTTCTGGTAGCAGCCTCCTCCAAAACTCTTGAATCAGAATTCTATATTATTCTTACCAGTACGTCAGTCATTAAAATTTCATGTAGTAAATTATTAAGCGTTTTATTTTTAACATTTCTTCAAGGTACGTTTTGATGAAATATGTTCCGCATGAAAAATTATCACACTGCTTAACATAGGAAAGGAATATGTGCACGGAAGTTCAGCACATGGGCTCTCCTGAAAGAGACCCCATTTTTCTCTTTTTAATGAGATTGCAAATTATAGAGATCGTTTTTTTCACACCCCATGCTATTAGCCATATGGCGGATCGGTGTATTAATGTAAATGTATTAATGAAAATTTCATATAATTTAAAAATTACTAAAATGTATGATATTTTTCACCATATCTCAATAATTATAACATTGTCAGCCATGAACAGTCTGAGGAAAAATTAAGTGTGCGATACATTTTTGTCTATTTGCAAAAGGAAGTTGAAGATATTCTATGATCTATATATTGCATCAGAGACAACGGGTCAGGATATTACTCCAATTTAATGAGTTCTGAAACGCAGAGAAAGCAGTATTGCTCCTACAATGAGATAGAGACCCATACGTCCCATACGAGTACATCTCCTACCCATTAGGTCAACTGTACGAAACTCCTAAATCTTGCATCTCCTCCTTTAAAATATCTTTGACGTTGAGTCAGGACCTCGAGTTCCAGCAAAACGGATGGCTCTAAGGGAAAGGCAACGAAATGCGTAACCCAACCTCGAATTCCAAATATTTCCAGCATGAGCGTTAACAGATACTTTGACGCAGCGTCGCGTTCGGTGACCGTTACCAAAGCGACTGCCCTGGACGACTGCCCGTCTCCTAAAAACGCTCCAGATCATTGTCTTCCATATCTCTCACCATTTGCACTCCCTCCCCGCGTTATCTGCCCACTATACCTCCATAGCGAATTCCACCTCAGCGGAAAAGCGGTTTTTATTATCTCCCCTTCCTTTAAAAGCGGCAGAACCTGCAGACTATTATTCTCGACGCCCTCTCTCTTTTTCTCTCTCCGTGACCGGGAAAGCAAAGCAATCTTGCGTCTCTTCCCTCCCACGTGTTTACACAGTCACTAAAGGCTCCTCTAAGATGTCCCTCTTGATGAACGCCTCGACCGAAAATAAACGGAAATGGGAGAATGGGAAAAGAGAAAGGGGAGAGGGGAAGGGAGGTGGCAACGGGTTAGTATTTGTCTCTCGGTGGGAGAGAAAGGTGGTCGCTTTGAAATTGGGGAAATTCCATGGGCGACGGAAGTGGGAAGGTTTTTCGGAGGATAGGCGAAAAATAACTTGGGGAAGATGGTATATGAGGAAAAAGGGATAAAGGGAGGTTTTTGGAATGGATATAAAGGACGGAATGGGAACGGGAGACGATTCGAGGCACTGAACCCTGGACTTTGGGAGTGTGAAGAGATATGATTGAGAGGAATACGGGCGCTTCCTTTATATCTTTTTCTCTGGTTAAAGCCGGACCTCTGCAATAAGGACGTTTGGAAAGAGACCGAAATGACGCAACTTGATATCACGGAGGATATTTGACAAAATCAGTGTTTGTAGTTGCGGAAAAAAATGCGCAGCGTTGGTAAGCCCGAGAAAATGAGGAGTATTTGGCATTCGTATAAAAGGCTTCTCCTGATATTTGATACTTTTGTGCCATGGATCCTAATTATGGCAGATTGACGTATGTATCTTAAAAGTTTATGATTTTTATGATGTCGCTTAAATAGAGATAGTTCTGAAGAATGTCTTCCTTCCAAAATCAAGTAATAATTGCTATTGTATGAAGTATACAGAAAATAGTACAGATTAACCTTTAATATTAAATTTTTCTCTCAATAATAAATTGGAAGCGATTAATTTGATGATTTGCTTTTCTCTAATTCTTTTAGTCAAATCTGGAGAGTCAAATTGTTAGCCTTAGCATACAATTCCTGTCATTCCCGTAATTTTTATCGTTTCCGTTACAATTATTACAACTATTGCTACAAGAAAATACCTCAAAAGCTAGTCAAACGTGAAAACAATGGTCCCTTGAAGGCGAGAGTGATCTGTCAGAAGTTGGCAGATTAGAATTCAGACCCTTGGAAACAAAAAGCGAGAGTTCAGTGAGACAGTAGCTTATCTGCGTAGTATGTACAAAATCTTTATCTATGGAACAGCTGGTAAAATGAACCAAAACCTAATATATGCGTTTGTCTCTAATATTCCTTTCGCGCTTCTATATAACGTACTCCCTGCTGTTAGGCAGCTCGTAGAGCACATGTAAATTTAGAGTAAATCACTGAACTTCGACGCATTTCAGTCTTTTTTTTGGGTAGATTCGTGATAAATTAGCTTATTCCTACCCTAAATATCAAACCTTGGAATGCTTTTTAATGATCTCAAATAATAGATTGCGTTTGGGTTGTTCGGAACTAGTAAAGAACTCGGATACTGTCCTGGAGTTGCGGGTAAGATACCCCTGCCATTAATAACGGAAAAAGTGTCAACATTTCTAATTTAAGCTGATAGTCTATGCTAGGTGAAAATGCGGCATATACATAGTAACTATTACGCTATCGGTAATAGTTTTGAGAGGGCCTTCGAATATCCAAGTGGTTAATGAACTTAGCCTATGAATTACTTTTAAAGAATTACTAAAAATATTTTTATTCCGGAATGTGTAAATTCCTTTTATAATACTTTCGCTCTAAGGAAAGCTCGTCCTTTGTATTAGATTCTTGAACGTTCACTCTATTTCTGAAAGCGATCTGTGTTCGAACCCAGTACTGTTCTCCCTGCAGACAAACGTTTTCCATTTTGCCAAGCCCGTTTCCACCCTACAGCAAAACTTATCTCGGCCGCCTTTATCCCGGGAATCCTCCACGCCCATTCCCCGCATCGTCCTCTTCGGAATCCGCAATGTCCCTTCTCCCTCGTGGGCCACTCGCGACGTCACGTTCGAGCACGAGCATCACGTACATACGCTGTCACTTGAACGCCTCTCTATTCATGAAGGCAACTCCGTTCTTACCATCTCATTCTCTCTCTTTCTCTCTTTACAAGTAGATTCCGCTTTCCTCCCAATCAAATCGGACCGACTGAGCACGTTGACCATCATCGTTTAAAACCGAACCGAGCATTCTCTATTTCATGCTCTGGGTACAGCTTCCAAGTTCTCGACAGTTTCTACACTCCAAATCAGGGTTGTTAATTCGCTTTGGAGGAAGGACCGCTAAATGTATATGTACAATAATTTTACTTAATACCTAACTCGAAACGTATATGAACAGGAACTAAAGAAACTCGGCCTTGGCTAGGGAATCTTCGATAGAAGAGGAGAAAATATTCTTTGTTACTTTTCCCTATTTAGACTCTTATATATAAAATGCTACGCGTACAAACATAATTTAGAGGCTAGGAGTAGGTGCGTATTATTCAAATGTGCGACAAGCGAGATCCCCTAAACGTTCCCCACCAACTTACAGATGGCGGGATCATAAAATATAATTTTAAATATTACTAACGAACCGTCAAGGAAATCTTTCAGTTATTTTTGTGAGAACTGTGAAGACTAAAATTATATTTTATGCTATTTTTTATTATTTAACTTCTTAGCATCCATATAACAGGATTTTCAAATGTTCATGAATGGTATACACCTGCACTGTATGTGACCCTGTCGGCAAGTATTTCATTAGAAAAATAGGAAATGTCATCCAAAGGCGATTAGAAGCCTTATTCGGGGGTTATAACTGCCTTAGAGGGTTTCCACCGCTCATAATGACTTCCTTGAAGCCGATGAGCAACAAAACAAAAGGGTCAGACCGACCACCACCACCGCTCATAATGACTTCCTTGAAGCCGATGAGCAACAAAACAAAAGGGTCAGACCGACCACCACCAAAGGCGATTAGTTTTTTTAAGAATTGCTATCATTAAACAAGCGTTGTCCATATTTTTCATGCTATAGGATGTGAATCTGTGAAAGAAAGAAGATTCAAGTCATATTTGTTCCTTAAAGTCAGAGATAGTATGTTCTCGTTAGTCAGTTTGGATATTATTTATTTCATTTTATTCTTCCTTCCTATTATATAGGCCGATAAGGTACCGTGAAAAGAATCCAGAAAGTGCATTCTACCACTAGTGGTTTAAAAAATTGTTATTTTTTTCTAGAACGAAATGCGAGGGTAACCGACTATGAACACAGAGTGCACCGTACTAGATTTAATTTCTCCCCATGGTATACGTAAGATGGCCGCTCGCGGGGCCTATTTTACGTTTAAAATGGAAATGTACATGAACCCCCTGCTATTAGTCAATATGCGACTTTCAGGGTGTGTACATATAAGTAGATGAACAACATAGGGCAGGACCCTTAGATTAGGAGGATTCAGGACCCTTAGATTAGATTACGCCGGTGCATATAAGTGTTTCGTACTCTCGCATTGCTATTTTTTATCCTGTTTACGACTTAAAGGCATTAAGATACTCTTTTACATTGAAAAGCATATAAGAATATCTTAATTTATTGTTTTAACTATACGTGCAAATGGACTAATACGCTATCGATCACATTAAAAAAATTAGAGCATCAATCGAGAAAAAAATCATTTAAACCGGTGATCATAAAAGATTCTTAAAATTCAGATTTAGATTCGTACCCCGCAAGTCGCGGGTGGCTCATGGCAGGGGGTTAATCAACACCAAAAACCTAACCTAATCCATCCTGTTCGCATCTCTAATGCTCTGCGGAAAGAACGACCAGAATTAACTATCTGTTTTAGCGATTATTTCCTTGTAACGCTTGGTCGTCGCCTCTCGAAGATCACGCTTGCTGTTTACCGGAATGATAATTTCTTCAACTTCTAAAGATTCAGAATCGATGAATTTGTCGAAAAGCTTCCGTCGATAATCTGATCTTCTCTCCTGGAGCGTATTCCATCCGAGTGATTTTATCAAAACCATAACACTACTGTCGAACCTGTAGTCTCCATTGACGAAACGAGCTGCTTTTCATTGGACCATCTCTACATCTGAAATTAATCCGAATTCTTGTGGATCCCAAACCGCACAGCAGTACTCGAGACTAGAATGAGGGGAAAAAATAAATTTCTTTGACTCTTGATGGACATTCTCTCAGAGTTTTATTTGTAAATCTCTGCATCCTATTTATATTTATCCTCTGCCTTTCCTATAATATCACGAATATTTTCGTTGAACGATAAACTTCTGCTGAGTGTAATTCCTAGGTATTAATTTTGACGCACGAAATCCTGAAATTGCATACCTATAGGTTTTTCATAGGTTTGCTAGTTTCATCCAAGGAAAATATTTCTAAGATAAAAATTCACTTCTGATAGGGGAACCAGCAACCCGCCTTGAAAGCTTCGGTTGGCCGTATTTTCGAGAAATATTAACCTTTTCGTAAATTCTTTTGTGAATTAAAATATATTGCTTCTTATTCTCAGTCTTGTGTAAAAAAATTATTTTACTTTTAATTCTGAATCCTCATTTACTATTCATTAATCACATATATGATTTCTTATGATATTAATTTAACACTTTCCCTCATGTACAAAGGTTTTCTCTAACAATATAGTACTAACTTGCACTGCGATTCTCTAACGAATTCCCACCTATTAGATACATAAACAGCAAATTACAATTGTAGTATTTTTCATTACTGTAAATCTCAGTATATGTCTATGGATGTGAATATAATTACTCGATTCTGAAAACAAATTATCAGAGAAAGCAGGGTTTGCAGTGATCACCCCACCATTGAAATGGAAATAAAGGAAAATTAATGAATTTCAACTATTCAATATGCAGAATGCTTAATTAATCCGAACACGGAAAAACCTTTGTTAGCAGCACCGCAGTTCCATTTGTTGATCACATCCGAAATGAATATGAAATTCATTCCTTTATGAGTGCACCAATTCCTTCTTTATCAACATGTGTACGTTTTAATGTGTAGGAATTGTACGGAACAGCTTACGTTGGGATTGATAATGGTGTTGTAATTTAATTCATGAATTAAGTATGGGAATGTTTGCAAATTTATATATGCGCGTATGGATATATACTAATTGGAAAAATATCGTTTTTCAGGAGGATATTTTAATGGGATAAACAAAGGTGTTGCCTCGAACAAAAGACAATAAACAGAATCTCATTTTAAAGACCGAAGAAAGAATAAAAGAAAAAAAGAAAAAGTTGAAGATTTGAGTTCGATGATAAGAAAGGAGTAAAAGAATTCGGGTGGAGGGAATAAAAAAAAAGACAAGCGCAGAGAAGGAAAAAGATCGTTCTTTTCGACTGTATCCTACGTGGCCTTACCAGGAAAGAATCGCTCTCTGTATCGTAATCTAAAACGTGCTTAAAAAAAGAAAATCGAGTGGAAAATGTGATTTTACTTTGCGATGCAACATATGTTGGAATAGATGGCTATCATGAAAGGACACATTTTCTTTTCTCTTTCTGTCTTAACTTGTCTGCGAGAGACGAGGTGCGCATACAGAGCTAAGGAACGCCGGAAAAAGGACAGACAAAAAGATATCGGAGTTTGAGTCGATTTAGGGGTGCGAGTTCGAGTTTTGTCTTAAGAAATATTGTGAAGGGCGCTAACAGGAACTGTAACGGAGGTGGGCGAGGAGAAAAAGAAAGATCCAACTCCTCTGCAAACACGTTTCCGACGGCTATTATCACTGAAAATTCCAAGAGAAATTCTAATGACGCTTCAAAAGGGTGAAAGAAGATTGTGCTGAAATTATTTTCAGAGTTAAGATGCATTCTAAAAGAATTTCAGGTTTAATATTTTCATCTCTTCCGCTCTATCGTTACTTTGTTACTGATATCAGCCTCTGGAGAGAATTGAAATCCGCAGGATACTTATATCGCAAAGTAGAATTTAACTGAGAGGAATGAAGTATATCTTTTCTTTTAATTGGTAATGCTTGTTACCCCATCCTTTTTAACTCCTTAGTTTGACTGTAATGCGTTTAGTAGTTAGAGAATGATAAAAAATGCCATGCCGTCGTTAATGTTGGGTTTGTTGAATTATTTGATTGGGTAACTTTCAAGGAGTAGCATTACGGTAGACATATTTCTTGTATTAATTAATTGTATTTTTGATAAAGAAGCAAATAACTTAAGTATAAGCTACCAAAGAAATAAAATAAATCTGTAATAAATTCTCTCCACCTGAAATATCTAAACATAACAGTAAAATATCATTCTTAATGGTTACTCACTATACATCTGAAAGTTTGAAAACCGTCCTTAGTAAACATTTGAATATGGTTATGATTTAAGACGGTGTGTTATCGCAGCGTTACATCGTGATTTTTTCCGTTAATGTGCATTCTGAAAACAAAAAATATCGCCAAATCTTTAATGAACATGCATAACAACTGACTTTAGGTTTTGAAGCCTATTTGAACATTAGTTTATGCTACCCAGTAACATTTCTACCTGCGTAATATAGGCATCATAATATGCAAAACCAAAATCAGAGGGTTTTCAAATGTAACTCAGAGAATTAATTCTGGTAACGACTCCTTCGCTTCCTCCTCCTCTGGTCGAGGCGTCCACTAGGGTCTGCCACCTTCTTTAGCCCTTCCACATATCCATATCCAAATTCCTCTACACATCCTCCATTCTGTTATATCGATCTTCCACTATCCATATTATCAACTCTTCTCTGATCTGCCTCTGTGTCTCTTTCCTACCATCATACTGCTCATAGTTCTCCTATGACAAAATACTAAATGTTTCTGATTTTTAACTACTTAGATAAAGAAAAATATTCTTCCGTCCTTTTGCCATGTATAGAGCAGATGTAGGCGATCTATCTGCTATTCCAAAATTAGAAGAAGAAAACCTGAATTTTTGCAATCCATTTTAGCATTTCTTGAAATGGAACGCAACTCTGCATGACGCTTGGATTAAGATCCCGCGAAGAGAAAAGGGAGGCTTTCGCAGCCTTTACTTGTTTCGCTCCTCGTTGGAACAGCGGAGATTTTTTGTTAGTGTTCCGCATTCGTTACAATGACAAAAACACGATTGTGCCCCAACGATTGGAATGGAAAATTTAAGGAAGCGGGAAGTGATAAGAGGAAGGAATATAGAAAGAGTTGGAATGAGATATTTGCGGAGAGTGACGAAGGGGAAAGAAAGTAAGAGCATGTTTTCATAGGCGGGAAAGATTAAATTTCGAGAGGAGGAAATTTTTAATTTTTAGGGAATAGGTACCGGAGAGAGGAAATCATGGAAAGGGTGTGGAGACCGAGTTCTCTGTGATGTTTTGAAAGCTGGGACAGAAATTCAAGACATTGGGTGGAGATAAGGCGAAAGTAATAATGAGGTAAAAGGGTATAGGAAATGAAGAAGTAAGCGTCAGTTAGCTTTAACACCGACTGTTAACTGATAATCACAATTGGCTTTACGTGCGATGAAAGAATGAAATGGATGAGTGAGGGATTCTTCCAAAAACATTCGAGAACAGGAAGAACATCTTCCTTTTGTGGATATAACTAACAATAAATTAAAACCTCGCGCCCAAACGAAAAAAAGTTTTTCCTCCTTTTAATCCTGTTATTTTTGGATTAGTCTTCGAGTATTTCTTCCAAAAGAAAATATTTTTCTCTAATTTGAGGGGACGTTTGGAGAGGTCATGATATTGTAGAAACATTTTCGTTGGGTCGCTTAATCGGATGAAGCGATGAATTTGTAGTTGAAATGGGAAGGAGGATTCCAGTGAGAGAATGTTGCGTATTTCGTTTGCGTATAATGGAATTCTGTTTCCATTCTGGCGAGAAGTGGCTTAATTATTTTTTCCCAAGCGGCTCTGCTTACTTAGCTAAAATCACATTATAATCTTTGTGTGCGAAGGTTTATGATATGCTGCAAACGAAGTTAGCGACAGCAACTCTATTGACATTTCAAATTCCGCTATCTTTTTTGCGCGCGAATTTTCTCTTTTATTTTTATATTTGCAAACCTTATGCTCTACATGGATATCCAAGTTCATTATGGGCTTGAAAGTAATTGTACCGGATGCGTATTCCTGAAGTGGATAAGGTCAAAAGTACTCATTTGCTGTGAAGAGATAATACAGTTTGTGTGATCTCGGATATTTCTCACTGAAGTTAAGTTTTCAATAAAATGCGCATTATTCATAGGGATGTAATGTAAGTAAGCTCTACCGTATTCACCAGGAAAGAGATTTATTTTCACCTAAGTCTGTAACATAGGATCAGGGTGTTCTTCTCTAAGAGAGATTTATTGAACTGGGGAAATGCATACTCAGTATAACAGCTAATTAGTAATTTTTATGTAAATTACATAAGCATCTCTGTGACTGCCAAGCTGGTAAAAACAGTGAATATATTGCCGCAGGAATGATAACGCTTTGATATTATGCTTAACTATTACTTGAAATATGGGGAATTATGTATGGAGAATTTAAAACTAGAACAACTTATGTGTACTTGGAGAACGGTAACAGATTTTTATAAAGAAGGATTCAATTTTAAATTGAAGTTTAGATACGATGTATCGTATATACATACGATCTTGATTTGCTCGGGGTATCCACACATCAAGTTTGGAAAAAACGGACGGATATTTGTTTCGAAGACAAACTGTACTCCTCTTCACAGTGAAATGGAAACTTCCATTTTCAGCATTCATTTAACCAATAAAACTTCATTGCCTTCAGGATACCTATTTTCCTTGTATAGCATCATTGATTTTCAATACACTTTTTATGTTGTAACCTTACAAGTTAGTTTACTCTTGAATTGTGGTTGACTATTGAATCGTGTCGAGTAAATTATTGAAAACTATGAAGGTCTCAGTTGTAAGTGCTACAATTACAATTACAGTTGCAGTTACGCAGTTGCACCTCATGAACTCGAGATGTAGGAAATAGACGGAATAAACAAAATTCCCGTCTAAATGAGGTCATCGACAATTAATGAATAGCCGACAGTATGGAACATTCATCTCTCACCAAAAGACGAGATCGTATGCAGTAATGTGTTCGAGGGTATACCGATTATGAAATCCCCCCAAGTATTTTTCGTGTGATGAGTGTATACGGTGCCCGGAGAAAGATGTGAAGGTCGCGGTTGGGAGCCTGAATCCCGGGAATGGATTACGGGGAGAAGGGGAGGACCCGGGAAGGAAGAGGGGAGAGAGGGCCAAAAAAAGAGAGGCGCGGGGTGAAATATTTCATCTGCTAGGCGCCCCCTATCGAGGATTCCACCGAATGGGCGTGTCCCGCTGTTGAACCATCCAAAGGGGCCGTTTCTTCCTCTTCAAACCCCTTCTCCCGCTCCCGCACACCCCCACCGACCCGTTCCCGTATCTATTCCACTCCTCCCCCATCCTAGAAGCACTGGTTGAGAGAGGCTGCTCGAGACGTTAGCTGTCATTAACTCCAAACAAAATGACACATCCACCCGTTTGTCATTTGTTTCTTATCCGCATACGATTAAGCGAAACGCTCTCCCCCCGAATCTCATCCCGAAATGCGGGACGGACAAGCATTTAAGAGGGCGGCAAAAAGGGATTTGTAACGAAGAGAGGTGTGGAGAGAAGTGGGAGGAAGGGTGGAGTAATTGAAAGGAAGACGGACGGCTGCAGACGTAAGGGAAACAAGGCGTAAGAAAAGATTTTGTCGTAAACAGCGACGGAAGAAGAAGAAAAAGAGTGAAAACGATGCGAGATTAGTTTTAGTGAAGGAATAAAAGGAATTTTGACTTCGTAAGTTGCGGCGTTCCTTGCTTACTACGCCAAGGACAGCGCAAATTCTTCGGAAAGAAGAATTTCACTGTGGTGAAATAAAAATATATTTACATTTGCTTATAAACATATGAATATGTCTTAATCTTTATGTATAGGGATACTTACGATATCTATGCTAACGCTGCTATCGGGGTATTAACGGAAGTTATTGGCGATATGAACTGTAAACTTAAGTTTGGATGGTGTATACTAAAAATGTTTATGCACGGCTAGAAATGTTATGGCCGTAAATTATTATAAGTGTATGTGGTAATTTATTAAGGGACGAGACTTACATTATATACACACATACAAATATCTTGACTGAGCGAAAAGGTGACTTAAGTGTCCCACCCATTGTCATAAAATACATTCTAATAAATTTATGTATATTGGCCGAGATAGTAAGATAAACGAATTCAAAACTGTTTGTTAGTCAAAAGTAAATATTTGCAAATTTACGGTCATAAAAATAATTTTTGTTAGAAAAATCTCTAAGAATACTTTCCATTTTATCGAAAAATATTCTTATTTAACTTTTGTTATTCTCCCAAGGTTTTCTGGGAATGCCGAGATTGTGGGTAAATTTCTTATTTTTTTAGGAATGGCAACTTGTTTCATTTCTCTCAGAGCTCCGAGAATTCTCTTTCGCAGGTTAAAATTTTAAATCTCCTGTTATAGAGGCGATCCTTGGAAATTTTTGTTACACGAATAGCAATTAGGGCGCTCTTCCCTTTCTATGCTATCAGAGACAATTTCTGAACTGGAATTTCTCAAAATTCAGATTTTTGAAGCTGTATCTGATGATTTTCGTTGTAGCTATAAATATAGCGTTAGAAGGCAAGTGTGCGTCGAAGCATACACAAGAAAATAAGTGGGGAAGGAGAAGAAATGATGAAGAGGGTGGTTTACAAGATCAAAAAACAAGCTCGGGAAAGGGTTAAACAGATGAGCACGATGCGGGAACCAAGAGTAATGAGATTTTTAGGGCATCACGTAGGACGCATCTTTAGCAAACGAGTACTTATCCTCCTCTCTTTACTGCGACGTGTCATTCATCGAACGGAGATTCTCCTCCTTTGACAGTTTTTTCTCAACCACTCCTCCCTAAAAAGCGTCAGCGCCTCACGGCGTAACTTATCTCAACTATCCCATCTACTCTAGACTCGCAAAAGTAAAAAGGACCATCCTCCTATATCCTTAGCTTTCGGGAGCTACGCCTGCTCCACTTGTAATTGGAACCTGATAATGGATCTCGTATGCAAGGTGTCAAAGAGTTCATCACTCATGCTACCATGGAAACAGCCGAACACGACGTCGCTCCCCCATCTCTATCTCTCTTCGGCTCTAATTTTCTCCCTAACCCTCCCTCCTCCCCTTCCACGAATATTCCGCAGCATAATAGGAGAAGCAGCGTCTCTCACTATGTATGCTGTTTCTCCGTCTCTTTTTAACATAGAAAACCTCCTTCAGTATCTCGATACGGTAAACCTTGTCCTTGGCCCGTATCTGAGCCCATATTTCTATCCAGAGCATTACTTTTTCTCGCGTCGGAGTTTCCCGATGTATCTTTGGGGTTTACTTTTTTCCCTCGGCGCGTCTGTTATTGGCATGATTCGCTCCGGGGAAATTCCAAGCAACGATATTTGCGTCTTTGTGGTTTACTTTTTTCTCACTTGCGTCAAAAATCTGCAGGCGCGGGATTTTTGATCGTGTCTGAGAATGAATTATGGAACGTGCTACTTTTGTGAACGCGGAAGATCTGGCTGGTTTTCCTATATCTGTCTGTGGACTACTTGTAATAAAATTAGACGGTTACAAAAGTAAACACACTTAAATTCCATTACATGATGTATGTAAGGAGACGTTCATATGTACGTTGTTTTGATTATTGAGAAGAGAAACTGTACTTCTCCCGCAGAGATCAGGCAAATAACGACTTTTTCTTGTTTACCTTTAATTCATGGCATTAATGAACTGCAATTTACAGGAAATAGTGGAACTAAGAAAGTTATTAATTGAACAAATTGAATTTCCATTAATAATTGCTGCAGATATCGGGATACCACTGCGTTAAACCTTAAATTCAATTTACTGGAGAATCGACTTACTTTAGATTTAGAATTTTACCCCGCGAGCCGCCGATTGGCGTATGGCAGGGGGTGTATCAACACTAAATATTCGTACCTAATCTATCCTGTTAGCCTCTCTAATGCTCCGAGGAAAAAACGACCAGAAGTAGCTATCTGTTCTAGCGATTATCTCCTTATATCGCTTGGTCGACACCTCTCGTAGATCGCGTTCGTTTTGAACTGGAATTATGATGTCTTCGACCTCGTCTGAAAATTCTGGGCTGATAATTTATCGAACAGCTTCCGTCTGTATTCTGATCTTCTATCCTGTAGTGAACTCTATCCGAGAAAAGGTGAAAGAAAAGGATCCGATACTTCTTCCTATATGGAATGTAATACATCGATGAATTGCCGTCAAATTCCACGAAACTCATAATATCATTCGCATTTGCAGGTTTTCGAAACTATTACATTACTTCAACTAATATTTGAGTTTCAACAACCTACTCTGAAATTTACATCCAAATTATTTAGCTGTAAATAATACCAATGAAAACAATTTGCCTTGGGGAAAAGTATGCTTTTACATAAATGTGTATTTGCAGAATAAATAAATGTAAAATAGGCTTTATAAATAATATATCTAATTCGCACCTCTATAAAATAGTTATGGAATATATAACGAAATAATTTCGTTTCGCCCATTTCACAACCATTCAGAACGGATAAATTCTAAGTAAGTTATGCCCAAATGCAAATATTTTTGAAGATGTGAGTGAAAAATACGAGTACTCGTATTTTTTATGTTAAGAATGCAATGGAATTTCTTTGACTAGATTTAGTTCCAGTAAGATGGGAAGGAATAGTGGAATACGACTGTAAAGAAAAGTCAATTTTCAGATATTGCGTAACTGTTTTCTCGAGTTATAAAAACTTTAGGAAGCATCGGAGCGGGTGCACAAATAACTCTAAATTCGAAATTTTAAATCGTAGATAATTTTTCCCTCTATTACAGATGGTGCATTCTAAAATGAACTGCTCTACCCTTGTACCCTTTTCCAATTCGTTCTCAGAAGGTTTCATTAGGGTGCCAAACGGTCTTTTTATGGGTCTTGTAATTCTTGTTTCAGCACCATCATTGTTAGTCTTTCTCCCGAATACCTTTACCCCTCTAAATCTTACTGACCTCTTCCCTTCATTTCCCTGGAGTTTCTCCTTAGCCCCCCGCTACGTTTTGGCATCCTACAATTCCCTTTGTTCTCAAATCGGCCTCCTCCCCTTCCCCCTAGCACTCGACAAATGAACACACTTTAAAGACCGGCCTCGTCTTATGGGAAGGATAAGGGATTGGTAGGAATCCTTCGGTGGGTTACGCGCCATTATGGACTCTGTTCTTCCACCGTTTCACACAGGAGAAGCTGTCGCCAGCTTTTTCTTTCCGGCCCTTCCAAGAAATACATCCAAAACGACAACCACATGAAAAGACATTATTTACACGAAATTTTTGGAGACGCCGAACAATCATCGCGAGGTTTTCCCAACCTTTTTTCCTGCCGAGGAGAACTCTTGCTCTTATTTCCGCTGTTTTGTTTGGGCCTCGAAGATATTCCGCTTCATTAAATTGTTTTATTCGCCAGCTTTGTTGTGCTCTTGTTTGTTTTCCGCGTTTAGTTGTGCCTCTGTTTATTCTTTAGTTTTTTCCTTCTTGCCTTCTTTCGACTCCGCCGCTCTGATGTCTTGGGTTTATAATGGAGTGTTTTGGTGGAAACAAATACCGAGCCGCAAAAGAATGTTTCTTCTTTCGACGCCACCCTCTCTCCTCCCGTTCAAAGGAGTATTTCCACGGTTTTCGATAACATCTTTCAGCCTCATTTCTGATGCCCTAGAAACATCTATTAAAAACAGCTTCGTTATTTTGTTTGGAGAGCAGAATCGGATTGAACGCAGATAAATCCAGCCGAACCCGTGACGAGCACCGCAATAATTGGTTTGTTGTTGTCTTTAGTCAATCTGCAGCAGTTTATCTTAAATAATTTTTTGTGTCGGAAATAGCGCAGGATGAGAGAATTGCGGTGAGGGTATACGTATTGCTTTGGAGGATGAAAGGCCAGTGGGAAAAAAATTGTCCTCTTTGCAGCACTTATTGATTTGGACGCCCATGCTTTACCTCTTTTGGTTGAAGTTCCATCGCCCTTAACCTTCCTATTCTTTGTTTCACAATGACAATCGATTCGCTCGCTCCATTAGTCCGACTGGATGATTACGAACCTCCACCAATTTTAGACAATCGAATTTTTCTTGTCGTCATTGACCAAATTCAAACCACTAACATTACTATCGTTGATTAGAGGGTCGCATCTCCTCATCTCTATGTCACTTTGCTGCAGTCGAAAAGCTGGTGTTATTTAATTCATCGTTTCATTGTCATCTTCCTATAAAATTCCATTCCCTTTAATATTTTTATTTATATTTTTGCTATTAAAAGTATACCTATTATTTTGTATATAAATATTTGAACAATCGTCTTCTTCAAATGTTACTGCAACTTAGTAGGTTAAAAGCAAGCGGCCTTGTTTATCCTCAATGTAAAAACATTCACGGAGGAGGCCGTTACTTTGTGGACTCTTGACATCATGATGAATTGTTGAAATAAAACCAAGGTTTTGAGCAACAAATAAGATAACGTTTACTAATCCACAATATATAAATCGTTGGTGACTAGTTTCGGCTACTGATAGCCATCTTCAAGTTTCATCTTATCTTCTTTGTTGTTCAAAACCTTGGTTTTATTTCAACAATTCATCATGATATCCTCAATGTCTCTTACCATTTCCTTACTCCTGTAAATCTTGACAGTAGACATTCATATATCTTTTATTATACATTAACTACAATCTAAAGCATTTCTTCGAAACTTCTTGAAATGCACATATGTGAATAATCGAGGGTTTAGATTCAGCACACAGGTCTCACATTTTTATGATAAATTTTAATGACTATTGCCGAGGCATCAATATCTTGAATATGAAGTTCGATACTGTGTGCGCGCTGCTCGTCTTCCAGGTTTTTTTCATAAACTGATATTATACCGAAATAGCAAGAAGAAGCTATAGTTTTTGACAGATTATCTTTAACACGATTCAAATTGAACAAGATATGTATAATTAGCTTGGTTGCATAGTTAATTATTGTTCCTCGCATTTCTAGTACTAGTGTATGATGCTTTGAATTTAATATAACGTTTTTCCTCCCATAGATTCAGGTATTCTTTCAATGAACAAACATAGAGATATCAAACGCTGCGCAACTGAGATCGCAGCCGAAGAAAATAGAGCCAGAATTTTTCCCTCGTAATGGATATTAATGTTTATCATTACAATAACTCAATGACTATGGAATGTGCTAAAGTTACGCAAACAACTTCCAATGGTGTTTTATACATAACGTATCGCGCATTGATTATTCAGCGAGTAAAATGCTTAAGTACTGAATTATATTACTGAACAAGATCATCCTGTATCATTTCGAAAACAATTTATTTACTTAACCCTTTCCATCAATCAGAAATAGTTCTCATTACTGAAGAAGTAACTTCTATGTTTTTATCAACCACTTAGCAAACTTTGACATTTCCTCCATGGCTCAATTGTATTTAGGATGGGTGATGCGGATCAAACGAAGGCTATTAATTTTATCCTTTTAAAGCGTTTTAAACGAAGGACTTCGCTAATCAAACCGACCTGATTGAGAGTGACTGTTTAAATACCTTTCGTCCGTTGAGATTAATTGTACGGGCATACGCTGGAGAAGAATGGTAGTTGGCTCCAGGAGATACGTATCTGCTAGCGTGAGAAAGGTAATTAGAAAATGGTGCGTGTGGGCCATAACTGCTCCTGGAATAGCTATTACTTTAGCCTATGGAAGTGAAAGGGAGTTGAATCTATTCGACCGATAAAGGAAATGAAACGGGTGAAATGAATCCACTGTCATCTCAGATTCAATGGAGCGGAGTTCCACGGAGATAACAAATTCTGCGAGCGGATTTTCGGACTTTCCCTAAAAATGTGAAAAGCGGAGGCCGATGAAGACCCGATTCAGTTCAGATTGGCAAGATTACGGAATTTCCCGAATTAAACGCAGTAATTTTCGATGTGTGGGGGAATTTTCTTCAGCATATCTGCGGAGAGATTAATACCTTTCTACATCTACTAAGTCACCGGATCGGAAAACAAATCTTTACATCCGCTACAAAATTCAATTTAATGGTTGTTCCGACGCTGTGAAAACTGTTTTTACAGTAAATTCCACGTTTTAAAACTGGTGGATTCAATGGAAATTTTTCCCTTCCGTACCTAGTCGTTTTAGTCTCAATATTTTGATATTTGCAACATGAGTGTTTGATAGGACGGCTATATTATTTTACTTTAATGCCAGACAAGTGAGGCGAATGGAAAAAATGATATTCTATTATCTCCTATTAAAAAGTGTACTCTAATTGCGGGTTTTTTTCCTTGACGTTGATATATAAATATTAGTTACCACTTGCTCTTTGTTGACAGTTATGTCGTGTATATAGTAAAAACAGTGAACTCAAGAAGAGAAAAACTAATGAATTTTATTAAATTACATATTACTACAAAGTAGTATAAATAAGAACATTAGTAATAATTAAGGAGACTCATTGCAATTGCTTTGATACAATTTCATGCTCTAAAGTTTACTATTGACTGGATTGGAAGTGGTGTTGGAGGGTGGAATTATGCAGTAAGATATATATTAAGGGAGACAGGTGATGTTGGAGTTAGGAGAAGATGAACCGATTGGCTAGATACAGGATGGCTTATACACCTACATAAAAATAATCCTTGGATTCTTAACCTATGTTGATAAAGGGTGATTAAAACATTTATGAAGTTGGGTGATGGTTATAGTGGTGATGATACATTTTGTCTCTTATTTTTACGGCCGGGTGATCTTCCTAACGTTAACCATATCGAGAAAATCGGTGTCTTCCCGGGATCAAACTCGGAACTGCTGCCACCAAAGGTGGTCCCGATACCGTGTAGAATATTTGCGAGTCTTATCGAGTTGAACAATGCTAATATAGGAGTATTGCAATTTTTTGGACTTCGTTTATGAGTGGAATTTTATCATTTCAATCGCATACCAAACATTTGCCGAATGTATTTGATATCTGGGAATGATTTTGTACCATGTCAAGCGGAATGTAAAATTTCTGTCAGCGGACAGCGATTTCAGATGAGTTACCTCTCTGTCAGTAGCTCGGAAGTGTTTTTGCCAATAATACGTATATTGTAGGGACACGTATGTCGTAAATATAGACGTAGATGAAAGACGTTCCGGAACCATTTATTTCGTCTCCTCGGTAATTCTCGAACTCTCCAAACTATAGCACATTAGAAAATAAATTTAGAGGAAAATTTGAATGAAATTCACGATATCATCCGTAGAATTGTACAATAAATGCTAATGCAATCATATAATAACTGAAAATAATGCAAATTATGTGTTCTTTTGTATAAAAACAATTCTTTTCTTAAGCTTCTGATCATGTGAAGGCGCGGCGAAAATAGCCTAGCAATCAGAGGGGCTTTCTTCTTGATAATTCATAAATGTTTGTTGAATTCTGTTTCGTGAATTACTTACCTACATGGTTATCCCATTGGTCACGCTCGACTGTAAAAGAAATCTATCCATTGAGACATTAAAAACAAACCGCCTTGGGCTCCAGCTGTAAGATTTGTTAACCCGAAAATTAAAAAAAGAAAGAAAGCCTTTATTCTTCCGTCGTTTGTTCCGCGATGTTATTGTAAACATTTTTTCCTCGAAGACGTGCTCAGACTGCAGGGCAGGACCTTATGCGGGTTTGCAAACAGAACAGCAAAACAAACCTCGTCTGATAATGGCATTCCGAAGCCCCGATCTTGATTCCAGGCAGGAGATGGCTCACGTAAACCAAAACTGTCAATCTATACTCCCGTTTTCTCATCTCTCTCCATGCATCTCCCCCTCTATACATGCTCCTTTCCCCGTCATTCTCCCTATACCCATAGCTTGATGGCAGCCTCGCTTAATTGAATAGGCCGACGTCGTGCAGAAGTGATTGGGAGGCTGAGTGGAGGGAAAACAGCAGGGAAGGGGTTTTATAGGGAAAACGTTTAGAAAAGGCTTTTTGAGGAGTGAGTAATGCGAAGGGTATTTGATGTGGAAGGAGGAGAAGTGATTGAGGGTCTGAAAAAATGGGAAGCTGAGGGGAGGCAGGATTAGGTCGTTTGTCGAGTGTTATCTACGGAAGGGAATCGATTTGTGCGCGGAAAAGGACAAAGGAAGGTATTATTTCATCAATAAGAGTGACGAGTATGTGGAGTTAAAGGAAAGCAAGGGTGTCAAATGAAAGTTTTTTCATATTCTTGTATTATTAGCTACTGAAATGTTGGTAATCCTCTTTTTAATTGAAATAGGCTGGGAAGTTGTATGTCCTTAGGATTACAAAATGGGTGCAATGAAGAAGGATATATTACATTTATTAGCTCCGTGTTCTTACCAAATTTCAGCATCTTCCTTTAATTGATATAAAATAAAGGGCTTCTAACCTTTAGAGGAGAATGATTTGTTTGGGGTGGAGCTAACCTAAAAATACGTGATCAACACCTTAACATTGCAAAGCATACTATCAAAATTATTTATTGGTTATAATTTTGGCTAAAATTAAATAAGCGAAAAGGGAAGAATTGTATCCTCCCAAATTTATCTCGTCTATCTGTATCAGCTACTATATTCTTCAAATGTATGACCAAATTATTGAAATTTATTACATACAAAATCCGGCTTTTGATCCTTACCTTTGATCTTACCTTTGATCAAAGGTATGTTCGTACGTAATGGAATGGAATGTTTCACCTATCTACTCATTTTCCTGTGCTGTAAGTTCATAAGTATCTAATTCGCAAACATTCCTGTGCAGGGAGGCGTAATCGGCGAAGTATCGTTCACGAGTATTTTCTAATATCCATGTCTAGAAAGTTTAATACCTTCCATAATTACTATAGTTCTAGTCAGAACTGAACTTACGAGAAGACCTCAATTTATCATGAATGCTGTAATACGAGATTATTTCATCTTCGCTTCACTTGCACGAAATTTGTTACATTAATGCTAAAAATTTGGGACCATTCCTGCAGTGAAATTCCGAACGCATTGCATTCAAAATCGTGATTTGGGAACGGATTCGTAACTCCCAAATGTGACGCCCACGAGCGTATAGTGCTCTGGGAGATCCCAAGCATCAAGCCCTTCAGGACGACCATTGAAATGGGATAACAGGAATGCAATGGGATGAAACGAGCTGTTCTTGCGATAGATAAGCCCGACAGCGTAACCCCTCTCGCAGCTCTTTGCCGCGGCTCACTCAGATAACCCGACCTAAATCAATTCGATAAAAAATTCCAATACTTTACGAAGCACTTGAGACGTAAGGGGCACAAAAGGCCATGATTGGAAGTGGGAAAGAGGCGCCAGGTGAGATGCTGGGATTAGCCGCTGCAACCTCTGATGACCACAACATCGTTTCCTGTTATGGCCATCGGCGCGACTCCTGCATCACCTAAGCTTTATTGCCCACATCGGCGCGGATGCCTTTGGAGTTATCTCGAATGGAAGATGTTAAGAGGACGGGCAAAATGAATGGTGGGGAGAATTGAAACTCCTAATCACCGCTCTCAAATCTCTCTCCCCATGGCACTCCGCTTTATTGGCCATTCTCCAAATTTCCACCAACGGCGAAGACGCATTAAAGTCCTAAATTAGCATCGCCATGGCCGGCAATCATATGTTATTGGCTGTAATTTTAATGACTCTTTTGAGCGATTCGATTTTAATGCTTAAGTGCCCATACATTCTGATATTACATTAATCACAATTTTATGATTTATTTAACTGCATAACAATAAAGTTTTCGGCAGCCTGGGGTAACTCGCTCCGCAATAATTTCCATTAATCGTATCTCCGTTGTCCGTCGCATGATTTACCACAAGCTCCTAAGCAAAAATATAAAGCTCCAAAATAAAACAACTGCTCTGAGAATGGGCAGCACTCAGTTTGTTTTTGTTTGTGCTATTTTAGTGCAGACCTCTTACATATCCAACAGAACATAAGTTATTCATATCAGTATTTGTAGACTGAGTCCAAACTACGGCGAAAATATATTTGTTGGCTGAAAAAAATGTCAGTGTGGTTATTCGTTAGCGGTAGAATCACTTTGGTTAAGTATGGTGAAAATTATGAGCATCCAAAATCACAGTGCGCTATTTTACGCATCTCTCGATAACTAAACGATATTGTAAATAATGGAGCTCAAAACGATATTGAAAATAATTTGTTTGACTAAAATTGGATCTAAATAAATGATATTCAAAATTCATCAGTGATTTATGCGTAATCAAAACAGAATAAGACGGAATTGCTCTATAGAGATATTTAGAATAAATTATTAAATAATCCATATTTGAAGGATCATAGATGTATCTGAGGTGAAATCCTATCTGGAAGAGTGGAGTTAATTTCTAATTTAAATGATCATGCGTTGGTTGAATAAGTCTTGTTATTTGAATTAAAAGAATAGCACGAGTCAAAAAAAATACTCTATTTAGAGATTATTGGAATGACAAATGGTAAAACTCGCCTTTATTGTTGAAGGTATGTATTCTACTCCTACATGCGTAATTTATTAATTTTAATCACTTTTAAAATTCATCCAATTTTAATCATTCGCCAACTTACTGTCATTTAACGACTTCTATGATTGTAGGTTTATATCATCAACCAATGAGCTCAGAGATTCATCTCTTAAAAGGAGACGAATAGAAACTTCTACGTTCTAGTCAGCAAAATCCTGGCTGATTGGGATTCAAATCTAGCGTCTCGGCATCACTAGACTAGCTTGTCAACCATTTCGCCACGGAGGCCTTAGAAGACAATTTATTGTTAACCACATTAGAATCTAAAACCATGGTTTATCGAATTTTATATTGCATCATTATCCTCGAACCTAATCTCACTGCGGTATTCTTCATCGAATGAATTTTTCATTATCGACTACTCCGAAGTCTTCCATACCTAATGATGAATAATCTCGCGTAATAATCCGCTCTAGATGTGGTATAAGCCCTTCATATTCAACTGCATGCAAAAATTGTTGATGAGGCTCAGGATTAATTCCGTTAGGTGGCAATAACAAAGATCGCATCCCGATGAGCTCTGCGCAGCAAATTTTCCCGCATTAGAATGATGGGGACCCGTAGATCTCTTTCGAAAAATTGAGTTCATAACTGCGCTGCAGTTGATTATAACGAACGTTTCGAACAAGTGCATAATGAGCGCGCATTTTCATTTTCGATTTGCGGAAAAAATTTCGATTTTGTAGCGTGCGCCCTTTAGAACGATGTCTGTTTGCTTAACCGATGAATAATGCATCTCCATTTCCGAAGTCTGGAAATGGAAGCTTCGACGAGGTGATCGTGACGTCCCAAAGCGAGTAAAAAATATTATAATCCAATCGCATGCAACAATGCATCTGTTCTGGAATGAAAGAGCGACTGGTGTATAATCTATG
Source organism: Ladona fulva (assembly GCA_000376725.2). Taxonomy (NCBI): domain Eukaryota; kingdom Metazoa; phylum Arthropoda; class Insecta; order Odonata; family Libellulidae; genus Ladona; species Ladona fulva. The sequence goes on from KZ308268.1 coordinate 1,058,867, forward strand.
CAATAATTACTTTTTCATACGAACTCTATCCGATGATCCTGGCTCACTTTCATTAACTGGATTGCCGGTTGTATTTCCTCCTCCGCTATTAGTAGAGAAATTCTCCGTTCTATTTTAATCTATGGCTGTTTTTCACAGAGCCGCGTCTCTCATCAGAAATATATCGCGGTATTTTGTTGTCATCAGAATCCTTCCGTTAATGGGCTTTTTGAATGAATGGCCAGGAATCCATTCGAAATTAGGACCTCAATGAAACATTTGGTAGGAAAGTGGGATAAGCAATAAGATTGAATCCTAGGAAGATGGGATTGATGAAAGAAAAGTATAAAAATTGTCAGGAGTTAATCAGAATAGAGCAAAATAGAATGCATCGTTATACCTTTGCTAACGAAGGAGATTCATTCCGGATTCTTACTCTTTAAAATTTCCTCGTATCTATCCGAAATGTGTTTCTTTTAACTAGTGAAAGCATAAAATACCTTAGAAACACGACAATGCAATTTTCTTTTACCAGTGAGAAGAAATACCATTATAATACGGAGATATCGACCATTTTGATTGTAACACTGCGTCTGGATATTTGTGCAAGTCTACCTGCACCAGGGTTCTTCAAAACATACATTACCTCGGTCCACATTCGTTAATCTAGCACGAAAAGCGGCGAAGAACCTTCGTAAGGCAAAATATTCTTAGCAGGGTATTTTTAGCCTAGATGTCAGTGTACTGTGTTAATCAACATCCTCGTGCTGTGATAGAAAAACTCGAAGCTGCGGCATACTGAATCTCCAGAGAGGCATACTATTTTGAGTCTGGAAATTATTTTCCAAACCATATTTGAAAGGAATTTTCATCGACAGTGAAAGATAGTAGTTCGAATCGGTACGGAAATGAATAATATCTGCGCTGAAGGGAGTTATTATTATTCGACTCTTTATCGACTTGGTTAGGTACAGGTGCACCTCTCTTCCACCAGACTTCTTAAATGATTTTTACATAGACATTTACACAAAAACATAAGTTATTGTTAAGGTTTAAATATATAACATCAAACATGTCTTCTTATTGCGGCTATTGCGATAAATTTAACCATAGTGTTCACCTTCAAAAATAGCCTTATCGTTGAATGCATAAACTGAGCGGCAGCATATAGTTCCTAGTTTCCGAATAGCGTTCTCTGTCCTAACTATACAGAAAGTCCTACAATTTTTTACTGGCTTATGTTACTTACGGTCCATCACGCAGATCTGAGCAAACTACACACGTCACCCAACATAGGTAATAGGTACATTCGTTCATATGTTCAATTATCAGGGATTTACATGGCTTGACGATCAAAAGCTCTTTGTGATTCGTACCCTAATATTCATTGTAATAAAGGGCACTCAGTAATGAATAGCGCTTGTAAATTCGCAATCCCTGGGTGGATAGTCACTCCATAATCAATGCTATTAGACGGCTAATAGCTATAATTGAATAGCCATCAGGTAGCTTTTTGAAGAGGCATTAGTTCATTAACGAGGCTAGTTGACGAAGAAACCTAAATTGTGAACGTTTTTTCTCATCTCTGCCTCTATGCAGATTAATTACAATTATCCTTTGAAAGAAAACAACGTCATTACAATGCTTTTTCATTTTTCTCCTTAATACAGGATCTGATTGGTGATAATCACCAGAATCACTGTTTGTCTCTCTAAAATGGTTACGGCTAGTTGTTACTAGGGAATCCATTATGTTATATGTTATGCTGAAAAATAAATAGGTTCGAAATAAAAATTTCAATAAAATAATTTGGAGAATTCCGTATTCCATTTAGTTACATCTTGGCACGTAGCCGACTTTTGCCGTTACCAGTATATACAAATTATCACAATTCTCTAAAATAAATATGTAAGTATTGTATGAGAGTGAAGGGATGATAGAAATTTGCGCAACGAGCAGGTAAATTGTTTACCTTTGACCCTCACTCCAATTGCTAACAGCGTGTCGCTAACAAACTTCTTTCGCATGCCTCTCCAACCTGCCTTCTGTTTGCTTCCGTTCTTTCTTTCCAGTATTTCCTTTCCGTAGGAAGCCAGATTCTCCTAGGAGGGAAACAGGGTTTCTAATTAAATCCTGCGGCATCGTAGATGGGAACACTTTGGCTTCCATCTTTTCCTGCGTCACGAGAAAAGCGTTTTAAGTTTTGCTTCGGATCTCCCCAACCTCGCTTTGTCGCAGAGGAGAAACAAAGGCGCGGGTAGTTTTTCGTTTCCATTACTTATGAGACCGAAAGAAGGAACTCAATGCGAGGGAGGAAGTCTCCCGAGCGTGAAAATGACTCGCTCAAGTGCTTCAATTCGAAAGCGAGCGATAAGTAAGCCCAGAAATGAATTCTCTTCGAGAAGTAGTTCGGGTGTCATTGTTCTTAGAAGTTTCTGCATCCGCAGCAATTACGTCTATTGTTCCGCATTCTTCGACGATCGCCCGCTTTTTCCGCGAAGTAGACGAGCGAAAGTGAGTCGATGGGCGAAGATACAAAACTTTGTAGTGAAGAGGTTATAATATTATCTAGAAAAATCATGCGACGTTGAAGAATTTTTTTAGACCCGAGCAGATATCGATCACAGTTTGAGTTCAGGAGACCGTAATTGTTTCGAGAGCCTTTAATGGCTCGGATTATCTGATATAGCTTTAGTCTCGACGATATGGAAAGAGTTATTGATGGATAATTTAGGAAACTTTACGAGTTCACCATTTTTCAGCCTTAGTTCTTGATAGTTGATGCTTAAATCCAGTTTAGATCAATTCTTTCGAGTCTGATAAAAAAACTACGACTTCAACAGTTTTTACTGACTATAAAATAGATAATTGGTTAATAAGTTACTCATCAAATATGTAAATGGTGGCGGCAGTTCCGGCTTTTGTGGTGGAGGAAGTCTTATTTTTAAGACACGAGCTGACACTAAGAAGAGTATTTATACGTGAAAACCAAAACCTAAGTAGGTATTTATCATGCCTGAGTACGATATAGTATAAAGTTTTAACTTCCTTTATTTTTCCAGGATGTTTTTAGGGTGAATGCTAAAACGTGCATATTCTATGTTAAATATCTTTCGTTTTACCTTATCGCTGGGATTATCATCGTCATTATCATCATCGGATGGCCACGTAAATCATGTGGTGAAGATAGTAAAAGTATGCGGTATTTAAGGCATGAACAGGAGGAAATGGTAAAGTTATCCAACCCCTCAGATTTTCTATTTTTATACGCTATAGAGTAAGAGCATACTACTTTATCGTAAATCATAGGCAACCTTTGTACCGTCACGATAGGCTCAGTGTGGAACAATTCACTTTGAAAAGTATGTACCTAGCTTATTCTTTCGACTGATTCAAATTTCTGTATGCCTCTGAATTTGTTCTATTCGAAGTAGAGTACGTTTCGCTAAATTTGGTGGAGTGACGTTACCGATGGAGTCAATTGACCTTGGTAATGGCAAATCCACCGATAAAATACAGACTATAAGTTGACCGAATCGATTGTACTTCTAGTAGATTTAATAAACGGCAAAGGAATTCTTTATTTTGATGGATTTATGGAAATGGGATGTCATCAAACTAGGGTTCTGATTGCGGGTATACATTTTGATTTAAGAAATTTTAAAATTACTCTCTCGATACCATGTGGCGCACGATATCTATCGGGTCTAATACCGGAGTTATCAAAACAAAACGATTTATTTATGATACTTTAATGACAGTCTGGGTAATTTGAAATTGTAATTTCGTATTTTCAGAGGAACATTTTCCGATATTGAACAATTTGGAGTAATGAAGTAATATTACAAATTTTAACAGCTCAACAGATATTCCAAGGACTTAACCCTCTTAATGATTATGCTAAATTGGAAAATATTTTAAATTGATTTTCATATAATTGATAGAAAAAAATAACTGTCCATGCTAGGATATAATTAAAAATCATAAAAGTTTTCGACGAGTTCGAGAATATTTAGTACGGTCCATAACCAAATTTTAATTACTTTCGAAACTTAGTACATGAAATTTTACGAAATTGTTTTTTGCCTCATTAATAATTTAAAATTTACGAATTATGTATTCCATTTGGGTAATACTTAGTCCCTGAAATTATTTTGGGTACTAACATGGAGCGAGGATGAACCGCTCCCCATAAAACATGCATTTTGAAAAACTAACCAATAATTCATGGGAATCGAGGTAAAAAAATTGTAATGTATTTTAGCGTTTTCATCGGTTCATCGAGGGGCAAGTTTACGCATGTCCTAAAATATAAACTCTTTTTCCGGAAACGAATTCCCAGAGAGGAAATAAAAGATGCAGGCACCCATTTCTCCGACAGAGATATTTAGGCATTCGGCGAATCCCTTAGGAATTCGTTGAAATTTAGCCACGAGTTTTTACCAATAAGCATTTTCTACATTAATCGTTCTTCGAATTTATCTCTGAAATTTAGTTTTTTTATCTCCGTAGAGACGGATGCATTGGTTCTTTAGGTCAAGTAACTGCTATAGATGATTTTTAAAAATTATATTTTATTTATCCTTATAAAACAAGCATTCATTTATTACAGTTCTTATGATAAAGATAAATATAATACGAGTATTTTCAAATGCCCGAATAAAGCTTCAAGTACATGCAGTTATACCTGAAAGGTTAACCTAACAATTATAAATGCATGCTATGGCTATGGAAGCATACAACTTTATCGCAGCCGGAACTTTGGTCCGCGGAGATTTAAATTCCGGGTGCCCAACTTTATACATACTTATATTCATAATAAAGCCATAATTCTTTCCTCTCCTCTATTTTTTTATTTATTCAGTAAATCCGATAATTTGGCTCTATAATTTCTTTTTATCCGGATGATGACCGCTATTGTAGCGAATCCTAGCCTAATTCCTGCGGAATATGGGACTTGGTGGGTAGTATGTAGATAGCGTACGTGGGCGGAATGCTCATACATTGGAAGAGAATTCAAATCGGCTACCGATTTGTTTTTGTAGGCCAAACTTTATGTCTCACGGAGCATTCGTAGGAAAACATAGCGCCGTCACATTTTATATTTGGCCTAATTTAATGACTCGGAAGCTTTATTGGCCTTTACGATTTTTTCTCGTCGAAAGCATTCGAATGTATTTTCCTCTCTGTATTTATTGTTATAACTTCTTCTCATCCCTTCTCTTCGGGCATTGTTTTTCTTATCGGTTTTCCATCTCGCGTCCCTGTTTATACGTTTTCATTTTTTATTGCTTTCAATTTATCTGGATGACTGTTTTTCTGTAGCTCATTTCTCACGACGGTATTTTATTTGATACTCTCATAAGCGTCGGTACAGCACTGTCCGCATTTTGGAACCTAATAGGACGTTTTTAACATCTTTTTCTGATGGCGTTAGCTTTAATAAAGGAAATTTGCCATTTAAAGACTTTTAGAGCATTTCAAGTTTTCTGATGTCGGCGTATTATTGATAATGCTCTCTCTCAATCATTCTCATTATATTTTGGCATTTTAAATGCAATTTGAGAATTTTGGCATTAATATTTTGGTAAATTATCCTTAATACTACTACCTACAAATGGAGTTACTTTGCGTCAAAAAGGGTCGAGTTTTTTTTTTCATTTCTCATATATTCATTGCAGCACTTTTAGTTAAATTTAACGAGATTTCATATTCAGTTATTGAAAAATGATATTTGCTCCCGTTTTGCGGCGGAGGTTTTTGTAACGAAAATATTTCTTCGTAACCCACTCCATGAACAATAACAACAACAGTTATCGATAATATCAATGAATTCTTTAGCGTGAGCTTGCAAACTCTGTTTCCATTCCAATGACGGGAGTTAAACGTAGGAGCTTTTAATGACTATCTTAACTCTGGATCATCCAGTTTTATTTCCGTAGTTTGAATAGAGTCGTCATCAATTTTTACCCATCGCCCTTCCTCTAGTTGAACATTTTAAGTTTATTTTCGCTTTCGATAAATTGGAATGTTTTAATTTTCCTTTCAACTTCTTAGTTCTATGAATAAGTTTTTGAAAATTATCTTTCAGACACCTTGATCAATTCTTTCGAGTCTGATAAAAAAACTACGACTTCAACAGTTTTTACTGACTATAAAATAGATAATTGGTTAATAAGTTACTCATCAAATATGTAAATGGTGGCGGCAGTTCCGGCTTTTGTGGTGGAGGAAGTCTTATTTTTAAGACACGANTCTCTAATATTACTTAACTTGAGAATCGTTCAAGGACCACCACTACATCCCCGGCGAGGTGAGTTTCGAATTATGTTCGCAAAGACGCTAAATTACAATCATTTCGTCAATTTACCCTAGAATTTTCTCCAGCAAATTCAGCTTTTGATTTTGCAATAAGATACAAATTGGCATTTGCCTCGGTGGCAATTTTCAGTTTCAAATGAAAAGAAGATTAATGCTGAAGATGAGGATTGATTGAAACTTTCCGGTTCCTCCTGGTTTTCGCGCGATCTTGGGAAAATTAATAGAATTATTGCCAATGCGTCAAAACTTATTTTTTATTTGAATTAAATTGCCTTTGCTAAGAGGATGGTCATTAGTAAATACAGAAATAAATTCGAGAAATAGTATTGTACATTTAAGGAATTTGGAGTCTAAAATGTTAATCGGTGTACAGATTACTTTTTCGATACATTTTCTTGTAATAGGACATATTTTAAGAATATTTCGAGGAAATAACAGGCAATTTTTATATATGTAATAGATAAGCAGATATTGATTTTTTCTCCTTAACATAACTGTCATAACCATATGGAACACATGTGGAACCATAGCTGTAATTCTGTTTCAAAATTCTCCCATTACCATAAATAATTTCTGAGATTTAATGATGAAAACTAAATAAAAATTTCCGTTCATATCTTTACCCAACGGTAAGGAATAGAAGATTTCAAATGCGTGAACGATGGCCCATGTCAGCGCTTTCGTTTGACCTCAAACCGATCGATTAGTCTAGATACTTTTCCCTGAATTTTCCACCCGTGGCCCTATTCTTCTCTTCTTGATAAGTAACTCCACCCTTAATTTTATCCGCAAACCCTTTCTCCGTTTTCCTATTAATTTCTCTCCTGGAAACTTTTCTCTCTGTTACTCAAGGCCTTTCCCTTCCAATTTCCGTACTAGTCTCTCCACTTCCTCTATATATTTTCCCAATCTATTTTTCACCTTATTTCGGAAGTTTTCTTTGTCGTAATGATAAACCAAATCTCTTTCCTTGATGCGAGCCACACCCACATCTCAAAACAATTATTTCAATGGTTTACCGTTATCTTTAATACCTTGATTTCTAACTTAAAATACTGCCAACTCTGACCTCCGTATTTACCCCAATCGCGTTACTTCATTGTAGTGCATGCTTTTTTTCACGGGAATAAGAACTTCTAGGTCATGGATGACAAATCTCTCGCGTCTTTAGTGAACCCTTGGAGGTAAATGAAGCTACAAACTACTTTCTTTGAACAAGATATCCTAGGGAAATTAAATGCGACCGAGAATAGGTTTCATTTCATTTAGTAGAAAGGATTATTTTGAAGCTGTTACAATTCTACAGCATTCCTTTTTATAGAAGGATGGATGCTCTAACGTTTTGGAAGCGGTGGATTGGAGACTTTTGAATCCCGATTTTAACTCGGTTAATGGTCAATTTTTTCCCGTTTGCGCCTATTTAGAACAAATGCTCTTCTCCTTTTTACACAACAGAAGAAAATTGAGACCCATTCCTAGAGAAAATCAACAATTTCACCTAACAGTGCTGTATGTCGATGACAAAATTATTTTTCGAACGATTACCGGCGTAGGATATTACATTACATTCTTGGATTGATCAGATTTAAAATTTGGACCAATAGTGGATAAAATTCGAATTTATATGGTAACGAAAGATTTTCACGTAAAAAAATCGTACTTAATATCGATGACAAAAATATCCTCCGAAAACTTACCATTGTGGGAAATTACATTACATTCTTGGAACGATCAAATTTAAAATGTTGACCAATAATAGAAGTATCTCATATGGGGACGAAAGATTGTGTAGGATCCATTAGGTGGTGGTCATGCTAAAATTAACTTTTTCTTTTGCGTGGGATAAAATACTTGCTAAGCTCGTTTATCGTCATTTGCCCGGATTTTTCAAGGCTTTTCAGGAATTGGGAGGGTGGAGGTGGGATTCGGCGATTTTGAAGTTTATTCCTAGTGCGACGAATTAACGTCTGCTTGCTCGACCCAAACCTTTTAACCAGTGGTCAGCAGAACCGGGGTTTAAGGTCACAGAGGACTAAGCCATTGTGATGAAGACGGCCTGGTTCAAGCAGGAGAAGAGACGAGAAAATGCTTACGTATTAAGAACTGAATGGAGCAAAAAGTTAACTCGCCACAGTTGGTAGATGTCCCTTAGGAGCTAAGGGATAGAGCTGCGAGGGTCAGGTTATGAAGCAGCCCAAGAGAATCACGTGGAATGATCGGAAACGGAGGAGGATAAGTGAATGTGAATTCCAGAAGGGGAAAAGGACATTTTGGGAGCGTAGCAAAGGAGAGCATTTACACTCGAACGAGCACCCGGGCTTGACGGTGGAGATTAACTGGAGAGAGGACTAAGTCGGAATTTCGAGTGTTATAATCTATGCGATGTATAAGCCTTTAGATTCAGTGGGAAAATGTACATATGCTCGAGTGATTGTAGGAATCATCGTACATTTGTGTATTTGTTTATTGCCAACAGCCGTAATTACACATTACCTATTTATAGAACAATAAGATTGTATGATGTTCAAATTAAGTTCGATTTTCTTAATTAAAGAATGCAGAACACATGGTTTATAGGGGGTTCATAGAGTAATAAAATAGCCTCGAAGAGAAAATCATCGGAATAAGTTCCAGTTGGAAATGTTAAACTTATTGAAGAATAACAATTAGATAGAGGGAAAATAAGAAATTAATTTCCGAAAGAAACTAAAATTGGTTTAAAAAGAGAGCGTGAACTGGAATGAAAATCGTTAATGGCTAAAGGTCTATTCAGTATCGTTGCGGAATCCAAGAGGGATAGGGCGAAGGGACAATCCCTTGATGACATTGTAGTAATAGCAAATTGCCGAAGATCTGACCAGGTGCTCAAGTTCAAATTAGTGTGTGATTTATTTTCCATCTAGTAGAGTTACGACAAAATGACATTTAAGAGTTATTTGCAGTTGAATAAATAACGAATAATAGAATACCTGCCCGAAGTCCTGGGTTCGATTATCAGTCATGTCGCTATTTTCAAAATCTATGTTTCCATGGGATTTCAGCCGCTCTGCTTTCCGTGCTTGATTAATTACCCCTCCCCCATCCTTGTAATTGGAGATGAGATAATAAAGAAATTGTTTTAAATTGCCCACTCCCTTTTGGCGATATTCTAGATCCTCCGCTGTTCAGGATCATATTTATGATTATTAAAAATTTGTCATGAACAATGTAGCATGACATGAGAATGAAAGATGAAACCGAATAATATTAAGACGAGAAGAGAATTAATACCGGCAGAGAACATCTATCTACAGAAATAGACAGTTGTGTTGCTTTTCATATGCTCATGGTGAGATTAAAATCGCCAAAAATAAAGTAAAGGCCTTAGAAATGCAAATTCGATTTGAGCGTGTGCATAGGAGAGGTAGCTAAGATGGGTGGAATTAAATTTATTGCGACCAGACGAAGTCTCGCCGGCATCATACTGATGCCAGTGGAATCGAGTGCTCGAGGTGCGAACCCTCGCGAGCGTTAAACACTGCGGCAAGAAAAGCAGAATAAGAACGCCATGGGTTTTGTAAGCCTCCGAAACGAAAACCCCTTTAAGTCACGAGTTAACCGTATCCTGCCGCCGGAATCTTCACACTCACTACCGTGTCGCTCAATTTGAAAGGGTAATTTAGCCCGAGGGCGCCTATGAACCGCATGCAAGAAGATATCTACACTTCCTTTTCCGCATATATTCAGTTCCAATCCCCTTTGTCTTTCCTAGTCCTTTTTCACGCATCCGTCCTTAGACCCCTTTCCTCCTCACATCTCTTGAGCGGATTCCGCTCTCGTCCATTATCCATCTCAGACCCGCTTTTGTTCAAGCTCTCCTTGATTAAACATTAAGAACGATAGCTCTCGCTCAAGGGCTCTTCGGCCTCATCTCTTTGTCCGTCGTATTAACGGCCGGTGTACGCAAAACCATTAGTCCGCGAATGGAATCACACGGTTCAACAAGTCTGCGAGGTTTCGTAAATGTTGAATCTTTCGTCTTTGTCAAAAGCTTCGGTAATCGGATCTGCGTGCGATGAGTAGGAGAAAGTTTTTGGGCGCGTGTGAGAGGAAGCCTCCATATTCATTCCCTGTTTATAAATTTACGGGAGGCTGAAGGGATCGCGTGGCACTGAGTCAGAATAAAGCCTCGGAAGTTCGCTCGGTGATAAGTAACCGTGTTCCCAGCAGAAAATTCTAAAAACAATTTTGCGTTTTTTTGGGGAATATGTTAAAAAATACACCCTCGTATACGAACCCAAAGATAGGTATAAGTAATGAATAAATATTGTTTTATCTTTTGGGAGAAGGCGATAACCTGTTTCCGTGCCCTCCTTGGCTGTTTTGCACAATGTCGCCGTATTGTTAAGGGTGCTATCATCCTATAGAAGTATTCCGGTCGCAAGATAGGAGAAACATTGACGACCGGGGACGTTAAACTTTTCTCGATTCCTTCACGCGAATTTATGCCTACGACCCTTTTTCATTTGACCAAAGGGATATAAATATGCGATACATTTCCGTTCTTCCGAGTAACTATGCTCCCCACTTTCTTTTATGACGCCGATTACTCGCACTCTTAAGGTTGCTTGTTTAAAATATATCGCTGTTCCGCTCTTTACTGCGAAACACTTTTATTCTGCGTGCGAGTTCCTGCCATTTTACTGAATTCCTTTTTACGCTGCTTTTCAGGGCTCCAATACGCTAGCCGTTCCCGCATTTATTTTCCCCGCACTTAAATTTGATCCGGCAATAAAATTCCTTTCGAAGTCGGTGAAAGTTACGAGTTAAAAACGCACCATATGTCGCATTACCTCCGCCGCGACGGCTATGTTCGCCTTGATGGACGTTAGTTCCGGCGATTCTGGTAATGCCACTTTTGTGCCAGTTTATTGTTTCATTTCCGTGTATATATTCGTCCGGCTGTTAGGGATGAAAGTAAACGACGGAGTAATTTATGTTTGTCGTATATCGCAGTTCGTAGACATTGAAAACCTTTTGCAATGTATTACACCAACTACGTACTCTCGAGAGATACCTTTCGCAGTCCCGCCCAAAAGCATAGTTTTTTCATTCTCTTATCGAAGCACCGTTTAACCCCTGCGTCCATCACTCCCGGATCACGGCTTATCGTCTCCATAAAGTTCCTATCTCCAACAGCCACTGCGATCGCCGCGCCGATTTGCTCTCACTTTCACCTGAGGCTCCTCTTCCAAGAGAGAACCACGGCCTTCCTGAGGAGTCATTACCGTTTCCGTACCAACTTCTTCCCGTTCACATTCATCTCGCCCTAAGAGAAGAGCTCGCGAAGCAGCCCTCTTACACGACTCCTTCCTTCCCGTTCCAGTCACTTCGTCTTCAGCCTTTCGAAGACTCGCCTTACTTTACTGATTAAAATACTATCAACATTGGTCAGGTCTTTGATTATGTTTCGCACATTTCTACACCCCTTTATAAAGCATCTTTTCTTTCCGTGTAAAGTACGATTTCCCCATAGTTACAACGTCACACCACTAAGGAAGCAGCTAGAACTACAATTGAGACAATGGCAATAAGTACGTTTAAAAGTCAAGGCCTTAATATAATGGTCATCCATAACACTGGTGTGAGGAGATAAGTGCATAATTTATACTACACTAGATATACTATAAAAGGTATCGGAGCGTTACTCTATAGTAAGGCTAGAAAATACAATTTTGAACAACTGGTGAAGTCCGAAATAATTTGGCCTTAAACGCTGCTCTGTGTGAATACGTAAATATGTTTAATCGTGGTGGCCTAAAAGAGGAGTGATGAATTGACGCTCTTAAAAAGCCTTAAAGGTCCCTATTGTCGTTTATCTGCGGTGGTGTTAAGTTCAAGTAAGTCTTTTTCTTTCACCACCGTAATAGAAATAAGTATTTGCAGAACGAGACAGAACGTTTGGGAAAAAAATGTTGAAGTAACAGATGAGATAAAAGATGAGAGATCGCTTTTTTTTAAACATGAATAATGGAGCGGAGAAAATGATTAGGCATGTAAAAAGACAGTTGATTCTTAAGGAAAATATTCGAAGAAAAATATTGGGATAGAAACCTATAGGACATTCCAGAGCTTTATTATTTTCATTCTCTAATAGATCTGTTTTCTTATCCTAAACTCCTTTGTTAAAATCTCACTAGTATTGGATTATTGGAGGGGAAGCTTCTTTGTGTGCTCCGTAAGTACAATCGTTAACTGCCCAACTATCGACGGAGCAAGATTTTTCGTAATATTTCTTTCTCTTCGCATTCCCGTTCGCTTTTTCTTCCCCCGGTCAATTTCCCTTCTCTTTACCGTGACGACGATCAACGCACGACAACTCCCGGCCAATTTGGCAGTGTGTTTGCATGATGGGCCTGTCTTCCACTGGCCGTTACGGTAATTGGAGTGCCTCGTCGTGCGCACTTAACTCGGGAATCAAACGGCGGACGCTCGTTTCGCACGTTTGTTTTTGCCCTTCTTCACAGGATTTCCCCGTTCCAGCCGTTACTTCAACCAAACGATTTTTACTGCTAAATGCGAACTTTCGATTGAGATCACGAATGCGTGAGCCTCTGTTGCGGAGGATAGATTCACGCTGGTCTCGTCTAATTTGTTCGCAATTTTTAAAGATGTAAATGTTTTATCGTATTGTTAGTCCTAATCATCTGCTAAATCTAAATTGCAGGTGTTCTGGCCTAACATCGTGGAACGCCATCCAAAAATAATTCCAAACGTACTTCGTATTTTCCACAAATTTATTTAAACACGACCGGTTTTGATTAAGATTAATCCTCAGGATGATTATCTTTTAAATGTAACTAGTAATAAAGCTTGTTTGTTACGGAATGGGTAGGAATATATTAATTTTTTACTTTTTCCTCGGTTTTGTTCACAGCTGTGATATGAGAGCTACTAATGTATGAATGATGCGATATAGATGCATTCATTTCTGTCATTCCTAAGGAAATACAAAAAAGTACATTTGATAGGGTTATTAAATTGAACCTAAGTGAATTTTCCACACATCACACTTCGAATGAGTAATTAACTCACTCCTCACCTTGCCTGGGAAGTTTAATTCCTTCGATAGGAAATTTCTCTGCAGTGTTGGAGGGTCCAAGTTAACCCGGCCTCAGGGCTGAGTATTTTAGAGGAAGAGAGGAATTAAGGCTTTTTTATATGGTTGTGTTGAACTGCAGGCAAATGGAATATTTTGATTAATGAAGTTAAAATACCACATCTTATCCATGTCAATTATCATAATTGAGATAGTGAGTACATATCCCCAGCTAAAAATGAAAATTTCCTTAACATCCCTTGCATTGCTTCTGTAGCTGTGAAAAAACAATTATTCAATTATACTACGACAAGAGAAAACATCCTGTTTCTGATTATCGAACTAAGATATGAAACCTAAGTCGTAATTTATGTTAGTTCTTTTTGTGCGGTTCTTAAATAAAACAGTTTTATTTACTCCGACGCATAATATTATCCAACGGTCATAAATCATTGATTTAATTCGAATTAAAACTTTTAAAATTTAATTTCCCCTTTCAGACATCGTGAGGCGTGGTATCTTTAATTACTTTTAACCGAAAAATAAAATGTCTTTCCCCTTCCGAAAATTAACGGCAAAACCAATTTTGTCCGAACATAACTCGTAAGCGAATTACTGGACGAGGTAACTTTTTATCGCATTATTCCTTTCAAAAAGTTTTTTTTTATCTATTCAAACAGATGAGCGTGCCGCAATTAAAAGTAGTCCATGGAATCGGAGGCATGTAAAAACGGAAACTCGTAATAACTCCGAAATAGCTTACTTTCCCGTGAACTTCGGACTCATGCGTGCGAGACATCCCAGGCTCTTCCATTGCGTGGGATGCGTGCATAAATCAAGTGGGCGAGTCGCATGACTGGGCTCACTCTGCAGCCCCCTCCTTTCCCTCCCCTTCCTCCCCTTCCCATATTTCGTTTAATTCTTTTTCCACCCCCTCCCCAACGGGCCTTCAAACGAAAAGGGAAATAGAATTCCTGCCGCCGCAATCTGCATGCCACTCTTAGTAATATACAGACGTGAACCGATTAAGATCGTATCATCCGATACGGTCCCTCGTACGCTCGAAAGTCTATCGAAAACCGGACAATGGGATACGTAACGACGTTTAGCGTGTAGGAACAGTAGTAAAGGAGCGGAAATAATACGAAGCAGGTGTCTAAGAAGAGCTCGACGTAACGTACGATTCAATTACACTTGCTCGCGGACGAAAACATTTCGTGTGTCTTGTCGATGGCGGCGAGAAAGCTATTGCTGCTCCAATAATTATCTCGGATAGAATTTTCCCCGATTTAGGAAAAGCTCTTGAATCCGTCTCTAGAATTAAAGGAGTCTCTAATATTACTTAACTTGAGAATCGTTCAAGGACCACCACTACATCCCCGGCGAGGTGAGTTTCGAATTATGTTCGCAAAGACGCTAAATTACAATCATTTCGTCAATTTACCCTAGAATTTTCTCCAGCAAATTCAGCTTTTGATTTTGCAATAAGATACAAATTGGCATTTGCCTCGGTGGCAATTTTCAGTTTCAAATGAAAAGAAGATTAATGCTGAAGATGAGGATTGATTGAAACTTTCCGGTTCCTCCTGGTTTTTGCGCGATCTTGGAATTTGGTTTTTCCTTTGTTTTATAGCCAACTTCCTTCTCTCATTGCTGGTTTCTTCTTTTTTGGAATATTTCGTAAATGTAGGTTGCGGTTGTTTTGTTATTTATGCTCACATATAATTACCCTTAATTTTGCTTTTCAAATGTTTCCATTTCAAGTAGTTACTTGGAAAAAACAGCATAAAAGACGGTCCACGTTTGTGTTTACGGAACATATAGCGTTTTCAATCGATTTTTTCATATTCTTATCCCTTTTAGAAGTAAGCATGCCTGCTGAATAATTTTTTTAACTTTCATTTTAAGATTCTCGACGAAGATGCAAATTCTTAGAGATTTTACACTCCGGAAAGCAATAATGGGCTTTGCAAAGGATATTACTGGTTGAATTCTTTCTCTTGGAATTTTTGCTAATTTCACGGAAATAATGCACTAAATGGTAAAAGTTCCGCAAAAAATGCTTGTTACTAAAGAAGCTTTTTTTACGAATTTATTAAGCCCGTTAAACCCTTCATTATAAGACCTTAATCAATTTGAAAGAGTGAAGATATTTTCTTTAATGAGTTTCTCTGCTGATGGAGATTGCTCTCTCCTAAATCCCGGTACTTTTTGCATGAGCAAAACAGATTTTTCGGAATTTTCCTAAAAAAATAATTTCTTCGGGAGTTTTTAGCTAATAAATGCGAATTTTCTCACTTTGTCCAGAATTTGCACCCTTATAGATTCCCCGTAATTTTTCGAGCAAATGCAATTTCCACAGGTGCGGAATGGGGCCCTCCCTAGTTCCTTTTTTACTTTAAGAGACGCAGTGCCTTTATTCTCTTTCCCTTCCTCTGCCAATTTTAATGCGAATCGACCTCCCGTCGGGCAAATAACCCTTAGAGGAGGGTATGCAAGATAATTTAAGAAAGCGAGAGTTTCAAACAAGGTCCTGATGCTTCTTTGGAGGAGGAGTAAGCAGGCGGTGGCTCTCTTGTAGTATTCTGAAGTCAAGTATTTAAGAGACAAGTTTTCAAAATTAAAATAAGGTAAATCTAAAGTCATTAAGACGGTTACTTTCACAAGGGAATCTATACCACTGTATCAAACGGATCTTAATGATACTCTCTAGGATAGATTCTTGGGCAAAAAATTAAAGACCAGTATGTCCCGGTTTTTCCTACCTTTTTTTGGTTTCTCAATATAATGAGTTTAAAAATCAGCCTAAATTTCATCAATTTGATCATCGAATTGATGTACGATCGAATTTGACTTACTCATCAAGTCACCCTCAGCCGTGGTATAGTTGGTAGCGTGCGTGCCCAGGTTCGTGAGTTCGACTGTGGTCTTGTGATTTTGGCCAATGTCTTTTTCTTCCGCAAATTTTATTTCTTTTCGTGAATATTTTATCAATTTTATCGTTACGTATAGGAATAACTCTTGCTGATTTTGCGCGTGATTTAGTTTTTGCTGAATAATACTTCTAATCTACCCGGTAAATAAATTATTCATCGACGGCTATGTCTTCAACGCTAATTCTCGTGAATTCATTTAGGTTCGTATTTGGAATCAATTTCCCAATTTATAACGACGACGACCAACGGTTCGCTTTGAGGAAAAAAGGGAAGCGGGGAATTCCCGAGAAAAATTTAATTGCCCTATGTTTTTTGAAAACACTTAAGATTTTACTGCTCTTCTGAATGTAACGTTAAATTTGATAAAATGTTCACGAAAAGGAATATAATTCACGAAAGAAATAGGCGTTGACCAAGAATCACCAAATCGGAATCGAACTCCTATACTTAAGATTTGCTGCCGCGCGTGGTATGTGTTACTGGAAGTTCAAATTGATGAATTTTAGGATGATTTTTAAACTATCCGTTTGACGCACTGGTAAAGGTTCCCTTGTAAGTTAAAAGTTTGATCGCTCACATTTGAAGATTTTCATGAATTTAGGTATTTCTTGTGGATCGCTTACAGGATGAGCGGGAGCATTTACTTATCGATCAATTTTTTTCAAATTTCACCGTTATAAGGTATCCAAAATAATGTTCAAAAACATAACGAGTACATATTTGTTTGCTTCCATTGGTTATAAAGAATTAAAAGAGCAATATCCGAAACGTATAAGACTAATAAATGGATATTAAATTTAATGTTTATTAATTCACCGTGTGCTTACCAGCAGGAAATTTCACCTAGTAGTATATGTTATTTTGGTGAAAGAGTATGACCAGTACGTTATGTTATGCTTTATCGCGATTTGATTGTTTGAATTTTCTAGGAAATCTGTTATAAGCCCTTAAGATGTGGCTTTGCTCAGAATGACGAGGAACTTGAAATTTCAGAGTAGGGTCAAAGAGGGGTATCTTATAAGAGGCTTATTTAGTTCACATTTATAATGGGGATATGGTTTGCTTCTTATTACTCCTATCCAGGTGCATATCTAAAATGGAAAACCTTTTGTACTCATGAGATTATTTTTTTGTATCTAGGCTTTATAATCGGCAGCTGATGATGTTTTATTCAAAGACTAATGGGAAACATATCTAGGCCATTTCTACATGTTACTCTAAATTTTGAACTCACTCATCCTCTTGCGTAGTATTATCTACGTGAAATGGGCGCGGTGTTATGACTGAGCGAAAACGGAAAGCATATATTGTTACAATTACATATAACGTACATCTGTTATGCAGAGGTATGTCGTCACGCAAAATTAAACATCGAAAGGTTTCTAAGGCGGATTTACATACTTTTTGCGGCGAGTGGTGGATCAGTGTAGAGAGAGATCCAAAAGAAAATCCTACCTGTATTTTATGTGAATCAAAAGGACAGCTGAAACTCGAGTCGCACGAATCGAGTTATGTATTTATAACGAATTTTTACCTACAATAAGGTGGGCCTATATTATTGGCTCGATTCCGTATAGGACTTTCCTTTGAATGGAAAATAATCCAATATGGCGCGTTTAATTTCTATAGTTTATTCCTCCTTTTTTCCTTTTTCGTACCCTTGTGGGTTTAACGGTTTTATATCAAACATTGACAATGAGGGACAATTTCCAGGAATGGAGGACTTGCTTTCTCGAGTGCCCTTGAGGATTTACGTGTATCTTTTAAAACTCGCATCGTTTAAATCTCAATTCCTCTCTTTTTAGGGCGACTCTTAAAAAGAATACAAAATAAATGAATTTTAGATGCAGCAAGGTACTAAAACGAGAGAGTTTTTACCGCTATCATATTTTATTCCGTCCAAATAGCCCATTCCTCTGTTTCGGAGCTCGATAGTGCCTCAAAAAGCGATTATTTTTTAACTGTCTCCCACCTAGCACTTAAAGCATTGCAAACCGCCTAACTTTAATCTCCATTCTTTCTGATGCAGCCATCATTTACTCTAGATGGATTGTAATGACGTGTTCTCTCGACTTGTTTTGTGGCGGAGTTGTCAACTGCGTTTATTTTGTTTACGAATCACGGTCAGTGGTCCGAAGGAAATCTACATTTGCCTACATCACTGACGGTCCGGTCTCTCAAGAGATACATTTTTATTGATGCGAGTCACTGAACTCCTTTCTTCCTTTCATTTTACGTTTTATGTCATTCGTTTGGACCTCGTTTCATATTGAACGTGGTAATGGTTACCCAAAAAGTTTTGCATACATGAATTTTCCCAAGGGACCATGGCGCTGCTCAAAATTGAGGTAGCGGAATTTTCCTCAGCTTCGCTCAGTATTCGGAAATTTGGTTATCAATGTGTTTACTTAGTTACAAGAAAAAGATGAACTATAAATGATGGGATTGAAAGAATGGTCCTCTTATAGTGTCGAAGCGCATGGTTTTAATCTCTATTCTCAAATTTTCAGGACAGCAAATATGCTGCAAATAATACCCTCTAAGTAGAACTTAGATTTACTGGGAGAATAGGCATTACGGAATTATATTGCATCAAAATAAAAATACAACGATGAGTATAAATTAAAGGAATAAAGCGTTCCAAGTCACTACACGTATTAGTATAAAATTTGATGTAATATACTGTTAATATACTGTTTATAAAGGAATAATATAATGTTTAATAAAGGAATTATTTTGAGGAAGCACCATATCCCTACTATTTTTTCTCTTTATATTCAGATAAAGACCGCGTGGAAGGCCATTCTACTCTTTTATATTTATTTCTGAATTTTTCAATTCTACGAATATCTGAGCTTAGCCTTCGCAGTTTCCTCAAATGTTGGACTTCGAATACGGTATACTTAAGGTCTTAAACACAAATAAACACGTACCTATGATGCACTCGCTACCTTCCTATATGAACACCTAAACCGTTGAAAACCCGAGGTTCAAGTTAAAATTTCCTAATTAGTCCCAAGGAAGAATGGACTAGAAAAAAGTCTGACGGGACCGGGAATCGAACCCGGGTCTCCCTATTGCCGGTCGGGTGCTCTGTCCGTTGAGCTATCCCGGCAGTACATTTCTCCAAGCCATTCGGGATATTTTTTTCTAGTCCATTCTTCCTTGGGATTTTTCCTGGGTGCGCACCATCTTTTCGTACCAAAGTCACCCTTACCCGTTTTCCTTTGTTTCCTAATTAGGTTTTACTTCTCCTTTTCAGATATTTTTTCTGTCATTCTCTTCAAGCGCTTTCTTAAAAGCGTGAACTTTCCGCATTTTGTGATATTTTCTCCATTTTAATTTTGTGTCGTAGTTCCTAGGATAAAACTCTTTTTTAGCTTAAAATGTATTGCCGAAATATAAGGATATATTAAAATACGTGTGCTCCTAAAATATAAGTGCCACAGGAGAATGCAAAGAATTATATTTTTATTCCCTCATTTCGTTTTTGAGTAATCGATAAGTAACTAAATCCTAGGAGATTGCACTAAAAGTTGGCTTAAACTCTAAATAACATACGTTAACTTTATACAACCGTGAATTTTCTATTATTATACATACCATTACAGTACAATCATTGCAAGCACTATACATATCTATTGCAGTATAATCTTCTGGAAAGTATTGTAAATATACTCAATATATGATTAGCCTCAAATTTAGTCCTTATCCTCTCTGTATTTACTCGGCATTGTATGTGCTGAGACTTCTTCCGCACATCACGAAGAGGAGATTGAGGAGTGTAAAATTACTGTTCGATGACATTTTGGTCGCATAGTGCTGGAAGAATCTGCTCGCACTGGTAATTATTCTACTAAGGGTGTAAATATTGAATCTCCTTATATTTTAAACTATACTTTCGATACGCTGGCATAAATACATATGATATACTGCATATAACCCGACAACTAACGAGCCTACACATTATTTCTCTTCCCAAAGGTCAGAGTTGTAACGAATGATTCAGAGTGAGTATGCGTACATGAGACATCTGATGAGGTGCGTCCCGCTCTGAATTTCTTATACCTCTCCTCCTTCATGTGTGGAACAGCTCTTTAGTTCTCCGAAAAGAGTATAAATATATCTTATTCGGCTCACCGGCTCAGCTCTATCTGTCGTCCGTGCGCCCGTTCGACCTATCTTTAATTGGTCAGCCATGATGTTTTGTGCAGTATTGCTGAACGATTCGTCCTTCCCGTCTAACGCGATTGTAATGCTGTCAATATACAATCTCGGCCTTAACATTTTGGGATTTTCAGTGTCACTACTACCCTCTGACAAGTTTGTGAAAGTCAACGGGGCACAGCTAGTATGGTAATTTCCATATTTCATATCAAAGCCGGCAATTACAAAATTATACCACAAAATAGTTATTTAGCTGTTTTAGTGCCATTTTCTTTCACATACACAGCATAAGAAATGACGTACATGTAAATCTTACACTATTAGGATATTAATATTTGTTTGATACATTTTATATAATCCCTCAAGAGCCAATTCAGCGAAATGTCTTCAGTAGAATATTACCCTGTTAGTAAATGACATCAGCTGATTAGCCTTCAAAGACTTTGAAGGTCCTCATTACAGACCCTGATTTTTTATGAATATTTGTTTTATTTTTCAATTGTTCGAATTGTTACCTTCCTGGAGTTTTATAAGGATTTACTTTTGTGAAAATAATATACTGGGCTCCCTGATAGCCAAGTGGGCTACGCGTTCGACTTCTGTGAAAGCGGTCCCGGGTTCGATTCCCGGTGGGGGCTCACGTGCGAAATGACCTTAGCTGTCGAAGCACTTTTAACAATACTACTACTGCTAATAATATACTTTTTACATTAGCAAGTAGGTAAATATATAGAGATGGATTTATTATAATTGTCATTTGAATTTGCAATGCATCGGTATACATCTATTGTGCCGATGATGATGCTTATTACTGTATTACGTATTGAAAGATTGAGGAATACTTGTACTTGTCATTCATCCCAGTTGGAACGGAAACCACTAACGCAAGTAGTCATTCCTACCAGTGTTTATCATACTAATTACTAAAAAGTTATCACTTTTAGGTGCTACTTACATGGGCATTATTACTACGCATGTTGTGATTTATATGATACCGGGGAGTTACTCATGCAACCCATGAAATCGAACTCGCTTTTCGCCGCAAAGTCACACCCCTGCGAAATAAAGACATGATCTTACTTTGGTGAAATATTGAGCACGGAGGGAAATGCATGTAAATGTACCTGAGTTATAAAATTGGAGAACTAGCTGCACTCCAAAACTTTACTCTGCAGCCTTCCATTCGCCATCATATCCCTTAGAAACGGCTCTCTCGTCCGTACATCGCATAAAATGGAAAAGCGATGGCGTGCACCCAACACCAGTTCTATTTATTTGCCTCTTCTCTTGCCCTCTTTCTGACCTTAGCTCATTCGAAAGCGAGAAAATGGAGTTGATATGGGGAAGGAATAAACATCCAAGTAGACTAGGCATCTTGGGCACTGAATTCTAGCAAAAGCCCTTCGACGGCGTCTTCCTTAACGCCGTGCTTTACGGGCCTTTTCTCGCCCTCCCAAGCAACGCCTCGCCATTGAGCAGTGGGAGAAGGAGAATGCACGACGGTCGTAAAAATTTACTCGCACATTTCGGATGTGAGAACACAAAAAGAGCGCAAGTTCTTAATGGCCGTTTTTATGGTCTTCGTAGACGCAACTTCTCAATAAAGGATGGAAATTTTCAGCGAATGACTAGATGTGAATGGAGGGCGGATGATGAGCGCTCCTGATGGTGCAAGCATCCAAAGCTAGCCTATGTGCTTCCAAATGGTTGTACGACTGAATTTCAGTTGAGCTATGGTATTCTACACTTGATTAATTCATTAATTTTCCCTCACATCAATTTCGCAGCGATTATTCGAATCATCGATGATGAATGACGTACATTTTATCATCTTATACCGTGTGCTAACATTTGACAATGAAAGGCCTTTCTTGAATTTTTTTTCTTTCTTGTATTAAGTTTTAAGTGTCGCAGAATTTTTTATATTTATCTATTGTGCGCAGTTATGTTCCTCGAAGTTATACAAAGAGATAACAGGGAAGATTTTGTTGGATTATAAGTGTGATAATGTTTGATAATAAGTATTATTATGTAAATCCGTACTTATATTACTATTGCTGTTGTCAATTTAGATTAGTTAGATTAGTTTAATAACAAAAAATATTTACGCAAGAATTGTGATTTTTTGACGAGTTTTCAGAATTTGTAAATATCCTATCCAGAATTCTGAAACAAAATATTTACCTACCTTAAAACTGACAAGTAATTATATTGAATCAATTAGATTTTGGTTATAATCCAACATTTATTTAATCAATTCCGATATCATGTTTGTTATTAAGAAGGAGCTGACATAAGGAAAAGAGTGAGGAAATTAGGGCCTTGTGGAGTGTTAACAAAAGAAATCAAACCTTACAGGTAAAGAGACCCAAGATATATAGTGGCTGCGAATTCCTAAATAATAAATTCAAATACGAACCAATCACATATTTCCTTCTCACGTCTAGTTTTAGCCACATAAGTTCCCGGTGAATGAAGATATAGATAGATAAAGTCTTTATTGGCAAGGTTAGGCACATATGGGCCTCTCTTCCACCTAACCTCGTATGTCATTGTGATGTGTACAAAATGTAATTATAACTAAAGGAAATAATGCGGTGTGGGAAAAAATCATTGCAACTGAAGGTTGACAAAGAAAAAACCCACGTTGAGGGAAAACACCCACAGAGAAGGGGGTTGTAAATAAACCGAGAAAACACAGTAAATGTATGAAAAGACAATAAATAACACAGTCAATTTAAGGTAAGATATATGATCTTCTCTTCGAAGATTGAAAATAAACCTAATATAACAATTAAAAGTCGAATTAACTTGAGCTCGTTACCACAGGTTAAATCACTGTACGCAAGGGAACAATAGTCTAACACCGTCCTCTCTATTTATGGTCTGGGAAGGTAATTTTTCACCATCGGACTGTTGTAAGGGAGACTTTTTGAGTTGTGGGATTTTTCTCAAATTACAGATTAATAATTCTAACGAATGATTTGGAAGCCAATATAAATTTCTGATAATTACATCTTTATTTTGTGTTTGTTTATTCTTTTTGAACCATTTAACTAAAATTACAACACAGGAAGTAAGATGGAAGAGAGAACCACTCAGCTTCGCTTGGTAAAGGAACAATTAACAATTAATTCTAAAGATTGGTAAAAAAATATTCACCAGCAAAATTGGTAAATAATGTTTCAATATCCGTCAATCAAACGATTCTCAAGGTATTTGATTCCAAGCCTATTTCAGAATGGAACTTCCTTTTGTTTTTAGCCAGGATTCCATTTTGTCTCCTATATATTTTCGTTGTGTCTCTTACCCGAATCCCATTGGCCGATTCTAAATCCGATTCTATCCCTCGGCTATTGGGCTTGTTTTGGTTTCCGGGCATTCGTCATATTTCCTTCCTTGCAACTGACGTCCATTTCCCGTTCCGAGGAAACGCTGGCGTCTTTCCGCGCAGTGCCTCGAATCCGTTTCTTCTATCGAAAAAATATATCTGCCTCCCTTTTGCGATCTCTCTGCATCTATTTTGGATCTGGACACCTATTTCTCTGCCTCCTGCATTGCTTTGCCGATTTTTGCTTCGATTTTTTATATTTATCGGAAGGCAAAAGGGAGCTCCTCTGCGAGGAGTCTTCGATTTAGTGCTTTCCTTAGCGCCATCCGAAGTTTTGCTCACTCCCACGCTTTTTAAGCGGCTCTACGTTTTGGATTCCCGAACCTTCTAAAAGAATGGTAAAAAGTTGTCTACAGATGGGCTTTTCTTTAGCCTTTCTTCTACAAAGAGAGCGAAAGTAAACATGGTATGGAAGTATTTATGGAATCGGATTTTCTTCAAGTCTATTTAGTAAACAAGAAATTGTTGTATCAAGAATACAGCCCGTACAAAGAAATTAGTCTCGAAACATTGCACAGAAATTAACGTATTAAAATATTTAATAGTGACTTATATAGTTTATTATATCATAGTTATCTTCTTATATTATTGAAAGTTATTTTCGGAACACTCGGGAACTCAAATATCGAAGTATTAATTATTAATATTAACTCAAATATTATCGAAATGTTATAATACAGAAGTTTTCAGCAAGTTAATCAATTGAGGTATTTTTCATAACTAAACTGCGTTCATTGTTAGCCTAGAGAATATTCGGTAGAAGTGATGATCAAGGTGTGATTCTCTTTCTAATATAAAAGAATAATTCCAGCCTNGGAAGTTTGCATAACTGTATTAACATTAACAGCCTTCGGTTCACTTATTTTACTCCTCTGTCTGTTTCCAAAGTATAACTTTGGCCCTAAGCTCTCGAAATGTTATAATACAGAAGTTTTCAGCAAGTTAATCAATTGAGGTATTTTTCATAACTAAACTGCGTTCACTGTTAGCCTAGAGAATATTCGGTAGAAGTGATGATCAAGGTGTGATTCTCTTTCTAATATAAAAGAATAATTCCAGCCTGACTGTAATCATAGAAAAACTGAGTATTTTAATGCTCGAAGGCCATGAGGCGCATAAATACTTGAAACTTTAACCACAGAAATGGATTGAGCATACTCAAGACAGATTTTTTTGTACTTGAAATGATGATTAGCTTGATCACACCATCGGTATCCACACGCTACTTGGTAACTATACAAATTTGTTGTCGTTAATGTAAACATTTGAGAAATTAAGCTCGTGATTTAACTGCAGCCGCATTACAATTTTTTTGCTTGTGCTTGTTGGCATCATTTTTTTTGGTCTCCTTCTGATATAAATTCTTATGAAATGAATTGAATCCAAGACGAAAGACCAAAGAAAAAAACGAGTGGCATATTTATAATATTAATTTGCATTGAAACAGGTTCTTATTCATGACATTCATGCATTTCTTAACCATTAAATTACCGTAAACTTTCAGATTGTATTGTAATGTCGAAAATAAATATTATATAATATTATACTGATGGATGTTATATAATATGTAACATTT
>KZ308268.1:1084518-1147391 GCA_000376725.2 Ladona fulva
ATATATATATATATATACTGATATCAGGTATGAATAAAATAATATTCACATTGCTCTTAATTCAGTTAATTTAAGAAATTAATTAAATCTAAATTTTACTTTTCAGGTAAGAGCCGAGATTCATGCATTCAGTTGCTAAATGATTTGATGAATAGACTTCTTTGAAGAGTTGGTGAGTAGTATGAAGTTTGATTGATGTATTGTATCACCTTCAGCTTGAGTATGAATGCTCAGCTATTATATCCTCCACTTACCTTTCTATTCTATTCATCGTAGAAAATTAAAATCCATCTTCTTCGTGTTCCAGCAATTTGGGAACGTCCAAACTCCGACAAAAACGGAAATGTTTCGCATATGTATTCGAAGGAATTCCATCAAATAGGCATGGAATTTTTTTCCGAAGTATTCCATCTAGTAACTCGCATTAGGGAGGAATGGTATATTTTTTTAATTCATCCAAAACTCTCTCTATCGGAGCATTGTCATATAAAAATGAAAGGAAGAAGATTTCAGGGTGGAAATAACGTATATCCCGTCATTTTTCAGAGCGACCTCTAAAAACAACTCACCATCGCTCTAATGCTCCTGAGAACTCACATTCCTCTCTCTTTTCGCCAACACTCCGCCTTTCTTTCTCTTCAGGAACAGAGAAGTGGGTGTTTGGAGATGAAATATTTCCCTCATCGACTCCCTCCTCCAGGAATGAATCCGTTATGTATTTCCGTCTACTTTTCTCCGGCCGCCATATGACACGGGTTATTGAGTTATTTCTGCTCCTAGCTTCGAATAGACGTCACCAGGGACTCCATTTAGACAATGGCATAAGTCATCTCCTCCTCATCTCGAATTCTTTTGCATCTTCTCTTTTTCTCATGCTCCAAATCTTTATAGATATGCTATAAATCAGAGGATGAACTCTGTTAAAGGGAGTTAAATCATCGAAACGGGATAAATAAGAGTCGACAGAAAGTTTTAGTATTTTGTTCATTTAGAAATGGAAGTTTAAGTTCAAGCATTTAAGTTGGAAGAGCAGCTGTATGCGATGCTCTAGAAGTCTGTCATATTTTATCTATGGGTGCTGTCGAAGATATAAATTTAGCAAACTTTGGTAGAATCGGAGACCCTTAGGTACGTTGGAATGCAGTTGAATACATTAAAAAACAGCTCAGATTACGTAAGAATGATATTAAAAGCAAAATTAGAGTAGAGGAAACACTTTATAATAATTTAAGAGGGCAAAATAGTGCTTAAGAGTGTAATGAAAGATGTATTCGGTTTGTAACACGGAGATGGAAGAAGAGAGGAAAAGAAACTAGATACTTGAGGAGAAACCTTAGCATTCAAAAGGATCTTTAAAGAAAGAGGGGAATTAGTGAAAGAAAAGTGAATCTCAAAAGCGAGGAAAAGAAAAGAGAGGGATACTGGACTGATAAATAAATAGTCGGATGAAAGTAATAAAAAGTAAAAGAAAATGTTTAAGTGTACACAAAAGAGAGATGTAGAGGCCAGAAAGAGTTGAACGAGAAATGGGAATACTGAACTTACAGAAGAGGTAAAACAGGAAGGAGTAAAATTGAGAGGGAATATCCAGTATGAGGAGGAAATAGAAAGATCGTTCCTTATAGAAACCCATTCATTTTAAACTCTTGACTAGGAACTTTGTTTCCTTTGTTATATCATCGTAAAATTGCACTTATTTGCCCTTCAAACAACATGAGGTTATTATACCTGATTTATTACACTATCGGCTCTATCTCCTCTTCCATTCTCACTGTTTTTCAACATTCATGTTATAATTATTAGTGAGCTCGCGTGATTACAATTACTTTAGTATTATAAATCCTTAGAATTTAATAGTATTTCCTAGAGAATTACAACCGTACGTAACTTTATATCTACTACTGATCGACTCCAAATTAACTCCGAATTACAAAACTTCTCGTAAAATAGAATGTTAATCGACTTTTTGCTGAGAATTGCAGAATTTGACTGTCTTCTAATAACTTTTTGGGAGTCTTATCCAATACCCCTTGTGAATTTAAGCGGCAATTGATATGTCAGAAAAATCCACTGAAATTCATTACATCAACAGATCTCGTTGTCTTTCTACCAGAAATTCTGAAAAGTAAGGTCGATAATCATTACAACACATTACCTATCCTGCTAGGCAAAGAATTTACTTCCTTGGGTAAAATGTTTATTGAAAGTAGACTAGAACAAAATATTTCACAAGAATTAGGGAAAGTTGAATAGCAAAGCAAGGAAGAACCATACGGCTGTATCCCAAGTAATAACAGGTGTGAAAAAAAGCGACAAAACTGAGACTCGGAACCAGGTCTCCCATTTTCCGGGCAGGAGATGCATATTCACCATATTTTGAGTAATTAGAGATAAAACCTTCAAAACAGAATATTTTCAGGGTATCTTTTGCCGCTTTTCCTCTTTTCTTTCTTCTGTCATTTTTCTCTTATTTACTATCGGAAGTTTGCATAACTGTATTAACATTAACAGCCTTCGGTTCACTTATTTTACTCCTCTGTCTGTTTCCAAAGTATAACTTTGGCCCTAAGCTCTAGTTGATTATTTAAGTGAAGATGTATTTCCCCTCACAAGATGTATTTATTTTTGTCATGCTCAGTCCCGGTCAGAGTTTATGAAGTAGTATGTGTAAGATTCAGTTTGATCGCCCCTATTAAGAACTCATCGATTCTGTTGGTATTTGCTTGCTAGTTACGTAAAGGAATGCTTGCATACAGTTAAAACTATACCGCGGCAATTTTAAAGGGTGATTGGTATCAGGGAAAAATGGATTAGTTGAAAGTTAGCTTTTGGTTGATTAGAGCAGCCACCCTGGAGACCAACCGCCTATGGCTTCGACTTACTCAAATATAGCCTAGTCCGTCTCCAGAAAAACTTTTCGCTTCTTCCATAAACACTACAAAAGAACTAGGTACATTTTTTTCGGAGAACGAAAAATCTCATGTCTTTCTTAATATTCCTCTGGACCATCTTCTTTTCTGTTGTATCCACACCTGAAGGAAAGATTCCTCTCTATCCTTTCTCAGCTTCATGTCTTTTCTGCGACTCATATGTTTTCTCGAGTTTTCTTCCTCTCCTAAATCTAAATTCCTCCGTAAGAGCATGACTTTTTCTTCCTCTTTTCATTGAATATAATCTCTCCTGTTTTTCCTTATCAGTTTCTTTACGCATCTTTGAAATTTCCAGGCACGTATTTTATAGCTTTTCCCCCTTATTTCGCCCTCTGCTCACCGTCCCTCGTCAATTTCTTTCGCTTGGGTGAGCCTCCTCTATTTCGCAGTCGACACTCTTGTGAAAAACAGCCAGAATTCTTCGATTTCCCGTTCCCTTCTCGTTTCACACATCTTTCTACCCCTTCCAATTCATCTGTACGCCCACATTGAAATTTACCTAAAATCTGTTCATCTCCCAGTAGAAGTTTCATCTAACATTCCACTATAAAACTACCCTTTATTCCTAAGTCGTTTGCTGGGATTCACATTTCTACTCAGCCGATGTTAATATTTCTTTTAAAATTTCACTTTAACCACTAAAAAATCCCCCCTCAAATCATTCTTCTCTTCATTTCAGTACTACGACTTCTTTCCTTCCTTCAGCTGAGTGTGGTCCTGTTAAAATGTCTCTTTTTTCCTCCTCTATGTCGGTCCCTTAGCTTTATGTCTTGCTCTTGGTTTTTATTTACCGTGGCCTTCATTCTTCATTTTGCAAGTTAGTTTCCATTCCATTACCCCCTGGTTATTCTCCATACCATTTTTTCCCTCTTTCCTTTCTTATACATATTTTCTTTGCGCCATTCCCTCACTTGACAACTGACTTGATTTCCAATCACGCCCCGAAGGAAGTCCGGTATGCGTCCATTCAACGTATTTACTATAACTTCGTCCGCTAGTTCCAACCTATTCTTTCGATTCGTTAGGTTGTCCCATCCACTGAACCGGCGTTCCCTTTTATTTTTTGTTTCGCATGCTTCTCTGTTCATTTTTCTTTTCACTCTCTCGTCTCCTCCTCTTTTTCCTGTCTCTGTTCCACTTGAGTGCTCCTCAATATCCGTCTGGTTCCTCTTCCACCCATTCCCTTTTCCTTTCTCCAATTAAAATATTCTTTCCTTTTCTCAAGTTTACGCTTTGTTTCATGTCATATTAATTAATTAAGCTTCAGTTTTTGCGTGCGATTTTTCCCTTAGTCGGAAGGATTAGCAAAGAGGTGTTTCAAAAAATCTTTGAAATTTCGTAATTAATTGTATTCACTGTCGACACATTGTGCTTTGCTTCAACTGATTTAAAATTTCAGACTATTCGAATTATCGCCACCCTTGATAATTTAATTTCCACCCAATCATTGCTATCGCGGCATTAATTTGGGAAATATAGTAAGAAATAAATGTATGAGATAATCTAGAAACATTTAGAGTAGAGGTGGCCAACCTATGGTATGCGAGGTAATTATTTTGGCTAGCCGAACTCTGACGGCACTATCTTTGTATTATATTCTTCATTTAAAGTTAAGCCCTGGATTAAATATATGTGGATTCAGTTCAAAAGTAATGATGGTTAATGATTATTGACGTCAATTGTAACATTTCAATCCTTTTGTTGACGTAATAAAATATTTATTGTCCCTGTCTCCTTTTGCTCCGCTTATTTTGTCCAGAAAAGTTTGAATTCTTCCACCACAACACCATAGAGTTAGAGTTAATTTGTCATAATAAAATAGTTAACATCAGTATATTAATCTAGTGTTTGGCACCTCACTGCCACACAAGTCCTTTATTAAAAAAAATATGACACTCATGGCTCAAAATATTCGCCATCCCTGATTTAGAGAACTATCATTCATTTACCATTCGTAAATAATCGTTCGATGAAAATTAAACTCCTTGGTTTTCCTATCATTCACAGACGTATTCTTTAATAAATCAACTGGCGTTTCATCCCTTCGTACTCCAGTTTCAAATTATTTAAATTCATTAATCATTGTTCTTCAAACATTCCAACCTTGTGTAGCAGGTTAATGTTTCGTTCACTAATTGATTCCATCATCTTCCTCGAGTTGATGAAAAAGGCAAAGAAAAGTCTCCCATTTTTAAATATTTATTTCCGTTGGGTATTTTTATCTTGCCTTATTCATTTATTCTTATTTCCTCATTCTGTTTTCCTCCTTCACAAATCTTAACAAGAAAATTGTAAATCAGTACAATTCAATATGCCTTTAGTGGGTGAAAGAGACATTTCCTCCTCCTTTCAATTACAAAAGATTTTCGGGCATGACAAATCAAGTTGGAAATATTTATTAGGAGTAGAAATCATTTCATCTGAAATCTTAATTGGAGTAAAAGCTCTGAAAAGTGAAGGGCACAAAGAGTCGCATCGTCACAATGCGATAGAACCTCTTGTGAAGTCCCTTAACAAGCAATTTACTGGTACAGTATGCGGTCTACGAAATATCCTTAATGGATTTCAAGGTTTTCTCTCATAATTTAAATAGATTTCCGTTTAAAGTTACATTGTGTGGGCGACCCCATTTGGAACACAAAGATTCAGCGGTTGTCGGTGAATCACCGGCGAAAAATTCGTAATAGAACACGTGCGGGGTTTGTTTAATGTGTATATGTGTGAGGGAGAATAGCTGAAGGGGAGGTCGGACGGCCGTTAAGTATGCGCGTGGGAAGAGTATGAAGCTTTCGAAGGGACTGAGAGAGAGAAACGGGCATTCAGAACCCTAAGAACCATTTTCTCTATTCTCGTGCCTGCGTAAACATTCCCGAAAGTGTTCCTTCAACGGATCAATAATCAAGGGAGATCAATAATGCAGGATCATGAGCTATTAACTTCCCGATGCATTTAGCCAGGAATATTACTTTGAACATGTCTATTGATTTTATCCAAGGGAGTAAAAGAAAGGTGACTGCACCTGAGAATCAAATTGTAGGTGACTCAGAAGGGTTATGTACATAAACAGTATGCATGCATATTAATGCAATGTCTTGGTGTATAGGAATTACTTGCTTGATAAAATTTAAAATGTATGTGTGTATGTTTGTGTATCTGGGGCGTAGACAGAATTTCCTTTAGGGGGGCGATTCCATATGTTTACCTACCAATTACACGCTCTTTTCGTTTTGAAAAATTTTCTCCGCCTATTCCTCGTTCTACTGGAATGCGGATATAAAGGGGGAATAAGACACCGCTGACCCCCCTGACTGCTCCTGTGACATTTCTTTAACCTTCTAAGTAGTGGATCCCAGACTACGACTCGCAAGTCTAATTCTGCCTGCCGTTTGCTGTAACATGATATCCTAAGATATTTTATGTGTAATGTATTAGTGATTATTAGAAAATTATTATCATTTAATTATCATAATTTTCATGATTTAATATTAATTACGTAACTGAACGATGAAGTTTACGATGGCGCATTATAAGCACACACTAAGTACATATATGTCAAATTAATGTATCATAATTAGATTAAGGGAATGGAAGTAGTGTATCAGAAGTATTACGAAAGTATCTAGAGCATATTGCCTTTTTATTTTATTACTGGCCCTTACCACACCAAGAGTACTACTCTGGTTTTCCGCATACCGCTCTTTTTAATAGTACGACCAGTGCTATAAGGAAAATCGTTGGGCATTAGTAAGACGGAATATCCTTTTCAATCCTCGGCATAACTTTATTGAAAATATATCCAAGCAAGGCTTTGAAAAATGCTACTCTAACATTCGCCGATATATTTTATTTCCTAACTCCTATAATGTAGCCATCAAGGCTAGAGGTATCGATTCAATTTATCTAGGGCTTGAAAAATAACCAGATCTATATTTCATCGCTTTTGTGATGTTTCCTTTCGTTTTAGGACGTAACAAGGTAAAGCCTTCAGCTCCATTCCTTTATCTCAAGCGGAAAACTTTCAAAAAAGATTCCTCCCCTAAACTCGTGTCAGCTAATAAAAATAAACATTATATCCAAGCGATGGCTTTCAGCACACATCTCTTTTTTATTCTGTCGGGCTTTATACCGTTTATTTCCATCTCGTGATCTGATTCCTTCAAATATAGAATCCGTTCCGCCTCTTTCCGCCCTTCTGCACACAAACAATGACACGCTCATCACACACCGCCTACGCCGCGACGCGGAATCCGTTCCTCCCCTCTCTGACACGCGTTTTGCGCCCACGCACGAGCGTGCCTCATCTCAACACCAATCTGGAGCACGTCCTCCCCCGCTGTCAGCACCGAGTTCGACTCCCGCGACACAACTGTGCAAGTAAAACGTACGCTTCCAACGTCGGATTGTCCGCTTAACAGCTACTTCGAGACTGGCCTTTTTTCTGCCATCCGTTCATCCCCATTACCTCCCAACGGAGTCTCCGTCTCGCCTCGTTTTCTGAGCACTCCATGACGAATCAGTTTATTCTTTGGATTTCTTTTTCCTTTGGAACTTTCTCGTTTTGCTTAGTTAGCGATTGCTCACACCGTTACTCACCCTTAGTCATTCACCTTCCCGTTCTTCCAACTTTGTTTACCAAACTCCAACCACCTTTAATTTACGTTGGATTGCCGGATGAAGGTGCCTGAAACAAGAGAAATGTATGTTTTAAAAATGCACTTATGTGCATAAGGAAAGAAAAGATTTTACGAATCATTATTACGTTGTTATTATTAAGGTAATATTTTAGTAGTAGTCAATTTTTAGATATAAGAAGTATTATTACTTATAATTTGTTAGTTTTAATTTAGGTGGGTGGTAAAATACTTTGTCGGTAATGTTCACGCACATTTCCCTCCCGACCTTCCCGCGGTCAACTTCTCCTTTTCCACATTTTTTTTGAGATTCCAATCGCGATCATTCATTTCTTCTTAATTTATCGCTAACTTAGGCCACCATTTACAGCTAAAAAAAGAATGTTAAAAAACTTTACATGTACCACTAAAAAATATTTGTATTTATGCACCTCTTCCATTAATTGCATTAATTTGCAATCTACGCTAGTTTATAATTTACACAACTATAATCTACAAACTATTCTAAAACATCTACAAAAACCATGTTCATTTACAATAACAATCAACTCAAACAATTCACAAGAATTCTTACATATATAAATACAGAATATCAATACATAAAACAAAAAAATTGCTCATTAAGTACAGTAAATTAAAGAAAAAGTGTTAAATAATTATTATTTGTACACGAACTCAATATTACCTTGCATTTCTTCTTCTCCTATAACTTCTATTTTTTATTCAGTTAGATAGCCATTTCCATTAAAGTCTCGTCTCCTTTTCATCATCTTCGCTCTTGATCATTTTCTTTCTTGAAACAGAACAACTTGAGAATGTATGGACTTTAGCTTTCACTTCATCTCCAACTTGAGTGATTCTTTAATTTCATTATTACAGCATCAGAAATATTTTACGGCTTGACTCGTGGCTACGAAGTAATGAAAAATTAATACCATTCGCTTTAGATTTTAATTTATCGATGGTAAAATGGCGTTAAAACTAGAAATTCCAAATATTCAACCGTTTTCTGGAAACATCTTAATAATGCTGTGGATTAGATAATTTCGTAAAATGAGACAATACTTCTATTTTCATTTTAACTGTATTAGAAGAATAGGCATTACTTAAAACGTATCTCTCTTTTTATTAATCATAATGTATTTGAGCTCGTTTGGAAGCGGAATCTGTTTTCCGTCTCGACTTCTCTTCGTACCACATTAATGTCAAAACTGAAAACTCCTCTTCCAATCCCTGGAAAACTCGAGACTGTTACCTCTTTACTTCTAAGAAACTACCTCACCTATGCACTCCACCTTGATTACTGCGACCAACTTCAAGAGCTCTGCCAAGTGCACTCACCCCGTTACACTCATATGGATGAGACCTTGTGGAGAATCTATCTGTAGGCACAAAGAATGTGATCGTCTTACTGTCTCTATCTGTTCTCTTGGCTGTGACTCCGAGAAAAGGCACTTCGCACCGCTTTGGGCCTAACACTATCGTGTGCCAATGTTTTCTACTACTTTGTCATTGGAATCATAGAACGCATTTTTGAGTTATGAAATATGAGAACTCTTTCTCTGAAATTACTTTTACGAAAGTCATTTAGTTTTCTTTCAACCTTCGGGAGTACTCACTCTCCAATGCTCCTGAGTACAGCTTTTAATTACACTTTACCTTTATGATTTTCTGAAAAAAGTAGTATTTTCCTAAGGAATAAGAGGAGTGAAAAATAGCGAGATGAGTGGGACTCGAACATAGGTCTCTCGCTTTCCGGGCGAGTATTCTAGTTTGACAGAGACAGTATGGCAGTTCAGTGGATGGAACACCTGCCCGGTAAGTGGGAGACCTGGGTTCGAGTCCCAGTCATGGCGCTATTTTTGGCACCTGATATTCGTTGGAATATATCCGCACGGCTCTTCTTTGCTTTGTTATTCGCCTTACCCTAATCCTTTCGTCATTTGACTACATTAACTACATCATTGTTGTAGGCATTTATTTGAAACGTCTCCTTTTTTCTTTATTTTCTTACATTCATCGCTGGCTATATTTTTGTAAGCATTACGAATGCATCCATCGATTCTTTGGCCAAAAAGAAAGTTTTAATGGGGATGAAGCTAAGCTTTATGTATATTCCTTATTCATCCTTTTAGGTAACCCCTTACGTATCTCGCCATTTCCTTTTTTCTGAATCATCACATCTTCAATAAAACATTATTTTTATCTATTCAACTTCAAGTGATTCTCTTTTCTCTTTGACACGTATTTAATGAGAGGCGAGTATACTTCACCTCCTTCTCTTCCTCTAATGACACTTGTATCGTTCTTTTGCTTTTCCTATCGATCCATTCCGATCTCTCCCATCTCCCACATTCACATTCCATCTCTGCAACCCTTGTTATCCTTGATGGTCTCCCCATGCGTCTGTTTCTCCGACGCATCCAAATTCTTTATCTGCCCCTTTACCCTTTTCATTTCCCTGCTTCGATCTTGCGCCCCTCATTTTTCCGTGAAATCCCTTCATTTACAATCTTTCTGTGTCGTCCTTTTCCTTTTTGAACGCATCAAGGGACGTTATTATTTTCCGCAATTTTTTCAATGTTAGGTTTTGAAAGGATCAAAATGTGAAACCTTTCTCTCTGAATATTAGAGTGAAATTGGGAATATCAAACTGTTTTAACGTCATTATCAATCTACCTGGTGTTCTCGAGTTCAATGAACCATTCGTTATCCTCTGATAATCTTTTGCGTGAGCCATTACTGTGACCTTCCTCCAAATCGTAAAATAACCTTGGAATCATTGTTACTATGTCTTTTATTTACGATTAATATCATATCCTAAAAGTACTAAATTAGTACTAAAGTGGCTGCGACAATCATTTTTGTTTTATTTTATTCTTCAGAGTAGTATTTTTTATTTAAAGATTATTTTTGAAGTTAAAATCAATGCATTTTTTATTCACAGGTTTCATGATCTATAAATTTCTCACTGATAATCTTTCATTCCTGACGGTATATTTGTAGTTTTCCTCGTCAGTTATATCAAATGCTTTGGCGGCTTTTACTTATGCTAATTTTCTTAAAAATTCGATCTTCTTCATAAAACTGATGAGTTACTAACATTATAATCTAATCAACTAGAAATCACCCAAGCCTTTCGTATTTTAGTTTATAATAGAGACACTTCCTTAACAGAAATGATTATAACTGGGAATAATTCTAACTACAGCCTGTATATAATTCGTGATTAGGAAGTATTTAGAAGATGAAATAATGGAAATATATACTTATTTAAAAGAATGATATCCTAAAAAATGCTAACAGATTATTTCCATAGAAGGATAGCTATAGAAATAAGCTAAAAAATGTGTGCTCTCTGCCCCAATGAATTTCGTAAGCGCATCTTAAACATGTTCATGGTGCTCTCATCCCCTACCACATGCTGAAAGGCGGTTTACGTAGTAGATATAATGGGGAAACGTAGATGTAAAAACTTTACTCGTGATATTTCTCGAATTATGCTTACAATAATTTGTAATATAAAATAAAAGAAACACAATGAGTTTCAAATGCCATATGGAATTTCCATTTTGTAAGCGCTTACTCATGGAACTATTTAACCTCCGGCACTGGTTTTGCATTTGATATTCCGATATAATTGAAATAAAAATGAAGTATCACGTTTTGTATTCGAGTTTAAGTTACCAGTTATTTACTTGTTAATACCATCAACGTTATAGTGCTGCTGAACTATTACCTTTATCAGGATGTAAATGTCTCTTTGAGATATATGCTTGTTTGAACGATGTTATTCTTCAAAATACAACAAAGCAACATTAAATCCGGGTTTAAATCTGCTTTAGTTGCAATGAAATTTCCTGTATTAATGGAAGATGATTGAGATCTAAATTTAGTTATTTATTCGAACGGAATTTTCTCCTCTGTTTTGTGTGTATTCTTCAGATTTCCATGACAAGATGGAAGTGAGAAAAGGGGATATGAAGACAGAAGTTTGAATGAGGATGTTAGATGATCCAATGGGAAATACGA
The DNA here is from genome assembly GCA_000376725.2 of Ladona fulva. Lineage (NCBI taxonomy): Eukaryota > Metazoa > Arthropoda > Insecta > Odonata > Libellulidae > Ladona > Ladona fulva. Next base: position 1,096,112 of record KZ308268.1, read on the forward strand.
GTTACCGAGAATCGAATAAAGGAATGATGGATGGCGAAGATTATGAATGAACTGCGATCGGGGAAAAAGGGTCTGAGGATGAATTGAATTCCGCCAAATTCCTTTCCGCTATCGTTCCTTTTTCGATTTATCCTGTATTGCAATATTTCAGGTTTCATTCGGTAAATAGCATTACCCTCATCGAAAATTAACTAATTCAATTTTATTTTCTTCCTTTGTAATCTTCACAGAATTCATTGTATTGATGTTTCCAATCGATAGTGTTTTTCAGAATTATACCTCATTTATGCAAACTTACGAACTCGCATACAAAAATTAGGCAACAAACAATACAGTACCCCCGATATACTTTAAAAATGTTTGCACATTTGTGGCCTTAGTTACCGAGGGCTGATCTGTCTACGTGCTAGAGAGTTCTTGTTTTCGGTAAGGTTTGATGATACATGTAGGCGGTATCTTGGATCCTTTTACTCCACAGATATTGAGCAAACATTTAGTGTTATCCGTTCCTTACTTCCTTGGGTTCAACGTCTGCTTCTTACATATTCATGTAGTAAAATAATTACTTAAGTATCTTTATATTAATGATTAGATGTTTAGATTCACATTTATATTACATTTAGAGGTCATTTTTTGACAATAGTTTTCAAAAAGAAAGATTACTCGTCTGCATAAAGATATACTCCGTAAAAAAATAACTTCTATCAAGTTAGACGTTTTTGAAAATTTTCCATAAAATACACTCGGGTATTAATTTGGCGAGGTTAGTAAATTTTATTCGGATGAGTACTTATTGAATTATCACATATCTTTGCGACCTCAATTACGTTGATGAATAGATTTTCTTCTTAAGAAGGCTGATACAAATCGCACCTTTGCCTTTCAGTAAGGGAAAGGTCACATGCCTTATTCATCCATTTTATTCTTCGATCCCTTCCTTTTGTTGTAAATCCCCGTTTCGAATTCTCCCATTCATGCACCACCGTCATTCCTTTAACATGAAATTCTATCCTATCTTGCAAGATTAATCAGCTGTATTACTACGACTATTCACGACCTTTTCGTTTAAAGCCGCATACCTCTCGTAGCTCCTATTTCAATATTTTCGCTTTTTGGATCTTTATACGAAAAACATATTTATGCATATCGTATTCCGTGTTTCAGTTTGAGAAAGTAAATAAGATATATCATTCCTTTTAATTTTTCATTTCTACAGGAGAATTTTGCTCTTTCTTTTTAGTGAAAGGAAATTTCACCAGATATTAGCTTTCTTCTTTGTCTTTTATGAAAAATAATAGAAAAAATATCCATTATACATCATTTGAATTTTTTAAAGCGATTCTTTTTCAGACCTTTACGTAAACCAATGTCAACGAATACGAATACATTCAAGATCAACAAGCCTAAAAGATAACGGGTGATAAGCAACCAAAAATGAAAAGCTTTACTTCTCTCTCGTAGGTTTTTTATCGATGATAAAACAAAATGATACGCTATTTAAAGTAAGTATCAACCTAGTGATATCAGCTTCACGATATTTTCATCCATTGATTTATAGTGATTGTACGCTGCTTATTTGGATATTAAATACATTTTGAACGGGAGAATATTATTAAGTATATTTTTCTCACACGCTTCAGATTGATTATTTCTTACTGGATTAAAGTAAGCCATTCCTCGGTGTCATGTTCTTGAATGTTAGTTGGAATGGTAATTAAAGGGAGAGAGAGGAAAAATTAAACAAAATCTGTTATGGAAAACATATTGAGAAGAATAACTGGATGTATATTATCAATTGGAGCCACAGTTAGAGGTCACAACACTCTCCAGAGCTTATACTCTCGTAATGCCATCAAGCGAATCTGTATTTAACAAATAATTAAATAGAAAATGCTATTCTTTGTTTCAGTGTGCGAAAGGAGAAAACCTAAAGATTAAGAATTTCTAATTGTAAAGAAATTGTTCAGAATTGCTCAAATAATTGGTTATCTCTAACAAGGCCATTGTATTTGATGTTCAGAATAGTTTAAAGGAAGAAAATTAAATTTAACGAAGAAATACTGACACAATGTGTTCTAAAAAAGGCCTAATAAAAACAAGGAGTCCACCCTAATTCTTAGCGAGCTGACGGGAAAACCCCCGGTTGGAGTTCTGCAGTTTATATTTTTCCCTGGTTGTCCTTCAATAAGCCTTCAAACCAATAAGAATTACCTTTCATCTCAATTCAATAACTCCATATTACATCGTTATCCTCAACTTTTCCCTTTGTTTTCATCTTGCTTCTTCGTCCTTACACCAACATCCTTCTATCACAGTCTCTTCTCCCTTGTCTTTACCTCGTTCACTTCCATCTGTCCTTTTCCATCCCCATCACCCCTATTACCTCTCACCGCTCAAACCCTTCTGTCCAAACTCCCGGAAACTCTTCATTTTCCCAAATCCAGTCCAGTCAAACCCACCCACTTCAACTCACTGTTCTTTTCCAGCCCTCCATCCCCCCTCAAGACAAACATCGCCCCTCAATCAACACCGGCCCCTCTCTCCCTAGGGAATCGTTGCGAGTTGGTCTACCAACGCATGAATAGCCTCCTCTCCTCCTTTTCCTCTCCTCTTTTAATTCCCTTTTTCTTCGCTTTGTGTCGCCTACTTCTTTATCTTTTCTTTACTCTCCGTCCTTTCTCTAGTGAGACGGCTACGCTCCTTTTATCTCCTTCCGTTTCCCTTCGTCCTTCAAATCCTATCAGACAAAGAATACTCAATTAAATTAGGCCGCTCTTTTTTGTCACCCGTCTAAACTATAGTTTATTATTAAGTTATTTTTTCCATAAATGTTTGAATTGGGTAACATTTCTCGTCTCTGTTTCGCGCCCTCGTCGTTTGAGATTCATACAGATTATTTTATTTTCCTCAGAAGACCTGTAGCAATCCAGCGTGTATACATGTTAGGTTGTTAAAGTTATTTGATCATTTGCACGATATAACAACGCTCAGAGATAAAAAAGAGATAATTTATTCCTAAAGTTATGTAAACCACTATTTCCCTATCGAATAAGGCACGATCTCTCATTTATATAATGGTCTTGTTTTAGTCGGCATGTTTTCTTTGTAATATATCAAAAGATTTTCTTATATGATTATTATCAAGATACATTTTACATTTACATTATTGCATTTTTAAGACAATACTTACTGAAATAGTAATATAAAGATATAAGTAATAAACAGTTATAAAAAATCGTAAAAGTTTACAATGGTAGATTTTTCTATAATAAGAAGGGTTATAAAATTAAGCATATAAGCGTAGCCATTTATGATAAAACATAATTCTTATATAAAAGTGTTTCTTATGGACGAATTTTGAATCTTAACTATACCAGCAGTCTTAATTTTGTATTCGAGTAAAATTAGTTGATTTTCTCTAAACTAATTCCCTCGTATATTGCTAACTCTCTTCGTCGTATTTGCAGGGAACATCCCTTTGTGATTGAACGGATCAAATTTGAATTTTTTTCCTACCTGAAAATATCTCCTTTCAAGTGATTGAGAGTCTATTCCTCGTTGATTACAGAAATTATTAAACGCGTATATTGCAAGCCGATATCAATTCTCGATAGTTTTAGTCTACCATTACCATGCGATTGGAGCAGCTGTCATGTTTTATGCATCTCTTTGAATAATGAAAATTTAAAAACGTCTTTCAAAGCTTTAGCCGTTGAGTTTCCTCAAATGTATTTTTCTATTGATTGGAATAAGTGAAGCGCTGGGCATTCGGGCAGGAATATTTGATTCCACGTAGTTATCTTCAGTTAGAACTTATCTCTGCACGAGCTACAAATTGCTGTAGATGGGACAATTTTTATGAATCCTTCTTCTTCATTAGTGGTATGATTAAGTGTGAGTTGTGAGAGTAAATATTGGGAACATCTTCCAAACAGAGATCAATCGTACGCATCTTTAGAAACAGATCGGTCCATTTTAATATAGGGGTTCCCGGATAGCCAAGTGGGCAACGCGTTCGACTTCGGTGAAAGCGGTCCCGGGTTCGATTCCCAGTGGGGGCCCATGTGCGAAAGGGCCTTAGTTGTCGAAGCACTTTTAACAATACTACTACTACTACTACTACTAAATTTTAATATATTAATAAGTATGGACGAACTCGAATGCAAATGATTGAAAATTGACATATATGTCTTTATCAGAAATATCAGCCGTCAGAGGAGGGGTAAGAACATTTAGAACATTTTGCTAGTCGTGCAAAATAACACCGGATCTCAGTCAAAAATGATTATTCATGCGTTTTTGCAGTATGGAGGAATTTTAGAGCTTCAGGTGAATTTCCTTGGCCTTCCTCTGATATAAATCTAAAATTTAAAACGTGAAAATAGCCGTAACTTAGAAATTAATCAATTATGATGCTGTTTTATTATGCATGGAAAATGTTTTAACTAATAATTCAGAAATTAATCTGATTTTAAGATTTTGCATGTCTTAGTAGTTCCTACTACTACGTCATAATAAATGCAATTTTATTTTCTTCTGATGCTTGATAGAGAAAAAAATTATCTTCTATTTCCAATCTTGTGATTATATGAAAGAATTAAAATGATACAGAACAATGGCATTGATTTAGGTCTCTCCTTACAGAATAGTGTGAAAATCTTTTTAATTGGTTAATTGAGTTGCGGAGTTTTTCTTGTGTGATATTAAGTGGATATGCTAGGCCAAACCTCACTTCCTATGCCTCCATCATCTCTCCAAAGAGATATATTGCTAATAAAGGAAAGAATGAGGTTTCAAACAGCATTCGGGCTGATGAATTCGTTCCGACACACGCGGATTAGCGATGCCGTCGCGGAAAGTACGCCGAACAGAAGAATAGAAGAATATGAGCGTCCATATTCATCGAAGCGTGTCATTTGCAGTGTACCTTTTAAGTTTTTTGACCTTAGAATTTCTTCAAAGTAATAAAACGCAAACAGGAAATTGCCTTTATCTTCCGTCTGGAAAAAAAATAAATCTTCGGAGCTCATATGCCTGTCTTTTGCCTCCCAGGTTATTTTTCTAGAGTTCTCCTTTCTCCCCACCATTCAGGATAGGCTGAAAAAGTAAACACTATGCCATATTTTCATCCCTCTTGTACGCTGGCCCTTTGTTTACTACCCAAACATTTCACCCCCAATGCTGTGCGGGTCCATCCTAACACCTATTATTTCATATAGGTGTGTGTTGAAGCGACTGCTTGCGCCTAGACGGCTAGACTAGGGTTGGGGGAAACGATACCAATTACTCGCAGCACGTTAGGAGGGGCTCCTGAAGGGGGCTTGTGAAGAGCACACGTGGGCAATTAGATGCCTGATTCATTCGGTGTTTGTTTAGTGCTTATCTCAGAAGATAACCTCTATGCATCCATATTCCTGAAAGTCTTCTTCAGTACCTGTAAATAGTATTACCCAGTGGAGTTTTACAGATATGTTGCACTGAAACCTACTCCAGCGAATCATAATCGAATTAATCACGAGGAATTATTCGCAAAACGACCAGGGAATACTTTTTTCTTTCAAATTTTTTGCCTGTACTATTAGATGCTTATGCCAAAAGGAATTTCACCAGGATTAGCCAACTAAAAACCAATAAATAGTAAAATGAGTGGCTAGGAAATTGGTATTTTTCTGGAATATTTACTAATTATGGTGTTATAGGATTTTTAGAGTAGTACCGCTATGCTGAATTCCAGTGTCTGCAGGAGGCGTCGTGGAAAGATTTATTATATATTTCGTAGATTGGTATTTCATGATCTGGTTCCATCGTGCATCGCGTGAAGGCATCACCTATCACCTACCTACCCATCACCAAACGTAAACGGGAAATTTAAAAAAATCGTAATTCATCGCTCTATTTTAACATTGAAGTTATTTATTACCATATTATTATTTTCAATTTTGAAACTTATATTATTATTTTTACTCTTTCTTCGCTTGTGATCATAACATAATGATCAGTTTAATTATTTCATACCCGATACCTTAATTACTGCACATCATTCAGATATTATCAACAAGCGGACATTAACAATTTCAGACAAGAATGGGACTCGAGCCTGTATGTAATTTGTCTGGACTGTTTTTCCTTTTCTTGGGTGTACGCCCTATCGTTTCAAAACTTTTAAATCCTTTCCAAAATTGTTTTCTCTAACAAATATCCTGACGTGGTGATTCAGTTTTTAATATTTTTTTCACTGATACTTATGTTTTATACAAAGTTTCATGCTTACGAGGATTTTAATTACTAAAATTTGGAAGAAATCGAAGGAAGTAATATCAATAAAATAGTATAATCAGTGGGAATTTGCATAAAGACATTACTCATATCAAATTGTCGTTAGCTAGGTTTATTAAACTTAAAATGATGAGGAATAGCTCTCGTTGAGCACTGATTGTCCCAACGGTAAATAATTTTGCTTTCTTAAAACCTTCCCAAATTGTGGTTACAAAGTCATCCTTTATAATTTCATAACTAATGGATACGTCAGTTTCGATAGCAGGGTCGGTACTTTAAACGGCCTTTAATGCATTAACATTCGAATAATTAGGAAATAAGGAGAATTAAATACCTTTTTATGGAAAGTTCTAGGTTCTAAAAATCTTTACCATTCCATTGACTATGGAGATCACGTTGTCCACGGAGCCACAGTTTCAGTCCCTGAACATTTTCCCTTTCTCTTTATGAAGACATGGTTCCGTTGAAAGCAATTCTCAATAGCATTCATTCTACTGAAAGCGGTTCGATATTAAAACGTTAAGGCCGCAGATACCCAGAGAAAATGCATAGGACGTGCTCTTCTTTAGTCACTATTTCTGTCTTCAGAGTGCAAATATTCTAGATAAAGTTTTTTCATTGCAATAAGAAACGATTCTTTGTTCTCATAGCATGTGAGGTTGGTATGAAGAGAAGGCGATATTAGGCGATATTTAACGGGCCTTCCCTCTTTATATTCTTCTCAATGATCCACCTTGGATTCTTTCTGTAACATTGCTATAAATATCTCTCCTAAATGGAAGATGTGTTCCAATTTCAGCGTCCATTGGCTTTCCGTCTGAATTTTCATTCACAGCGTTCAATCATTGCCCTTAACTGTTTGCAAGTTTCAATATTTATGAATATCAACCGTCTTTCTCTGTTTATTACAGAGAGAAAATATTCTCTCTGTAATAAACAGAGAAAGACGGTACCTTATTCTCAGATCGAGAAATTTTGAGTGCCTTTTATCTTATCTCAAAAGTTGCCGATACATGGTTAGAAATTCAACCTAATCATAATAAGTCCTTTCGCCCATTAGTCTCTGTAAGATTTTTCGATGTCACTGGACATTACAGTAGAATCAGAATGAAAGTACTGGAGATCTTATTAACTATACCCAATATAATCCAAACATTAACTTTCTGTTTCTAAAGAAGTGATTGACAGTTTCATATTTTATACATTTGTAAATAATCTTTGTCAATAATTTTCATAAAACAAATCCATCGCTATCGATCACAGATCAATAAGAACTGCTTCTATCGGTAGTAAACGAGAGTGCACAGTTTTCTGATTCTATTCCCTTTAGTTTCCTTCATTCATTCATGAGGGACCAGTAAGCACTATTTCTTCCTACTTATTTTTTTAACAAGTCAAGAATAAATTTACATGATACGGAATTCCTAACCATACTTAGTAAATATTAGTAATTACACCCAAAATAATATAGTGATTAGTATTCGATTGTAAGAGACTGTTTAAACCCTATTCACATCTATACTGTATTCTTTGATAAAAATATTATCATGCTCATTTGAGAAAGTGAAAACTCAAGAACTCATGATTATATTTAGTATTGTTGATAATTAATATTATGTAAAATTTGCACAATGTCAGCCTATCCCCCTCAGAAACGATTAGATTTAGAAAAGTGCGGCGAAATACGATGGATTTCGTCATGCTAGTAACCTTCGGCAAACTTATTCCCGTAAAGACCCAAAGTCGAACCCCGGAGCTAATAAGGTGTTTCCGCAAGGCATTAATTACACCATGCGCGCGAATATTCTATAACGATTAACTATTCTATGCAACTTTAGCAATCGTGAATTTTATGCTCTTAAACTTATATACTTAAACAGTCTTTGGATAATCTTCCACGAAATTTGTTTAGGAAATTTCAGGAAATAAGACCTCACTTCAAAAGGTACGTCTCCGCGAGGCTTTCCCGAAAACCTTACCTCAGCCTTTTGTCCGCATTTCTCTGGAAAAAAAATCCACGCATGATGTCGAAAATCGGTTTGTCGGATTCGCAAAGAATTTCGAATTCGCGTCCTAAAGGAAAAACCTCTCGTTTCCTTTCCCGTATAAACGAGCCTTTAATTCGTTCCATGCAAGGGCCCCTTCACCTACTGACGAAACGCGCGGGAAAGACCTCGGAGGAGCTTTACTCTCAGGAATTGCACGATGAAGACGATATGATAGGAAGAGGGGAAGGACGAAAAGGAATAGCGAAACGCATTTTTCGCGCAGAGAAAGAAGCTGCAAAGGCGGGAGGTTTAGCAGGAGTGAAACATAGGAAGAGAGAGATTTTGTTTCTGAGAGGGAAGAAAAGAGCGGAGGAGGCTCGAAAAAGATTTCTTTTGACGTGGTTTCAGGGCTTGAAGATGCGTGGAATTGTCTGATACCGCCGGGAGTGTGTTATTTTTCTCTTGTAAAGAACGAGCTGGAACCAGCAGGGTTTTTAGAAAGGAGGAAATTTTAGGGACGGGGAGAGTATGAGAAGGGGAAGGAAACGAAAGGAATGTACGAGGGAACGCATTTAAGCGAAGGAAAACTAGATTCCGTCGGAAAGAATAGCGCGGCGCGGATGAAGGGAAGATAAGGAAGTGGATGAGAATTTTTGGAACTTTCACTTATTCTCTTTCTCTCGCACTTTCTGCGGGGCCGTCGAGTGTTTTCACAGGGAGTGTCTGTATCCATAAACATTTAAGTACGAGAGCTGGGATAGGAAAGAGCAAACTGGGATTTTAAAGCGGCGACTGTTTCCTGAAATAAATTTCGGAAATTCAGCGGAGTTTTCGAAAATAATCTTATCAACATATACGGTGTATAAGATTTTTCTTTTTATACATCTAAGAAACTATTATTTAGTTTTTCGTGAGAGTTCTTTAGATATTTGTTAAAATATCCAAATGAACATTAATTCTCAGATGTTTCTCGGTCTACATGCAGTATAGAATTTTCTTTTTCGGTGAAAATCATGTTATGAAGCACATATGGTCAACCAAAGTAGTCGTTACTTAATAGTCTCCGCTTTGATATAATAAATCATTAATTATTAATTTCACACTAGCGNCTGAACATTTTCCCTTTCTCTTTATGAAGACATGGTTCCGTTGAAAGCAATTCTCAATAGCATTCATTCTACTGAAAGCGGTTCGATATTAAAACGTTAAGGCCGCAGATACCCAGAGAAAATGCATAGGACGTGCTCTTCTTTAGTCACTATTTCTGTCTTTAGAGTGCAAATATTCTAGATAAAGTTTTTTCATTGCAATAAGAAACGATTCTTTGTTCTCATAGCATGTGAGGTTGGTATGAAGAGAAGGATATTAGGCGATATTTAACGGGCCTTCCCTCTTTATATTCTTCTCAATGATCCACCTTGGATTCTTTCTGTACCATTGCTATAAATATCTCTCCTAAATGGAAGATGTGTTTCAATTTGGAAATTCTCAGGTAGCCATGAGTAACTTTTACACGCTATTAAAATTCATAACTTTTATTTCAAAATAAAATATTGAGATCTATTATTCATACCGACCTTTACGATACAACGTACAATTAAGAAGCTTAAAGTTCTAGCAAAGGTATAGCTACTTTTCTCAGAATTTTAACTAGGGTACCTATATTTTGGAGGGAGACGTCTGAAAAGGCGATCCTGGAGAGTATCTCTATGACGTAATGCATAACTCTTTGGGAGACAACGCGACAATTGAAACTCCCAGCGGCTTTCCAAGTTTAATGTAACAGGCGCCGCCTCCCTTTTATAGAGCAGCAGTTTAAAAGCTTCCGAAAGTTTCCTTTCTTTAGCATTAACAGAGCAACCCGTTGACTTCGGATTGTTCTTCTCGGTCGTTACTGCGGACAACACGCGAAGGAGGCACCCAAACACACGCAAAAGGCCCATGGGAGAATGCCCCCGAAAAAGTATTCGACACAGAACGACTGCCACGCGGGATGTTTTTTGGTCCTTTATAAATGAGCATATATCGGTATTCTCTCGTACTGTTTCGTCACAGGACGAATCGGATAAATTCATTGCGACTTAAAATTAAAATTATCAGAAATGAAGAAACGGAATGATATTGACTGATGATTGGCTTCCCTCACATGCACGTAGAAATTTCTATCAAAATATTCGACAGTTGAATTTTCTCTTTGCCTCTATTGTTACTTGATTGTACATTTTACATTTACATTTACATAAATCCCCCGCAAACCGCCGTATGGCGTATGGCAGGGGGTGTTAATACACCAAACCCCCTAATTATTCATCCTATTTACGCGTCTAATACTATCTGAAAAAAGAGACCAATAATAACTATCTGTTCGTGCAATAATCACACCAAATTTTTTCGACGTATGGTCTCGAAAATTGCGTTCGCTAAGCGCAGGAATCACTAAGTCGCGTATTTCGTCATGTAAGTAACTACTCAGGAATTTCTCGAACAATCTGTGCCTAAACTCGAGTCTTCTATCGTCAAGAGAGTTCCAGCCGAGGGATCTAATCATATCTGATACACTGCTGTCGAACTTGTAGTCTCCCTTAACGAAACGAGCCGCTCTACGTTGTACGCGCTCTAGTTCCAAAATCAAACCCTTCTCGTGCGGATTCCACACCGCGCAGCAGTACTCAAGTAACGGGCGAACTAGTGAAAAATAAGATACCTCTCTGACACACGACTGACTGCCTCTAAGAACGCGGTTATATAGCCTCAATGTCCTATCGGCTGACCCCACTATATCTCGTATATGCGTTTTAAATGATAAATTACTACTGAAAACGACCCCTAAGTATTTGTATTGACACACGAACTCTAACGTTGAGCCGCTAATGTGATAGGGAGTTAGGCTCACGCTTCTGATCGGAGAGCGGGTCATGCTCATTGCTGCACATTTCTCTATGTTTAAACTGAGCTGCCAATCTTTACACCATTTGGTAACAACGTCCAGGTCACTCTGTAATATCAATGAATCCTCCGCGTTTTGGATTTTTCTGTATATAAGGCTGTCGTCCGCAAAAAGCCGCACGTTACTCTTAACGTTGTCTACGATATCGTTAATATAAATAAGGAATAATATGGGCCCAATAACACTGCTCTGAGGTACCCCTGATGTCATTTCCACTTCATCAGAAAAATCCCCATCTAAGACTACGCACTGGCTTCTGCATGTCAAGAATGACTTAATCCAATGAATGATTTGATCATCGATTCCATAAGATTCTAGTTTCTATAGTAACTTCATGTGCGGAACTGTATCGAATGCCTTTCTAAAATCCAAAAATATAGCATCTGTCCTAAAGCCTTCGTCGGCTGCATGCATTATGTCCTGATTGAGAAGTGCTAACTGGCTCTCACAGGAGCGACCCTTACGAAACCCATGTTGACTTTCCGTTATCGCAACATTTTCACTGAGAAAACGCATTATATAACTACAGATGATGTGCTCAAGAATTTTACTATACCGATTATAGCTTAACATCACGTTTTAGCTCGCCTGATTCACACACCATTCAATGAGAAAGCTGCCAGTTAATGTGAGCTCATGAAAGATTAATTTTCCTTGAATATCAGAGAAAATATCTTTACTAGAAATACTTCGTAGAACACCACCATTAAAGAAACTCCTGAAGGTAGACTTTACTCTTTTCTCGAATTATGTCAAATATTATTTCGTAGACGTAATAAAATCTACATTTATGAATTGATTAGAAAACTCATGGCTAAAGTTGAGGTCTGCTATGCATATCAGACAAGTCCAAAAAGTTTGATTTATTCTAATATATAATTTTAACAATGCCGCTGAGATAATCTATCTAATAAGTTATATCGCATGGTATTTAATATGCAGCAATTAGTAAATATCCATCCCAACCATGTCAGCCGGGAACTTGAAGTAAGAGTGTCAGGAAGCTAACTTTTCCGCAAGCGAGGTTAGCAATTGTGATTCAAATTTAATAATCCTAAACATAAAGGAAATGTACTATTTTAATTGCTACTACCAAGAAATATGGCATTGAAACTGATACACTGAAAAGATTAAGTTTTCATTCAGAACCGGTCATAGTGTAGTTTCTTCCAAGGTACAGGAATGCACCGCGCAAGCTCTAGGATCCTGATCGTTTTGGATCGCGGAAGAAACACTCCCGTTTTGAAAACACCCCTCGTTCAAGACGCGGAAGGCATCGGGGAAATGTTCGGAGGAGAGTTTTGAGAAAGGATTACGGAGAAAAAAGGAAAAGCTGGAACGTTTTAAAGAGCTGTGAGGCACTGAGGCGGAGAGTGGGTCCAAATGGCTTAGCGTAGAGCAAACAGTTCGGGGACCAATTTCATTTGGAGTGACTAATGGTTGCAGTTAGGACTTCGAAGAGAAGGTTGCGTGCAGAATGACGTTGTGGCCTCGGTTATGGGCAAAAGGAGGAAGCGAGGGAAATTGGAGGGAGAGGAGCTTGTATAGAGGTATAAAACGGGTGGGGTTCCCCGCAGACAAAGAGGCGCGCGAGACAATAGGAAAAGACTTCAAAAGCGCCAGAGAAAGTCGGGGGTTAACTCCTTTCCTCATTTGTTCACCTTTTAAATTGGCTCGCCCCGAAAACTTTTCTCGCCCGACCCAAAAATAAAAAATTATATAACTTTTTCCCCTCCTTCCGAAATTTTTTGGCGAGAAACTTCCATTAGCGAGACGTTTGTCTTGATTCACGAGGTTTGCGGAAAGAGATGATTGCAAGGCGGAATACAAAGTGCCGCCTCGAAGAGAGATGCAAGAAGAGTTTGCTGGAGTTTCCGGTCTCCTAGGCAAAGCCTAAGGGTTATCTAATTTTTGTGCATGGAGCATTAGCTAGATTAAGGCTATTTTTTTGGAAAGTTTAGATGAATCCGCGAGAGAGGAGAGTATTGTTGCTATTTCTTGAATTTATTTCTTCTCGAGTTTTGTCGCCTGATTTAATTTTAGAAAGGTTGGTATTTATAAGGATAAGCACCAATAGCTATGCATTCCGAACCGATTTTGGGATTCGGCAAAGTATCCTGCTGTTTAAAATATCAAGTAACATTTAATTTGTTAATACCAAATAATACCCACTAATTTGCATGAAATGAAACCTAATAATACCCACTAAGTTGCAGGAAAAAACTACATGTATTTTACAGTGAGAATGGTCATGCATGACTGCATACCTCTTCCGACCACAGGATTTTATCCTCCAGAAAGGTAAAAAATTAAATCTTAGTGAGATCGACGTTTTTTCTTAACCTTTTTTTTCGGTCATTGATTATTAAGGTAAATTTTATGAGTCGAGAATCGGATATATTTACTTTCTGAAATGAAGTTCAAAAAGCCTGCTTTCTAGCTGAGATCGTTGATTGAATACATGGAATTATTCTACTGATTGTATCTTGAAGTAAAGAAAGAATGTAATATATTGTTTTCGTGTAAATTAAATATAAAAACCTCTAATAAAAATTACTGACGTTTTAAAATGGCAAAATGTTCATGAAATTTGTTAAAATCTTCCTAGGGCATTGATCACAGCAGAAAGAATTTTGATAATCCGTTTGTAGAACGTTTACTGTAGAATGGTTACTGTCAAATCGTTTATGCCTGTTCGTGTTTTAGTAAGTGGCCCGCAATCAATAATTTTAATGTAAACCTCACTGCGCAGTGTGTTTTTTGACTTATTGGATTGTTTAAAGAGAGCGGAGTGAATGATATAGTTGTGATTGCTCACGTTAGCTGGAACAACTCTTTTACATGAAACTCTCACCGAGAGACAGTTATGCGCGCCTCTTTTAATTACCACCAGTGAAAAACCGTGAATTTCAAACAGATCTTCCCGACAATTGGACCCTTAAAATGAAACGCGTGTAGAATTAGTCTCGGTCGTCATCGAAAAGCTTTCGTCCAAAAAGATCCGCTTTCGTGAAATTCCCACTCTCTTCGCGTGAACCGTTCCGAATACAACCGATCGAGTGTAAATCAAATAAAAACGCGCAGAAACTAAACATAATTCAAAAGAAAAAATTATTGGACGAGCTGGATGAACGGTTCGATCGAGCGTTTTTTTCCGGCCATGGATGCTTCTCAATTTTTTCGCGTATTATTCATTTTTTTCATTTGTTTTACTCTGTCGCTGCGATCACCCTCAGATCTCATCTTTAGACAATGGGCGATGATAGATTTTCGGATTATCTGCTCTCTATATCCCGATGACTCCTCGACTCTCAACTCGCCCACTCAAGCGGACGAGTTTTTCTTCCGCTTCCAACCCCATATTCCGTGGTACATCCCGACGTCCAAACCGCCAACCCCCCGTTCCCCGCTAAACCACTTCTACCGCTATATCTCCGCAGCCTCTTTCTCTAGTGCTCTCAGCATCCAGGCCCCCTTTTGTCCCTCGAGGATCCCCCCTCTCCCAACACAGCACTCCTCGACAACCCTTTCTCTACATCTCCAATTCCTTCCCTCACTTACAGTAAGCCCAAGCGCCAATTTTCGCCCACCCCCAGCAGCGGAAACCATCTCACCCGCATACATATTCGCCCTCCCAGCGACCTCAGCGCCACTTTAGGATGGAAATTGCACGCTGCGATATGCGTGGGTTGTTACGTATAGAGGGGGAGTGTCATCTTCCCCCTCTTCCTCTACATTTTGACCGAAAGGAGGAATTCGACGTCATAGCGGCGCCAACTTTGATACTGTGTTCCCCCCCATATGACTGGTCTTTCCCACTCCTTCCCCGGTATCATTCTCATTGTTTCGGTCGCGGTTCGCTTATATTTTTGCAAGGCTGAAATCGCCTGAATCTTGGCGATTTAGCTTTTCGTCTCCGTGTGTTCATAAGACGCGCTATTTTTGTAATATTAATGATTAGAATTTTTATTGGGCTGATAATGAGGCCAACTAGTCTCTCCAACATGCAACCCATTGTCTATGAATATGTGGTATTAAAGAGTTAGTGATTGAAAGTAGAACACACAGAATTAAACTACTTTTCGAGTGTATAAGAACCTGATAGTACACCTAGGAAAGAATAGTATATGGAAAGACAGAAAATGTGAAGTGAAAAACCTGCGAAACCTACCGGTTACTTAGTTTTTATGGAAATATTTTACCTACGTTCCTGGTTTTCACCTGTGCGAAGTAAATTTTCAACATTATACGGTGCCAATATGGCTAAAAAACAGTTTTGGGTAAAATGTATCTCAAAATATGTCCCTTGTAGAAAGGTAATTAAATATCGGCATACAAACCACAAAATAGGGTCAAATAAATTCACTAATAATTAAGGAAAATTAAGCTTTAAGATTGGTTTACCAACTTTTCCGCTTTTGAATTAAGCGACATAGTTTGAAGTCGTTACCACTGAGTGACAAAGCTTACCAGAATAGAAGATTTCGTTTATTCTATAATTTCAAAGTCATAGGGTTTATTATTTCGAGAGTCGAGATTTATATTTTCTGATATCTTTTGCATTTAAAATTTCATAGACTTACCAAACCAAACTTTGACACTCTATCGAATGTTTAATTAAAAAATAATTATTAATAAGATCCTTTGAAAAAATAATCATCGGTTTACTGTTGTTTACTTTAATCAAATTATGTCATAATCGATTTTGAAAATTACTCTTCGTGGAATTTCATGTTCAAGGATTCGAAATTAAACTTTATAAAAGTTTAACTTATCAAATGTCATGTTCTGCTATTTTTTCTGATAGTGACGACAGTGATATTAAATGGACTTATTTTAACTCAAAGAAGATTAATTTAAGCCGAAATATTGTCTCGGCTAAGGGGATTCGTATTGCGTATAAAATAGAAAACGGATCCTATAGCAATGCCTCCGATCGAACTGCATATACGGACAAGTGCCATCGGCATAGTTGTGATGCTTTCAAGGGGATGAATCCTTTTCAAAATGCATGGATTGCTAGTCACTACTGCTAACGGTCGCTTCCTCTCGTTTAGTTAAGCTAATTGACTTCGAATGGAAAGAATTTGAATCAAGAAATGCAGTTGAACGGTAGCAAATGTATGTCGTCGGAATGGCATATTCAATAGTAATTCAGTGAAATGCCAAGGGTCAATATCAGAAAATCGGAAAGTTAAAGAAGGCATAAAACTGAAAAGAAAATGAAGACGCGGGACAGATAACATAAAAGTGATAGCTAAATATAGTTTTAGTAAATTATTGGATTAATCGATTAAATATTCTGCGCCTTTAGATGGAGAAATGACTATCAGTTGTTATGAAATGAAAACTTGAAAAATCGCTTTAAACTTAAGCGATAACCGACGGCGAGATTTGTTTCGTTTTTGTCGACAAAAAAATAAGAAAGGAAAAACAGACGAAGCAGATAAATGCGCAACGAAAAATGTTTTACGGAAACTGCTGAAATGTCAATCATAAGAGAAGTCAACAACTACTAAAGCGACAATTTTTGCCTCGGTGCGGCCAATTACGCATCTGAAGTCGGCACTGATTCGGTACATCTAAATTTCGCAAGATCATGCGAAATGTCGATAGAATTGGCAACTCCGCAATGGCTGTATATTTCCTGCCTCCATTCCACTATCACTATTGTTGCAACTCTCCGCCACACAGCGCTGTGATTTGCATTCGCTAGATGGAGGTGGAATTTGCGCTGTTTGCTTCTCCGAGTTGTTTTGCGTGCTTCTGCCTAGTATCGCGGCCATGCTTGTGGATTTAGTGAGACGTCGGAGAGAGAGGTTAGATCCGCTTTTTCAAATATTTCTGTTGATTGAAGATGAAAATGTATTTTTCTATTCTATGATCAAAGTATGCAAAATTTTCCTCAAATGTCACGGTATTTTATCGCTAATTTCAACTTTATTTTAAGCTCATGGTACACTTTGGTCATAATTAAGCCTCTAAAGATTTCTGAAATTGCGCAACAATGAGAGAAAGAAACAAGATACGATCAAATAATTCATTTATCAGCGCCATGTCTTAATTGCCGCCTTGAATAGTTATTACGATTATAGCACATTTCTTTACTTACTAGTAGATATAACTCTAAAACTATAAATAAATTGCAGAATTATGTAGGTTGGAATCGTTTAATGAAGTCATCTTCATCTTCATAAGTTTTTTTTTTTTGTTTCTATGAATTTTCTAAGAGAAGCCTCTAGTCAAATAAGATAGTATGTCTAGCAATTTAGCAGTGATACGTAGGTTTGATGTATTGACTTCATGCATCAGTATTTATGGTTTTTACCTACATACTTTTCTGAAAAATTACTAAATTTTATCTTAGCCACTGCGAATATCACTACCAGCAGTACTTAAATTCATATAATATAGGATAAAAACAAGGCAGGTTTTGGAAAAAATTATCCATTTGTCAGGGAAAGTACGGTATAAAAAGAATAGTTAATGATGGGAAATACAATTTTTTATCTTACGTTTTTCCATAACACAAGTTATTCTGAAACTGGTGTGCTTTCAATATCTTAATTCCTTTGCTGCACAGTCTTGGATATGTAGTCTGATTAACTATAGCTTTTACCCATTTCTAACAAGTTACCTCCAAGGGGGTTTAATCCAGATAGAGTCCTAAAATATAGCTTAATTAGAGGATCTTATGACTGAATATTACTTATAGGAATATATAAATTTATTATAATTATATATAATTTATTTATATATTCTTATATATACTCTTAGAGAAATTTCCTCCAAGAGTATATTTTCTGGTACTGAATTGGGGGGATTGCTTTCTCATCTAGTTATTAAGACCGTAATCTACAATCTCTTGACGGAGCCTTCCTCTGCCAGATGAACTGCATATCCTTCGGAAAATCGGCGTGAGGCTTAAAATTCAGGATGTCGACCGTCCTGACTGTTGACCCGCATATCGTCTCATCCGCCGCCAGGGGCGCTGAAGTCCTTCTCCGCGGCCCCGTCCTCCGCGAGGATGCGGCCTTCCGCCATGCCAATCAGTGGAAATTGGTGAGCGGATTCCCTACCCTTCCCCGTTTCTACCCTTCCTCTTTCCCCATCCCTTGACAGCACCCAGCGC
The DNA here is from genome assembly GCA_000376725.2 of Ladona fulva. Lineage (NCBI taxonomy): Eukaryota > Metazoa > Arthropoda > Insecta > Odonata > Libellulidae > Ladona > Ladona fulva. Next base: position 1,114,455 of record KZ308268.1, read on the forward strand.
TAAACGCGGGCACCGGGGACCTCGATTAATGCCTCCAACTGTGCAGCAGCGACTGCCTCCGCCATCCTCCCTCGAAGCCAAATCGTTCCCTCGACTGTCGCGCCGCGGATATCGCTTAGCGCAAACTATACAGACTGCTCTTCTTGCTTGCGAGGACTCGGTGAATAAATTGACGAGGGTTTCGGTCCATTCATTCCGATTACGGGATGCGATAACGTTGGATTCCCAACGCACCGGCATTTTCGAGAATGGCTTACAAATGAGCGACTGAAATGATAAAGATACCCTGAAATTTGTGGTAGTTGTTAATCTCATTCTATTTAGATTACTCTACAAATTATAACTCCTTCAGTAAAGAAAAATATTTGCGACCGGGTTAGTGGTTACACCCTCATCGTCATGTCTAACATTTTCAAGTGAAATAATTAAATAAGTAATTAACATCCTTCTCTGGATAAGATTTAGACTAGGAAGTCTTAAACCGATAGCCAATGTTTAATAAATATATATCTAAAATTTACTCATTATTAAAATTCTAAACGAAACAACTAATTTACAAAATTTTCATAAAAGATTACTGGAAATTTACCCAATTGGCTCAGGAAAAATTATTCAAAGCTGGATAGCACCTGCAATATTAAGAAATTCGAAATCCATGGAACGTAACAGCTAGTATACGTCGAATTAGAAATTTCCAGCGAGAAAAACATACGAATAGTGAAGGTACATTGAAATGTCAATAGTGGTAGTAGTAGTATTTGAAATGTGCTTCGACGGCCGAGGTCCTTACGCACGTGACCCCCCACCGGGAATCAAACCCGGAACCGCGTTCATAAAATACTTAGGCGTTACGTACTTGGCTATCCAGAAGCTCGAAATGCAAATAGTTCAAGAAATTACGACGTAAACTATTCTGTACATCCTTCAATAAATATAAGAGAAATGACAACGCAAGTCATTAAAATTCTCTCCTAAGGAAAAAGTAGCAATGAAATTGAAAAATAATTATTGGACAGGATATAATGGGTATGAGAAGCTGTAACTTCTTGGAATACCTTAATGAAGGGGTAGGGAATGTAGGGAACTCGCATGAATGTTTCGCAAGGTTGCATGTGAAACCATCAGACCGCTGTGAAGTATGGTGTTGCATGCATTCCAGTTGCTATGCATCGAAATTCTAAATTCTAAATTTGAAGGATTTTTTTGCTGAATCAACAAAAAGAAAATATTTTCCATTTCATTAGCTCTTGACATTATTAGTATGATTAGAAAACAAGATTGTTTTAATGCACAAAAAAGGCTGCATAAGGCGTGAAGGCCGTAGGTTCTCCTGCTGACGCAAGGGGAACAAGCAGGCCTTAAAGTGGTATATTTTTGGAAATATTTTAAGCATTTCTGGTTTGCTTTATCGATGTTCAGGAATTTGTTACGGTATACATCCATTGGTTTATTGTTATTTATAGTTACAACAGTTTCGTGCCAACCTCTTTTCAACGTAATGACGAAATAATTACCGTAAATGCTAGGTTCTGCGTGCTATCATTGCTCGCTTGTATTTTTTTCAGCAATTTTATTCGTTTTATCTTGATCTTTAATAAAATGACGACTTTCAAATTGCCAAATTTCGCCTCTTATCTGTATAATTCCTTCCTTACGACTTTTTTGAAAACGATTTTTGTCATCGATATAAATAAGGCCATGTATATACCAAAAATATTTAAGAAATTTAAGAAGATAACTAACTATATCAAAACAATTAATGCTTGTTTTAATATAAGTTTTTTACATTTCGCACGATTTAGTTACGAATGCTAGACGTTGATGCTTTTTTGATGAACTTAAACAGTATAACATACCTCTCAAAAAGAAACAGATTTATAATATTAAAGATGATTTTTATAAAATTGAGTTGCGTGGAAGTGTATTTTTGAAGTATTATATTTTATTTACTGCTTTAAGTCACTCCGTTGTTTTGATTCTAAATCGATTTCCTCTTTCTACACAGGCCATTTCTTATCGACTTTTCTTGTCATTACTTAACTTATTCTTGGGTGAGAATAATACTTTCGAATGGCAATTTGAAGCTTGATTTGAATCATTCCAGAGGTGATTCCCGTTTCCATCCATTTTAACTCCAGCCTTCGCAGCAGTTTAAGCCTGATCAAATCGGACTCCTCCATTAGTAGAGGTTTTCTAGGCCTTTTTTCAGCTAGCGCTAGGATTATTTCAGAAGGATGGAAAATTCGGAAATCGGGAGATGTTAGGAAGTGGAAGTATTTTATAGCTGCATGTACTAGTCGGTAACGAACCTTTTTAACATATTACACCAGCAAAACTTAGTGTTTAGAATTGAAGGCAGTTAAAGAAAGACCGTTTGAACAATCGTGAATTTTCCTCTTTAAGGTCTCTCAAATTTCTCAAAATCTCCTGGCTCCATCGGCACGTAGGCAGTTAATGACTTTTATTCTTACAGCTGTTTGTGTGAGACGTTGATTCGACTAGTCTATTAGTAATTCAGTCAACAGTATTCATAAGATAAATTTTCGGAACTTGCGTTCAGTAGATGTTATTCTTATCGCTAAGTATGTCATAAATCTTACCCTTATTCCCTCTGAAAAATTATTGCGCTTTTTTATTCGTCATTTACATTAGAAGTTTGGTTTAATTACTCTGAACTTACTTGAAATCATCCCTTTTAATAAGAATGGTCATGTAGCCTTATATCTTTACCTTAGATTTGAATAATGAAGCATCTATCAGTTTTCTGGATCATAATACCTTTTATAAATCCGTAAATCTGTAAATTTAGAATACGTTTTAAATTTTCTTTCAACTATCCAAATATTTGCCTATTCCAATTTATTAAAATTTTAGAATGTTTAGCCATTCAAAAATTATATACCTTTATCGCCATCAATTGAGTACACAGTCTGAAAAAGATAAAACTTTATGACTATTTCTAGCCAATGATTTCTTTGATAAGAGACAATTAATCATAATTCCACTATGAAGACATCTTTTTTCTTAGGACTACTCGTATTTAGATAGTTATACTTCATAATGACCGTAAATATTCAATTATTTCACGTAAAATATAATATGCACTGTCTTTCTGGATTCAATTTTTGAGTCGAAGAAGAAAAAACTTCATTTTACTTGAGTGTTTTATGAACCCCTTATGAGATCACCTAGGAAATAGATGGCGTAGCTGTATGTTAATAACTTTCCCGTTTTGCTCCTTTGTCCTTAGGCAGCTGGTATCCATCTCTCCTCATCTCCATATCAACTTTCTCTCTTCATCTTCTGCGTTATTCAACTTTTGGCACTTCATCCTCTTCAATCATTCAATTTCGTCTCCCAAGCCTTACTCTCCGCACGTGTTTTCAGTATTCCATTACATCGCAATCTCTTTCAACGTTTCTGTCGCAAAACAGAGAATACCTAAAGAGGATCCGTGATCCCAGCACGCTTTTGCCGTGCTTTTTCACGGATTCATTTCTCTTGCGATTGCTCGAATGCACTTTCGTAATGTCGTTAAATAGCATCTTCTTTTAGATGTCATCCAGGTAAATGTTAGCCTTAATGAGATTATGGTTCATTTAGTTTCGTCTCCAGCATGAGAGGTCCTTTTTTCCCACCTTTTCCTTCAATAATGTAATGTCATGTCGCCTCTCTTAAGCGAGTGTTTGCGCTCACATTTAAGTATTTGTACGGTGAATTTTATCGGCGTCATATGTGACGTCACAACATCGTCAATAAAATACGTTTATTTTATAGTCAAAATTGAAACTGGGCTAAACGCTACCAGTGATCTTAGGAAACTTCTATTTTTACATTTCGACGAATTCTCTTATTTTGAAGGCTGGATCGAGATTTAATTTAGGAAAATTATCCTTACGATTATCTTAAATCCCTTCAAACAGATGAATTTGAGTTTATATTCATAAAATGCAATGGAGAAGGACAGGAAACCTTAACAGCTGCTATAAGTATTAGAAAGGGCCTTTCTTTCATTTAAAAGCTTAGTGAAGCAAGTCAATTTGAAAGAGCAATGGGTAAAATAATTCACTTAATTAAAGCCTCTCCTCTTTTAAAGGAGGTGAGGTTACAGGAGTAAATACAGGAGTTTATGACATTACTCATGGAGGCTCACGCTTTGTATTTCTCAGCTTTCCTGTTGTTTTAATTTTGTCGACATATCAACATTTCCAGAGTTAAAGAATTTTATTGATATTTTTTTATATAGAATTTTTAAGTAGTATATAAACTGCTATTTTTCAGAGGATAGACAGCTAGTTAATTATGAGGTAAAGTCCTTTGAGCCAGCCTTCAAGCACGATGACACCAGGATGAAACGGTTTCTCGGAAACTTCAATGAAATGCCTCGTTTATGAGGCCAATGCATGAGTGCATTTCCTTGATTCAAACGTAGTTAGAACTGACGTAGTTGCTATTGCCTTTGAGCGCTAATTCATACTATACATGAGGTCCATAATCAAATGTTTCTAATTTAAAGTCTACAACGATATTCCTTAGTGGCATCTGAATAAAACGTCGTTGACCTGCAATGTTTAGTAAGTAGCTGGTGATTCATCTTTATAGTGAAAAGTATATAAACCTTGCTAACCCCCAGTTGCACATCTTTCATACTATATATACTATGAGTAATATGCTAACAGTGAGATTGAGATTGCAGACATACATACAAAGTATTTTCTTTTTAGATGCTTAAATCGTCTCCGGATTAAAAATATAGGTCATTATTTTATTTTATTTTTCTACTTTGGGAACACATTGATTAAGCTTCTTTTATAGTTTGGATGTCGCAATTCGAATAAATGATAAATGGTGATAAAATACTGATTACGGTTATTTAAATGTCACTGTCAAATTATGAATACTTTCGGAATTGCGGAATCTAATTACTAATGATTGTATTTCTATTCACTTTGCATCATGGATAGAATTTATATTAACCAGAGAATAGATTAATCATCGTTACCATACGACAGTATTAAAGTTAACATAAAAGGTAGTAGATAATCTCTACTTCCAGATAAATCACGCATATTCCGTGCTGGGGTATCTACAAATATATTTTCGGAATACGTCATTTACTGTCCACACTCAACGTAAACATGAGACGCTATTTTTTTCAGTTAGCGACGGTGGGGACTCATTGTTTAATCCAATATCAAGCTTTATTTTTAAGAATATTTTAAAAGATATTTGAAGGGAGTATTGAGGTAGACTTTCATATTTCTATGCGGAGGTATGTACAATCACAGTACTGGGGCACTATGATAACTTAGCTATCGAAGATAATTCGATAATGGTCATTCGTTCGTTAGCCGAAATTCTGTTTTCCATATATTCAACCGAATCCAAAAAGTAGGAAAAAAGATGTTCGAGGGTCAGCAGGGTCATACCAATGTCGAGGTATCACTGCATGTAAAAAACAATAAATTATTAGAAATAAAGTCCATCGAGATAAAAAAAGCGCTGACCCTGGGATTTTTTCCCAATCATGAATGGAAAATCGAACTCAAGTTGGCTCCCCAGTTTCATCGACCAACGTAATGACTCTCCAGAGGTTAAGTACTAACCCTGTAAAAAACGAAAAATCGATGTAAAGAGAAAATTTCTCTCCATTTCCTTTAAAGGCGGTCTCGAAGTGAAGGCATTCCTTGAGGACATCAGCTAATCTTATGTGTACGGAGCCTCGTGGCCTCAACATGTCTTCAAATTAAAGGCGAGAGACTGGCGTCAAGTGGTTGAGACCCGTAAGGGCCACTCATAATATCCTTTTGTTTCCCATCTCAAGACCCCAAAGGTCAGCAGTGGGAATTTTTTCCGTAACCTTCCCTCCATTCATTCTTGGGGATCACATGGTCCGCTAGGAAGGATATCTTGTACAGACCCTTCCTCGCCGTTTACCCCTCCAGCGGGGGCGCCTCAAAAGAGAAGGGGGATTATTTTTTATAGCGAAGCTGCTGCACGCATTTTTAACGCGAGCCGAATCCTACGAAGCTCTCTTGACCCAGGAATTATTTTCTCTCAGTTTCGCTTCTCTTTCCACTCTCTCATTTATTTTGAATCCTTTTCCAGGGATGTTATTTCTGAGATTAAGGCAAGGGCTTTGGTTTTATCAGAGCGGACCGAGCTCTGCGGTACATCGTTCCTGAGTTCTTATCGATTTCTTGCTGAAGAATGACCTGGTGGCCGGAGAGTTAACTCGCCTGTCAGAACGAGCGAGTTAAGTCCAGTTTTCGTAGCGGTCGGCGCTAATTACATGGGAGAGCTATTGCTGTTTATTGCTGTATCTACTGCTTCAGCTTTTCCATCGAGTTTATGACGGTTCCCGTTTGTTTAGGTTTTTTTTCGTTCTCAGGATTCCAGAGCTTCAAATTTCCGCATATCGCGACGCTGACTATTCTCACGATGGTCTCCTTAAGGAAATCCTAAAGTTTTTTCTAAACGTTCGATATAATTCAGGCGACCGATATTTATGCCAAATCAATAAAATGAAAGCTATAGGTGAGGTTAGCAACTTAGAGTACCCCACCCCTCCACGCAAGTGATCACTTGAAAAATTCTATTTTATGGATAGCAAAATTAAACGAGATAGAGCTGCGTAGCATCAAATTATAGGTTTAAACCATTTTGAGATTTTAACTTGAGTAAGATTGATTTTTTAATTGGAATAGCTTGGCTTAATGGCCTAAATAATAATCTAGAAGAGCTAAGTGTACCGAACGACTGAAGTTATGTACGTCATCCCCACTAAATGTTTCAAAAAAATTTTAACTCCTAGCCCGTCACATTTCATTTTTATTTGTACGAAGCAGAAAAAATTCGTCTTTAAGCATCTTTCCAACATTGAGAAATACCGTATACCTGCTTTTGTTAAGGTGGTAATTTGTATACTGCTCTAGGTTCCGCTACGGAATCTTGACGACCTAGAGCTGAAATGGAAAGAAAATTAAATGAAAAGGATGGATATCAGGGAGAGGGATTTATAACCTTGGTTTTTACGAGTGGTGGAGATGGTTGAAAGCCGAAATAAAGAGCTGGGCATTTAAGGAGAGAGTTAGTGGTATTAGAGTGAGAGAAAGTCCAAAAAAAAGCTTATTGAATGTTAGTGAACGCTTAGTAAATGAGGTCAATGAATTGATACGAATAAAATGTGTGTCAAACGTGAAATATGTAAGAAACGATAGGAGAGTTTGGCATAGAGTTGTGTATGAAGAGAAAGAATTATAGCACTTATTCTATTAGGATATGCAGCGATTGTTATATGGTTTAAGCTGAAATGTCCATATTCTTTTATCTTACTTTGATAATCATCATTATGATGTATGTTAGAGTTCTGTCATTGTATAAGGATTAGTAACTATTATCCAATGGAAGACGGAGGTGAAATGTATTGGAAAGATTAATTCACAGTTACATTTGAAATTCATGGAACTCTTCGAGAAATATTTAGAAATATTCAAATTCTATAAATATTTGGTATTCCGATTTTTATTATACAGTAAATAGAAAGAAAAATTAAAAATGTATAAAAATATCCTAATGGTAAAGATAGAGTGGAAATGGAAAGATTTTCGATACGTGAATGACCTGGGTGGTGTTTCTAGCTGGTCAAACTTAAAATTCAGAAAATATGTAAAAGTGATAGTTAAATAGTTTCCGTAATATCAACTTTGAAGTCTTGAAAAACATCGGAGTATAATTACTCGAAAGATATGAAATTGATAAAATTCCCCAATGAAGCAAACGAAATAATTATTAAAATAATTACTGGTGCTTATTGAGGAAATAAGTTACATATAAAATAACTAGGGTTTATTCTACAGGATTAAATGGTGTGGAAAATAGCGACATGATTGTGACTCGAACCAAGGTATTCCACTTTCCGAACAAGTATTCTAACCAGTGAGCTACCAGACACGGCATAGTAGTTTAGTGGTTAAAGTGGAAGTTCTCGGTTCGAGTCCCAGTCATGCTGTTATTTTTTACACTTCTTATTCCTTGGGTTTCAGCCGCATGGCTTCTCCATGATAAGTAAAACATCTTTCCTCGATTATTTTTGCTGTAGTAGTAAATTTAAAAATAACTAATTCATGGAAACTTACATTTAAAATAATGAGAATCAGGAAATATGAAAGGTTTAAAAGTAAATGGAGAAGGAAGACCTAAGCCACAATAAGAGAAAGTTTGTTTTGTTTGAGGGGTGGGAGGAATACATAGAACTGCATGGGGAGGAAAAACCCAATTATGTCGGGATGGAAAGGAAGGAGAAAATTGAAGAGGAATATGTACTTCGAGGAATATTAGATTAAGAGATTGGGAGAGTACGGCATGCTATGAAAGCAAACTGTATTGAAGGAGAGAAAGGAACAGTCTACGAAAGTTCCTTCAGGAATAGGAAGAAAGGGAACTGGTGTAGAGGCATTAAACCTATGGCGGTGAAGTTGTGATAGGTACGCCCTGAAAGGAGAGGTTCAGTTAAAAAATATATCAAATTGTCCATGAGTATCACAACCTTTGAAAACAACAACATGGTCTCCTGGGTAAAATATTGTAACATCTCAATAAAAAATGCATTGAATCGCTAAAATATTCTATTTCGCAGAATAGAAATTGCTCTCTTGAAAAATTGATGATAGAAATCCACGCCCTGATATACCTTGAAATATAGTTAATTATATTTCGTATTTGAATTTTGATGAGGAAGAGAAACTAGAAAAGAAAAACTTGAGAAACAAAGCCAGCCAATCTAATTTGAAAGATCCAAGAGCTCCTCAAGTAATTTGAAATTCGTGGACTATTAAATCCCACTCATTATTTCAAGCATATTACAATCATCTTCATTCCGCTGAGGATGAATCTAATTTCAAAATGATGTAATTGAAGACAATGGAAAATTTACTTTAAAATTGAAAATTTAAATGTCTGCTTGCTCTGACTTAATGAGTCAGCGCAATTCTCCGCTGTTGAGTTCGAAGATGTGAAAGTAAAATATATTTTAAGTGGGGGATGTCAGGTGTTAGCTTCGTACTTACGTGGCAGAGAAAAGAATTCGACAATAAAAGAAAGCACATAAGCGGTACATTTAATGATCTTATTTTTTACATCCCTACCCGCGTGGTATTCCTTCTGTCTCTCACTTCAGACATTGTAAAATTCTAATTTTAATCAACTTTCAGCTTCATTGTCTATATTTTGTTGTTAAGACTTGCGTAAGGTAACTCGTGACGCAACGAACTGAGGTACTCATTTAATTTCTGGAACAGAGAGGACAAACAGACGTATGCAGGATTAACGCACAAGAATCAACAATTACGTTGAAATAGAAAGCGGGGCTCGTTCTCCATTCCTGTATTTCATTTAGCGGTCTTCCGTGAGTAAATATGACATTTTTTTCTCCAGAAGTATTTTCTGGGACTATGGAACTACGGGATTATTGCCTCGTTTTTTGGAGGACACCTTGCAGTTAAAATCCGCCTGACATATAAGCGTTGGGGCGAGTCCATATAGAGGTCAATCGTCGAAAAACAGTAAATGCAGGACGCTGCGAGGGTCCATTTAAGCACCTGCAACAGCAGCTACCAGTATTTACAACACGATTCTGCCATATTTCAATTGCTGAAGATGATCATACTATGGTTTAAGGCGAGGGTAGTTAACCTACGCCACGTATACTACCACGCCACGCCACTAATGCCACGCGCGTACAAACCGGAAAGTGAGAGATATTGCACTGAGTACTGTGAGAGCACGTGTACTGTGACCACACTGCCTTCGTTATACATTTTTCAATTACAATTTTTCAGTTCCGAAGGAGATCAATGTAGACTCCGTTATCTAATCATCCTTCCCCTAAATGTAACATCTTAAACCCATCATTCGATAACACGTGTTAAATTTTATGTAACAAAATGTCTCCATCTGACGCTATAGTTGCCACAGTGTTGCTCCTTCGACCTAAGTTACGCCATCTCAGGCATAAGCAGTATCTTTTTTCTCATTCTAGTGTACGTACCTCATTTTTTATTTGTGTACATAATTTAATGCGAAAAGTGTTAAAAGGGTCCTCGCCCCATCATAGTTCTGAGATGGAATAAAACTTTGCTCCAAAATCAATGAACTTTTGCTGCGAAGCCATTTCCCGGGAAGAATAAAATTGGGTGGGATGGAGTGGGGCCTATAAGAGGTGAATGAACGTGATTCTTCATTCTTCTGCAATTAGCGATTTTCCACTCTCATACTAGGCTCTTCTCACTCCGGCTCCATTTCTCATCTTCAACCCCAAACGTCTTTCTCCTCTTATACGCTTCTTCTTTCCTCTCCTGGCGAGCCTTTTGTCGAAGTGCCTATTTCCAGCCTCTTACTCAACTCCTTCTGCTCTCTTGAATTTCGCTGATTCCCCCTCTTTTCTCTTCCTAACCTTGTTCATCTTGATCCGCCCTCTTCATCTTCCCTGTTTGCGCCGTTCTCTTTCTCCCGTCCAGTCCATACTCCCGTTGTTCATAACCTCAATCCAAGTAGAGACAGCTTTGTCTTTTTACCTTTTCTCCTTTATTACTCACCGTCTAATTATATTCCCTTTCCTCTCCCATCTACTGCCGTGTTACCTTACATTCTACTCTCCTCGAACTTAATTTGTGACCTTCTCTTCGTTTCTTCTCTTCCTGTCTTTCGGAAAAACGAGCGCAATTTGGTTCCTCTGTTATGGAATTCTCATCACAGAGGATGTTTTTGTTTTTATACACAAAATTTTGCGCGTTCTCGTGTCATAGAATTTCTTTCTAGTAGGGGAGACATTTTTCCTTTAGAATGGTTTTCTCAATGCAGATTTCAATTTTCATCTTTTTTGAAATTGTTTTAATTGATAATACTGCATACACTTTATCTGTATATTTAGAACTCACTTTGTATCGTGGATTAGTATTCTACTTCTTCTACATGAAAAAGTTAGGAAACCCAGGGTATGATAGAAGTCGTAGTAAAACTGCATTATGACTGTAGCAATATTTCCTTGCTCTTGTCACCTTCTGCGAACGTTCTTGTTTCCTGGGCCTCTTTTCGCATTGCAGAGAACAAGATCCGAGATATTTTCATTTAGATTAAAATTAAAGATTTTTTGCTTTCGTTTGGACAATCACGGTATCCACCTCTTTTTTTGGTACAGCTCCACATTTTTCTTACTTCCATGATGAATTTAATTTATCAAAGCGCCGACTTGCATCGTAAATATATAAATGGAATTCCATTAAGCGCTGTGGTTTTGCGAGGGTTGTCGTTGATTAAAAATGATGGGGGACGTAATTTCCTGCGATGTTTAAAATGCATGACATATCTCGCAGAGCTTAATGGCGCATTTAATATTAGGAAATGGTACCCTTTAATATTTCCATCTGAACTGAAACTTTATGAAACAGACAGGTACTCTGAGTTTCAACGTTGACTTTTAGCGTTATCATTTACGAAGTTATTCATTATCAGTAATACTTTTGCCTTTTAGAAACGTTTGGTGGAACGTATTTTACTTCTTTATAAAGCCTAGTTGCCAAAGTTCTTCACTCCTTTCCGTCATTTACTCGACTTGTACATGAAAAAAATTTAAAGGAGGGAAATGCACTTCGGTAATTGAAAGAATACAGGGGTACCCTTCTCATTTCATTTTTAAAATTTTAAAGTTAATAAGCATATTGCATGAAAAGTTTTATAATGTCACTATTGCTATATCTATCAGGAACATATATCCTCAAAGTCTTTATGCTATAAACGAAATGCAGCTCGAAAATAGAAATATTTGTTTGATTTTTTAACAAAAATAATTTGAATCCATTTATATTTGTATGTAACGGTTATATGAACTGATCTTTGTTAGGACATTGTGGAAGAGATGAAAGAGTTTCTGCTGTACTTGATATGTTTTATATCTTTAATTTGAGAGCGAATTTTATCGCTTGGTTTTTCAGTAGTCATTCAGCTAAGATTTATAGAAAGTAGATACACGGTGATTCATCATTGTATTGCTCTCGTTTCAAGAAATCCTTTTTGCGTGATATTTTGATGTTTTCAATGGCTTGATTAAATATTAATTAACATTTCATTTGTACGTAAATATTATTACTGGAAGTACTCGAGGCCAGTGAAAAACAATGCCAGAGGTAGAATGCGGGTCCTCAAAGATGTGTTTGCACCGTATGCTGCATCAGAAAACTACCATAAGGTATTAATGCTAATAAATAAGATCGATGCCAACAGAACATGCTACAAAGTGGCGCAATATTTATTACTAATATTTAAAGGTTGAATGACATTGAACGTTGAGTTCTTTAAATGAGACTTATAAGATGGAAAACCCTCGAAAAATTGACTAAAAATCTAGATTTAATTATTATTATATTGCTTTCTGTTATTGATGTATCCCACTTTTCCAGTTTTATGTCGATTCAATATAAATGCACTGTCTTAATAATGTGGAATAAGTAAATAATAATGCATAGCTAAGCAATGTTTTAAATTTCTTTCGTTATTGAGTTGCGGTAATTTTTTTATATCATCAAAGTTGGCCATGAAAATTCTAACAAGAAAACCTTGGCCTACTTTTGCATTTCGTATAAATACATAGAAAGAATGCGTCTTGAGCTCACTAATACAAGGTAATTGAAGTATTTTTGAGGAGCTGTAGCAAGAAGCGAATTTAGTAATGGGCGCAGTAGCCGAGAGTCTCAACGTTGAGAAATAAAATTACCCATAAGAGGATGTTTTGTCGATTTTACGGTCAATTATCTCTTGATGTGACGTCAAACCGATCCTTGCGCCTAGGGTTTCTTATTGCGGAAATTTAACCCTGGCTTTAGCTTACAATGTGTATGTATGTATGTATGTATGTGTAGCGATGTATGTGTGCGTTTGCGTTCGCCTTAAAATGAAATTATCGGGTAATTATATCTGAAATAATTCAATGCGATGAAACAGCAATAACGTCGACGTATTCAGCATTCGTGGATACCCTTATTTAGAAATACCTTTACCTTCATCATATGCCTTCATGAGGAGTTACCAGTTAAGTTAAAAGTTAGAGACCCGTCGAGCGAGGAGCAGCATTTGAGTAAATCCTTTCTCTACTCAAGATGAGTTTATACATCTCCATAAACGCGAAATAAGCATGAGCTATCATACAATGAAAATGGATGCGAAGCTTTTTTTTAACGACTTCCTACACGCGACTGCAAAACGTTGCCCTTGAGGAAGGCATTTGCCCGCGAGTCCAACCGCCAAAGCTAGATCCCGTTTACATCAACATGCATCTCGAAATAATTTCCTCTCGTCAGCCCCAAGGGACAATCCTCTTTCTACCATCACATCTCTTGCTGTTGCATTGGCTGCACATTCCATCCCATCTCTCATTTCCTTTTACCTGCGGGCTCCATCAGTTTTATCCTGCTCTCGTGTTACATCTCCTACGTTACCTATTAGACTGCACCAGTCCATCTTCTTCCATTCAAAGTCATTCCTTCTTCTCAGTGGAAAACTATCCTTTTGCTTATCTGTCTGAGCAGCCCTTCCTCTTTATAGCTATTTAGAATTCTTCTTCCCAATGATTTTTAATATTGCTCGTTTTTCCACACAATTTTCCACTCCCTCACTTTTCCCTCTACAGATGAGTGTAATGGTTCCTTTTCCTCCGTATTTTAATTGATCCTATTCTCCTTATTTTCCTTTTCTTTAATATTATCTATAAATGTTAATTTCTCGTCCAATTCTGACTTATTTTCCCCGAATCGCTATTTTTAAGCGTTTTTCTTAGTTATATTCTAAAGATAAACGAAACACATCAAGCGATATTTGGTGGAACATCTCCATTATGTATTAAAGATGTTGTAACAAAACTATACTAAGTTATTACCTCGAAACCGGTCGCATATGTGTTTCTCTATATTGTGGACTTGTCTAGTTCTGTTACATAATCTTTAATTTGATATATTCTAAGCTCAACCTCCAATGTTTATCGAGAAATACTGTGAATATAATAAATATTGTCAAATTTCCCGAAGCTTGTTCTGAAAACTAGTTTTCGAGATAGTTCTCACAGAGACAAGTTCTCTTAAGGCAGAATAGCATGCGTTCAGCAAATATCGAAACTGATTTCCTAAATTTAAACGAATTAGTATTTATAAAGATTAATGTTCATAGCGGTACATTTGCGCCCATCATGATGTATGGTAGTGGAAGTTGGATGCTTTAGGAAAAGCTTACAAGTAAACTGAATAAAGAGATCATACAGGAAACATGTGAGTAGGAATATTGAAAGACGGAGTCTCTAATTATTGATAACGAGTGAACCTGAACTAAAGGAAAGTCTGAATGACTAGTATGAAGAAGGCGTATTATCTACATCTACATCTACATAAATACCCTGCAAGCCGCCTTACGGCGTGTGGCAGGGGGTGAAAACACCGAACGTTCGGACTATTTTTTTAGCCTATTATTATCATGTATAGTTCGCGGAAAGAATGAATTCTTATTATATGTACGAAAAGGTAGCAGAGTGACCTAAATAGCCTATGAGGAAAGCAATGATAGGAAAATGGGGAAAAGACTGAGAGAAGAAGATGGCGGATCGGATTTTAAAGAGATAGATGTACGTAGCTTTAAAGTTGGAAAGAAATTTTTGGTGAAAATAACTGATGTGTCCGAAGGAAAATATGCATTCAAGGTTAAGAAAGTAAATATAGATATTGCTAATAAACGAGACGAAGGGCGTGATTACCAAGAAATGGAATATCGTGAGTAATATGCATGTATTCTTTACAGATTTTCGTATTCAAGAGCTCATTAGAGACAAAATTATTGCGCCAAAATAAGCGGCTAGATGGTAAAGGCAAGGGAAAATTTATTCATGTATTCTATCAATCGTTGATCAGAGTTATCATTTCCCTTTGCCCTTTATGTCCACACTCAATTAATTCGCCTTTCGAGCTGTTCCCCATTTCTCGATTTATATTCCATATTACTTTATCAATCTTTTAACTCCTCCTCATCCTTTTTCGTGCGTCTATATTCCGTCCTCCCTTTCCCTCATTTTTTTTTCTCTCGTACCCCTTCTCCTTTCCACTTTATCTCATAGTCTCTCTCTGATAAGCTACCGCGGTGCCCTCTGGGCGTACAACATCTCTCTAACGAGGATATCTAACTTTGCCTTCGGACTGGATTACTCTCTCTTAATCACACTTTTTCCTCGCTCCCGCTGTTCTTAATTTCCACTTCATTTATATCTTTCCGCCAAACACATCGGAACTCTCCACCTTCCTTTTCTGTCCCTTGTGTTTTGCCTTAATATCACCAGCAACGGCTCAAAGCCATCAATCAGCGCGTAAACCGTTCGTATCCTAACGCTGCTTAAACTAAATGAATGCCTATTCTCTGGTTTGAGAACGATTAGGCTGACACATTTCAAACTCATGCCAGTCTGTGCGAAAAATGTTACTTTTTTATTCTTTCGAGAGGTTATGCAACTTGAAGTTAGTAAAAATACCAAAATAATTTTTTTCACTCCATTCGAGTACAAATGAACCCTAGGTACGGTGGTTTAATATTTTTAAAATTTATTACCATAGCTCTTCCATATTCCATATAACTATATGCTTTGGTGTGAGTATTTATAACCCAGGAAAGGAATGGAGTAGAAGAGGCATGGGATTCAACCCCGGATACTCCAATTTCCGAGCGGATGCCCTCACCAATTTAAAATTTGAGTTTCGAATTATAGGCTAAAGCAGCTATCCAGAAAGAGGAAGATACGGGTTCAAGTCCTGGTTTCACCATTCTTTTTCACCTGCGTAAATCTTTCAGTCATATTTATACACTTAAAGATGCGCAGAAAGGGATTTGTACAAACATTTCCGCTCATCTCTACTTAATCATTACCAGTATTCTTGTGCGTAGAAACTTATCTTCCTTTAGGTTTATAGCTTTTGGTATAATTTCTTTTGGTTCTGTGCTTTAGCTGTTCACCAGTTATTCATCAAGTATTTGCGAGACAGTGGCGACGCTAGTGTGGCAGAGAATCAATGAATATGTGGAGAAATTGGTGGTATTAGGTAGGGTTGATAGCTTAAACCCTTTTTTTGCTGGTTAAGGTCGTTTTCCCGGCGGTCGGACGGTAGTTTGCATAAATGACATTAAGT
The DNA here is from genome assembly GCA_000376725.2 of Ladona fulva. Classification (NCBI taxonomy): domain Eukaryota; kingdom Metazoa; phylum Arthropoda; class Insecta; order Odonata; family Libellulidae; genus Ladona; species Ladona fulva. Next base: position 1,130,663 of record KZ308268.1, read on the forward strand.
TTAACTGCAGTGAGTTTTGCCTTTAGTTTAGCCCCTGCCGTAAAAAAATACATTTAAAAGGGTCTCGTGAATTTTTTCTTCCTTTCTATTATCATTGTACTGAAGTCTCCTAATGATCTGGGGGCGCATTAACTGGGTTGTGGATTAATCGGACAGATACATAGTTTGCAGTTATGCATAGATATTACATAGTGAGATACATCGTTAAGGAAATATGCTTGGGAGAAATTTACTGCATAAACGTGTAATAGTACCTTTAAGGTGGCGTGATGTTTACTGTACTACCTATTTGGAATTTATTAGGAATAGGTAGTTTATATTAGCAATAGCTAGTGTAGGAATATGCTACCTTGAAGAGGGGACTTTAAAAGTATCAATTTTTTCCAAAACAAAGACGTTATATATTTATCTGCTCTATGATTGATTTTATCAAACCTTTCTTTTTATATACAATTTTATAGCTTTTTGGCACAATTTTACCGAATTTATCCAAGACCGTAATTTTTCTTCCTCATTGATTAAACGTTATTGGAAGACATTTCATAAATGGATATTCTGTTTAGTTACATTTTTCAGTTTTCCTTTGATTCTACCAAACATTAGACTGGTTTTATCCTCAGGAGAGCCCATACTGTCTGTTTTCATCTACACTTCTCAATAGGGATGGATATAGGCTGACCATTGTGTCAGAAAATAACAAGTGAATGAAGGGTGAGCACGTTGCCATTAGTATCCACGGGAATGGCAGATTCGATAAATGAAGGGGAGGTAAAGAAAATGGGGAAATGGAGAGGAATGGATGGGTTAATTGTGTTAGAAGAGAATGAGCTGAGTCCCTCATTTCTGGACCTCTTTCTTCGTCTTTCGGCGAAACCTATTTTCCCAGCGCCACACACTTATCCCCTCAACTCTTTCGTAGAGAAATATCCCCTTCACAAGCGCGACCCTTTTTTCTGTTTCTGCCGAGCACTCATCTCACAATAAACCAAGATTTTTCGGATTTTTTCCGTACCATATACGCCTCATTGGACCATTTTCGTCCTTTTCCAGCTACTAACATGCTTCTTCATCATTCCAATCTCGGTCTTTCCCCATAGTTTCAATCCGCTACTGTATTGACATCGTCTTTCTTTAATAATCTACACCCGTTCCCACCCACATCGGCCCTTCCTCTTACACCTCCCATCGTTCTATCCGTTTTTCCTACCCCACAGTTCTTATTTAATCACATTCGATTCACTATAGACCACAAGGGCTGTTATTAAACTCCCTTACGCTATCGGATATTTTCCTGCAATTATACCCTTTCCTCTTTATTGAGGAGATAGATGGCATTTTCCATTATTTCATTACAATAAATCATTCATCAATCCGATGGTCTTTCAATTTAGCAATGATTAAATCGCAGATGCCAAAATTTGAACGTAAACATTTTATATACGCTCAATCGCGCACAACGTTGGAAAAAAATAATATGATTATCATTCCAAATCAAACATAGTTCTCCCTTTACTCCTTTTATTTTTCGCCATAGGTAAATGAAACGTAGTATAAGAGTACAAATTAAATAGAAATATCCGTTTGACTTTGACAGCAACTTTTTTCTCCTGTGTGTTTTAAAGCACAGTATGCTCATGTTTCTAATCTACTTAAATCAGGACATTAACTACGGCTCGCAGTTTAAATGACCCCAAATTACTTTTATGCGGCCCGTGAACACATTTTTATCTTCCTATATTCCTTTATGAGACCCCTATGATTCGACTCGTTAATCGCCACGGACGTGCTGGAATTGCTATCTTTTTTATTCTTCCAAATATCACTTATTTCTCAGCACACCTAGCATATTATTAAGGGAATTACGTCGCAAATCCTTAAGGGTTTAGCCCGTATGTCGACGGTGGCTCAATTATCCTAGTAAGGAAAGAAGATGTAAGGCTTTCACGTATATTTTTGATTTTTTAAAGTAACATCCTCTTAGGATGATACAATTTTCCCCAAGTTTCGGACCATCTTTAACCCCTCACAAAATACGATCAGTCAAACTGATCTACAAAGACTTCTACATCGACTACGATCTGTCCTTTTAAGTTGATTTTATCTATCTCGACCCACGTTTTGTATTGCGATACAAACATTATGCGGATCGTCCGTCAGGAACTTTGACCCCTGACATTTGCGGTCTGTAAAAACATTCCCTAATTTTCCTTTTCTCCTTTTATCCTTTCGTCCGTTTGACTATCGCCGTATTTTCACTTTCAACTGTCCTTATCTTTCGCCGCTCTCTTTGTCACCCGCCGTCATAACTTTTTCATCTACCTTCACCTCATTCTTCACCTTCCGTATTTTCTCTTTCCTTCCATCATCTCTTTTCTTCATCCCCGCCCTTCCATTCTACATCGACAAATATGCCACTGGGCTAATGACTTGTGTTTCTTTAGCATCCAAGGGATGGATATTGATGTATTTGGTGCGCGGCCAACAATGCGACACTTTTTTCGAGCCGATCGATGGAAAGAATGCGGAAATATTTTTTGTTTCCTAGACGAGGAGAGTGGTGTGTAGTAAAAAGGAAGGTCTCCGCGTTTCAAATGCTTCGAATCAATTCATCGAAGGCCCCTTTGATTCCCACAATTAGAAAATATTTAGGCATGTGAAATTGTTAGGAATACGATTTTATGGTATGATCTTCCCAATCGAAATCTCAGAAATGATCGAGTGATTCATTGAGAATTGAAACATTTTCGTTTTAATGAAACATTTTTCTTCGTTTATAACTCTTATAAATGAGGGTGGCTTGGAAATATCATGTGCGTTTAATTTTCTGTTGGTTCAGGCATGGTGGTTTTCGCTACCAATATCAAAAATGTCATTGTCCATGAGGGATTTCATGTTAACGTCTTCATCTTGAGTAAATAACCGAAATGGTGAGCAAATACTGCAAGTAAATTCTATCATGGAAAATAAAACCAAATAGTGTGGAAGTTTACGAAGTTTTATTTTTCATAATCTTTAAATACTGCAAGAATGAATATTTAATAAGCTACGCTAAAATTCTTTGATGTATGGAGGATATGAGAGAAGGTGGAATGTTTGCCGTGGGGATAATTTGCTTGATGTGAATGCTAAATCACATTCATTGATTTTGTGATGAAGTTTTACACCTCTCATTTCATTATAACTTTTGGTGGTAAATCGAACGGGTAACCACTTTCTGATTACATCTTTAGAAAACTAGCCTCAATGAATCTATGATTTTGATATTCAGTTCGGTCTAAAATATTTTAGGTTTACGACATTTACTTAAGCGTATATTCTATCTAAAATATATTTTCTTATCACTGCTGACGTGCAGCTATTTTAATTGACGTAGACTATCTCCATTATAAATGTATTGCTTTGACTGTCTCTCAGAAACTATTCAACATGTTCTACCTCAGGTTCTTTTATACCGGCAATAACTTGTAAAAAGGCTTTGTTACATACCACTCAAACTATATGAAGCAGAGAAGATGATCATTAGTTAGCAAATAAGGCAAATACATAGGTACTAACGTAATAAGTGCGACAATTTTATTATTATAGCTCTAAATAGAAACAATAATTTCTAGGCAAATTTTAACTTATAATTAGCATTTATTGTACGTTTACGTCACAAAATAAGTCAGCAGCATTTCAATGGGTGACATCCTACTTTTCTACAGTGATGTCTTGAAAATATTTAAAAAATCTGGATACAATAGTATTTGAGTAGTTTCCCTTTTATGGAAGCCGTGACTTAGATACTTACTTACTTGAGTACTCAACACATGGAAAATTAATTCGTTTTCATTCATATAGAATCTAGTGGAAATAATGCTTAAGCTCTGCATATATTTAATATCTTTTGCAAAATAATGTCTTTGAGGAATTTCAGTTCATGAAATAAAGGGAAACCCTTAGTAAAATTTTAAAACGGGAATAAAGTAGACTCAACGAAGAAACAGAGGAAGATTATTCCGGAGATTTTGAGAGGTTTTTGAGCTCCGAGTTCCGTTGGCGCGACAGAGGATTGGATTGAGGTCATTTTTACTGTGGAACTCCGCCGCATTTCGTTAAGGGAGGCCGAGCGGAAGTGATAAACCGAAGATCGGAATAAATGGAAATGTATTCTCTTGCTATAATAAAACGACCTCCCCATATATATGCATTAGCTTAATAGCCCGAGATGTGTGAACTGGTGGACATCCGTACGAACAAAGTGTATCTTACCGAATATTTTTATTCTCAATCTTCATACTGCTGGAATGTACGATGGTACGGTGTTTTAATGCAAGATAACAACTATGGAGTACTTTTGAGCTGAAACAAAGTAACTTTTGACCAAAATAAGAGAATTTTAGGAGCTCTATGAGCTTGATCATAAATCTCGGCTTGTACTTATTTGTTCCCGTCTTGCTTAACAAGTTCTGCGCCGGTGGCGAAGTAATGGTTGCTTGCTTTAGTACTCCACTTCGAGCGATATATTAACCAACATCCATCGCACGGGCTCAAGGGATCTGCGTCGTGAGAGACTGTGGATGTACATTCCTCTTTCCGCGCATAAATAGGACGACGCGATAAGATAGACCTCTGCGAATAGCGGGTTGAATCACAATGGCGGATAGTTTGATTAACATGGGGCAGGGATGGAAAAGGTGGATGCGGAGCATTAGGAAAGGTCCCTCGATTCTTCAGGTGCGGAGCCGGTGAGAGGAAGGTTTTGGATAGTTTAGGTCTGTTGAGTGCCTCCTGGGAAATCCTAGCCTCCTACATTCTCCTCCGTCCTGTAAGGATCGTCCTTGCGGTGTTACGTTCGTTCCCCTAAGCAGAAGATATCCCCGCACTACATCGTTCTACGCCAAATCTATCATCTCTTTACAGAATTATCCCTCGCCATCTGAATTTCGTGCCTGATTAAGATGTAAACCTTATCCTCTAAATTCGCTATTCTCTGTTTCTTTTATTTCTAACCGTTTCAAATAAACCGACCGATTCATACTTCTGCAAGCAAATATTCATTCTTCTGATGTTGGTAATCTCAATCAGAAAGCAACGATCAATTATTTAAGGAAATTCTGGTTTCTATCTTTTCTGAATGTTTTCGACTTCTTATAACTAAAATGATAGAAGAGTAAAATGAAAGGAACCACCTTCTCCCGCATATCAGTTTGCAAATATTTTCCTCACTATTCTTTTTATTTATGTATGTTTTTACGCACATATTCACATCGAAATCCGTGCGCGTCAGTATGACGTCACTTAATATCTTTAGACCATCGGACAAAGTGCGTTTCGCGCTTCCGTCCTTGATATAAGTGACCCCAGAGTCGATTTCCGGCGGGACTTCCGTAACGGACCCTGCATGGATATGGACTGACTGCATGAAATTCGAGGCCATTTAGAGAGAGAATCGACGTTGATACCTTAACCTCATATCCTGTATAGCCAATTCCGTCTATTTAGTCATTGACTTTCGGCTGACTAGCATTATTTTAATATTTAATTTTGCTGTGAAGCTAATAAAAAGTACGCCACATTTAACTTACGAGTATATCTTCGAGAAATAGAATCAATTAGATGATATACAGCAAAGGGATTTGTTACTCAAGGTTTATTCTGTCAAATATTCGTTGATGTACGATGACTTTATTATTACATGTAAAAGGGTGAAATGTAATTTGCACGATAAGCCGTTTGTCTAGGGATATTCCCAATGAGAAATGGACATGAAAAAATTCTGGCAGGAAAAAATTCCGGGTCTTCCGCTTTCCGTGCGACTGCTCTAGCTATTATTAGATAGTGTATAGGATGATTAATTTATTTATATTTTATATGTTGCTACATTGTGGTTGGAAGACGTTGCGGTAGGTTTTCTTCAATTATAGGCCCTAGCTTAGGCCGCTGCCTCGAAGGGGTCATGATCGTAGACGATACCTTGGCTTAGCCAATCTGCGATTAACTACCTTGGTTACGATTGTAACCAAGCTACGTTGGATCTTATATACCAAAAAGGATAAAGGGCAAGAATAGAGGTTATAGAATAATAAAGAGGCGAGAAGTTAATGAGAGTTAATCGAGGTGATAATGGCACAAATTTAATCAATATAGGTTTATCAATTATCGTAGTAACTATATTAGAAGTGGCTTGCTATTATAGAATTATCTAACATTATTGAATGAAAATATATAGGGTACAAGAGGTACGTACATAGAGGAACAAATTTATTTCAGATCTCCAATTTAATCACCAAAAGAACGGTTATTTCCATGTTTCTCAATACGCCCTCGGTATAATCAAGGTGTAAAACGAAGGTTTTTATTTGTGTCCATAATTTCGTATTTTCATTTCCGACTCTTCTACTGGTCTAACATTTCCATTACGATCGATTGATGACTATCCCTCGTCGAATCTCATTTTTGTTCGGTGTTTTTTCATCTTCTTAGCCTCCTGACTTTCATAATTTCGTCTTTTCATTTCCGACTCTTCTACTGGTCTAACATTTCCATTACGATCGATTGATGACTATCCCTCGTCGAATCTAATTTTTGTTCGGTGTTTTTTCATCTTCTTAGCCTCCTTGCTTGACTTGCCCACCCGAGTTTCATCATCCGACGACTCCGCTTACTTTTCCCACAATGACTCTTCGCCCTTCCGTATCTCGTTCGCTGTTGTTCGCTTAGGAAACAATGCGCAGTTTTATTGACACGTGGATTATTAGTGGCTGTCCGATCGGATGTCGTGTTACGCATGGGATCGTGGCGTTTTTCCTTCAATGACATTTTATGTTTTGTGGTTTACTGATTGAATATGACCCTTGATCTCACGTTCCCTATTCTCTTTTTTGCTTTAAGCTTCACGTAGATTCCACTCATTTTCGATTGTATTCAGAAGAGGCACGCATCCTTCAATAGCTTTCATCCGAATAATCTCCTAGCTCTTAAACTATTGATTTCTCTGAAATGCACTACAAGAAGTGTGCTTTAGATGTGTGCCCGAAGTGTATTAATGCGGAATCTTGCCTTTTGCAACCTTGTTTGTGACTTTAGGATGATGAAATACTTGATTCTTGGCAGAGAAACATTAAGTTTGGGTGTAATCTTAATAGTTGTTGCTATTTTCTGTTTCTGCTACCCTAAAATATAAATATAACCAGAATTTGAAAACGTCTGATGTTATTACGAATAGAACTTCTTCGTACTACTTTTCTACCTTTTTTCTGGTGTTTTATTCTCAATATTACGGCCTTGAATGAGGTAATGCCTTCTCTTATTTAGTTTGTGACTGATATTATTGAATTCTCGAAGGCGTAGCTCTTTCTCTTGAGAAATGGAAAAATTTTGGCGTAATAAACGATGTGAGAAGAATAGTGTCGGAACACGGCTGTTTATGAATTAGAGGTTTAAAAACACTCCGTAAGCCGTCTTTCGGCAAGCGGGACTCGCGCTCAGAGACAAACTGGAAGCTCCGGATTACCGATTTCTGGGAAGGTCCAATGATCATTCCGGAGTCAAAACCCCCTCGGGATGGAGGTTTTGTCTGATTCTTTGCAAAAGATGCAGATCAGCTATATCCTAGGTCAATTCCCGCCAAGATACAGGGACAGGTAGGAAAATATATCATATACACATGGGACAATAAAGAGGATACATAGAACGTATTTAAATAACGCAGACTTGTTATATTTCATCAAATCAGGTTCAAAGGGAAATTCATAAACACGACGATAGAAACCTTTATCATAATATTCCCAAAAAGATATTCTAAATTAAATTCAAATTAAAGTTCACTCGGTCACAAGTCGCACGGTATATCAGTATAAATAATTAAATGAGACTCTTAGTTCAAATTTCAACAATTTAAAGATTTCCGGTTCTTTCCCTGCGAATACATTGAAGGAAGTTCTCTCGGAATACGAGCCGGGTCGCCTGGTGGATTATCTCCGACGTTTCGGCTGCAGACTCCGCAGCCATCTTCAGGGTTCGCCCCTTCAATTGAGTCTTCAATTTAAAGATTATTTCCTTTCCAAAAACGTACGCTGGGATACCAAATGAAAAAGTTGAAAAAATGACTAATTCTAAAGATTAAGAATTATTAAGATTGCCCTATAAAATAAAAGAGGAAAGGTCAAATCATTTTATACTCAAACAGAAAAGTACACATCCTCGGTAGGAACACATAAAGTTCATAGTTTTCAGTTTCTAACCTCTTTAAGTTTTTCTCTATGCCAAACATTTCGTATCATACATTATATCGAAAAGCATTCACGAAAATAATGTGTTGCATATACTTACTTGTATTGATTCAATATCGTGAAGTGTACTATTTGTCATTCCTCAGCTCATGGGAAAGAAGATAAAAGCCGTTGGATGCGATTCGGGCTTACAGGCGCCGAACTTTCAGTCACTGCTCGAGTTGGTCGAACTGGTAATAAACTTGGAAACTGCCGAAGGACTCCTATACCCAAGGAGGTAACTCGAGGATGGAAGTTCTGGGTATTTCCATTTTCAAATTTCCAAGTCTACTTTTTCTCATAAATTACTCTTAAGGAGTTTAGGGCTAAGAATAACAGCTATTGTGGGTGTACGTCTATGCTTTCCGAACTAATTTCAACATATTCTATCTATTCTAACTTTGCTGTATCTTTATCTTACCTAAGTTATCTAGTAAGCAATTTTTGAGAGAAGATGCCTCAGGAAAATCTTTGGACCAAATCAGGACTGTTATGCAGGAGAGTGGCGGAGGGTATTCAATGCGGAATTAAATCAACGATATAAGGAGCCAAATATTGTTGGAGTAATGAAAAGCAGGAGGCTGGAATGGGCTGGACACTTAATAAGAATGAGTAGGGAGCGATGGCCTAAAATTGCAATGGACATTATACTTGCAGGGAAAAGACCCGCGGGACAGCCGAGAAAAAGATGAATAGACGATGTCAAGGAAGATCTGTAGCTACTTGGGGCTTGGGAAGAATGGTAACAAACTGCCAATAACAGAAAAGAATGGAGAACCTTGGTCATAACGTGGCGCGGTCCTCTGGGCCTCATCGCGGAGTAGTAACCTAAGTTATCCAAGCAGTGTATAAGAATGAGATATTAGTGACAGGTGAAAGATAAACATCTCTCAATCCTTAGCAAGAAAGCACACGAAAGCACTGCATTCAGTAAAAACTAAACTTATCTATGTATGAAAACAGTGTGAGTAACATCTCTCATCTATTCCAGGTTCTAAGACTTTCCCTATTATCTTTTCCACGGTGTCTCTATTTTTCCATTCTCACTTATATGCCGCATTCCATCCTTCCATCACCTTTCCTTATTCTCATAACCAACCAGCAAGACATCTCCCTTTTCGCAACCGCCTCATCTTATTCCTTTGCCTTTACTTCACACCAGAGCTACCATTTCCCTCCAGTGCACACAAAATAAAACTTTTTCCCTTTCAGATTCCCTCACTACCTCCTTTCTCTCCCTCCCTTGTCTCCATGGAATCCTTTTGCGCGGTGGCTATCTGTGTTTACACCGACACCGCAGAACTTCCGTTTGACAGGTGGCTTAGCCGCAACGTCTTTACCGCAAAACCCCGAAGAAGGTTTCGAAAAACCTTTTGCAAGGTCAAGCAACCCCTTCTTCTTTGCTCCGCTCATCCTCCATAAATGCCTGAAGAAACAACGTGAGGTCTACGTCGCATTATACACCTTCGGGCATAAAAACGTATACGACTTCCTTTGACACCGTCTCTCTAGGAAGAAGACATGCCGAATTATGTGGGGTCGAATTATGTAGGCGGTTCATGGCCTCTTTGCTCCTCTCTCTTATTTTCTTTTTCTAGTTTCCTTCCCGTGTACTTGTCCTTCCGCATTCACTTTCCTCCTTCTTTATGGCGGCCGCGGTGCCCATCTCATTTCTTACAGTTTAGCGTCACCTACTGGAGGTCGGTGTGTCCAAGGGTGCTCTTTAAGTTTGGAAGTGGACGCAAGGAATTTTGGAAGCGCAGCCTCTGAATGTGATCACATTCTCAGCTTGCTGTGATCATAATATTGGTCCAAAATATTTCTCTTTGGTAGCCCTGGTCCAGCAGTGATTTATTCATGACAAGTTCGTTGTTATTTTCAGTTTTCATAAAGCAAACTATGTTTGATAATTAAATAAATTTTAGATGAAGTAAGCATTTGGGCATTTTCAGTATATTTGACTGACATATTTCAAGTATAAACAATTAAACCATTGAAGAAATAAATAAAAATTGTAATATCCTCAAATTGTTTAACCGAAACTGTTGGTGATAATAAATATCCTGTATCCTTGTGGATATTTTACAAAGTTTTCTTTATTCCTTCGGAATGCGTTTCTACGAAGTCTGGCCAAATAAAATAAAAATTAATTAAATCTTTTGTACTTGATTGAAACGTATCGTATTAAAATATTTTTCGCATTATCACTCAAATTCTTATCAAATTATATAATAATATATTGCAAGTTTCCAAATTTGTTCTAAACTTTTACCGCTTCTGCTCAGTCTTTTCACCCTACCCTTCTCTGCGGGTGTTTTTCTGTAACGTGGATATTTTCCCAGTCGACCTTTAAAGGACTGGTTCAAAAATTTTCCCCTTAAACCCACTACTTCCGTTCTTATTTCTTTATTTGCAACCATTGGAATGACGTACTGCCTAAAATGGAAGAGTCCTTGTTTATCCTAGCCTCCAAATTAGAGATTTTTATAATCTAATTCAGAGGAGACAATCATTTAAAGTATATAAATCAGACTGTTGTAGAAATTAAAGGATGTGAACGTACTTGAAAATATTTTAAGCGTTTCGTTGAATCGAAATGGTTGTGTCAAGGAATAACAGTTTTTTTTAACGAAAATTATCGTCGGTACATATATCGTTTGCTACCAAAGACCAGGTGAATTCAAAATTCGCGTTACTAAAGACTTCCAAATATCATAACCAGTGGAAATAATTATATATTATCATTTCAGTGGTGACAGGCTATATCTTTTTCTTATCTCAATCTAAGTGTGAGTCGTATTGGTAAAAGGGAAATGTTGTTTATTTTATCTGATCAATTATTTCTAAATGGTACATGATTCCACTTTGAATTGCGTAGTTTGGTATATCAATATCTTTTAATTCCTGAACTGACTACCCTACGATATCAAAAAGTTGATATGCTTTATTTTCAAACATCCTTTGTTATCAATTTATGCTCTTTACTAAAACAAGTAAAAAGACTTTTTGATCGACCTAGAGGAAAACTTTAAGAATATTGGCAAAAGATGGAAGCTAGTCTATAAATATTTGCTGCGAATATGTATGATATTGCGTGGCCTAGTAGAAGTTAATAAGGAAAATTATTTGTGTTCAGGAATTAAATTAAGTTTTAGATTGATTTTAAATGGTAGCGGTACACAATCAGGCTTACTAATATCACTTTTTCTCAAATTTCAGCACATGTTGCCATTGCTCTGACTGTTATTTCATCATCTCTATTCGAATATTTTGTAACAACCGTCGTTTAATTAAGATCTTTAGATTTTAGGGAAATGTACATGCAATCTACCTTCATCATTTTGTCATGATAGACATCCTAAACGCATCATTTATGTATATAAATTTCTTCTTGGTAATATTTCATTGCCGGGGAGGAATTTTTATTTTGCTGTTTGCTTCCTTAATTGAATTTCGCAGAAAGCATATATGAGAAGGTGTATATTTCCTTTTATAAATCCTAGCAACCATTAAAAAGCCCATACCTCTTCCTGGTATATTTTTCCTCTGTTTAACTTCAGTAGTTTTTCATTCATTTCTCTTTTACTCCGTAATTCTGCTCTGTTTATTCTTACAATGACATTTTCCACCCATTTCCATGCGTCTTTCTTCGGAATTCTTCCGTCCTCGGGGCAAGTTTCTTTTATCCGATTGCCACCCCCTCTCTTTCCGCCGAAGTTTCTAAGGGAGCGGAAAGGGATGGACAGATCTCTCTGCAATCTTCTTTATCTTAATTTAGTTTGTCTGCAGACATTCAGTATCTCGCGTCCTTGGAAATTCCAAAAGACGTGGAACCCGTCGAAATACTCAGAGATTTCGAGAGATCGTTGGAAATGTTAGCGGAAATTAAAATCCATGAAAAGATACTTTTCCAAAGAGACTGTCTGTAATCTCTTCGCATATCTTCATGGGGCGTTTGCGGTGTGAACAAGAGCTTTATAAAAAGTTTGGGCCGGTTAAGAGGTCGCGAGAGAGTGAGCCAAAATGACTGTAAATCAACACGAAGGGTTTAAAACACCTTAACGTTTGTTACGTCTGTTTCATCTGGCGTAATCGGATGCGAGAAACACAATAACATGCTTTTTATGGGTCCCGAATATTTATTAGGCAATCACTCGAAGGATAAAGGAAGTTTAGTTAAAAGTACCGCATTTTTCCGTGACAAAGTATTGTCCTCCCGCATGATAGCGGTAAAGATATTTCTACTCGCCACACAAAAAAACACTTAACTCGCCCTCTTTGGTCACGCAAAATGTCTTGGAGGGTAAGATATTCCAATCCTTCGTCTTGACACCCGTATCCGTAATTCATTCTATGGATTAGCAAGTGGTATACTCGTTTATACTACTAGTCAAGAAACTTTATGCCTTGAAACAACTAGAATAAGAATATTCGGCCATTCACGAAGTACATTAGGCATAACGTTGCACCAAAGGGTCTTGGAAAACACATATAATTCCTTAATATCCTCAATAAGAAAGGAAAATGTTCCACTTATCCGATGTGTGATAAAATAAACTCATTTTCTTTTTGAAAATGATTAAGGCTACGCAATGATGCAGTGAATGAATCTCCATTGAAGGGTAACTTTGGCTCTTGTCTACGCTATAAGACGTAGCCATATCTTTAATCACCGCCCTTATTTCGCTATTGGCCATGTTTTGGTCGGTATTTTTATTTTTACTTTCCTTGATACATATCAAAATAAATCTACAAAGAAGTAGCAACTGCAAATACTCCATCTTGAGATAATTATGAGCTAAATTTTAAAATATTAACTGTTTTTCTGACTGTACACATGCGAAGTTTCAAAATTGTCGTGTTCAGCAATTCTCCCTTAAAGGCGGGCTGAAAAAACAACAAGCACAGCTTTAATCCCCTATTTGGTTCGAATTTTTTCGGATTCATTCAATATTGATCGATTCCGGCTGTTTTGGCAACGCTGGAGGGAAAATTATTCCAAAGTGGGTCCAGCGCCCCTTGAAAGCTGAGGAGATAAATAAATCAGCCACGCTCCGCAAATAAATGTTTCAGTTTCCGATTTATCGACAACTTAAGTAGGGTTTCAATACTCGTTACCCGCTTCAGCCGTTGCGGTTGTCGTGGATCTCATTTATTTTTCCTGAGAGGGAGGTCCTCTTCCATCTCAAGCCGTGTCTTTTACTCATTCCTTTTATTTCGCCGCCACGTGGATATTGCCTGGAGAAAATCCCCTTCCGTATCCTTTTAATTGGAAAAACCGTTTATTTGGCAAGTGTATCCTCTTGATCCAATGGGCCCCAAATGATAGGTGAACTCGAAAACGAAGTTCCGACCGAGATATCGGATTTTGTGAACGTTTGATTAAAATACATTCGGAAAGTACCCCGCGCTCTGATTATGCGGATTTTGTGAGGGAGCAGTCGGCTGCGGTTAAGTGGGTAAAATAGATCTGCCCTTCTCCTCTATCAAATGCACGAATCAAGTGAAGCGGTTTCCGCATCATTGAGGTAAACAATTGATTATTTTTATCGGAGGTCGATCCTCAGCCGCCCATTGCGAAACCTCGGCTGGAAAAACTTTAAAAAAATTCTGTCTTTTTTCTATTGTTACACAATCTGTGTTTTAAATCTCATTTAAATGGAAATAAATTAATTAATTCTCGAAATTTAAAGCTTCGTTTTAAATATAAATCGACAGCTTTTCGGCGAGGCAATTTAACAGTTTGTCTAACTATTTTTAAAAGCTATATTTTCAGCGGACTTCAGCTAAATCAATTGAATTATTTAATTAATGTGGCAATCCTCAGTTGCAATTTTTTAAATTTTCCTCGTAGACTTTGATTTGGAAATTTTATTGGAATTCGTTGGGTTAAAAATGAATTGGTTAAATTCTTTCAATTTTTTCATGTTTAATATGTAATTGACTTTAGAAGATCAAAATTTCACGTCAATATACCAAAACAGTTGCTTAATTTAATGCCCTGTTGCATGGTTAGGTGTTGTTGACTGCTAATGGATGGGTTGTATAAATAATAATATAACGGTTTGATTAAATTTGCAACGGAGTTTTAAACTGGAATTCTTCCATTTTATTTAGATCTTGTAAAGAGACACGTGTTACTCCTGCGTCTTGTGATGGCGCTCTGAACGCTTTCCAATCCTAGACCTGTTTTACGTCCTGCTTTCTCATTATATCACTATCCTTTCTAGTATTATTTCTGTAAGAACATGTTTTATTTTTCTGTCAGCATTGCTTTAGCATCAGGGATCGAAGAGCTGATTGTAGCTACATAAGATATGATCGCTTTGCTCAGTCACGAGTATGAGCCTGTAATAGGTGAAGTACATCTGGCAATCGATTCCTGCATCATTATGTTTTCCTTACCCAATTGTTACCTCCCCTCCGTGACTTTTTCACTTTCCACTTGTTGTTATGAAGAACTCGCCCATGACTAAATATCGTTAAGTAAATAAAAATAAGCGAGTTCAACATGACATTTAATTTATTAAATTGGTCCAAATCTATTCAGTCTGTATTCTAACCCATTATTTTCCGATGCGCTGTTGAGTTCACAAACGTGTTTACGATACAAATATGCTTTTACCTAAAGAACACCTATCCTTTTGAGACACTTTATCCTATAATAATCCAGAGTAATGCTTCAAAAGTATCAAAAATATTATAATCACGTTTTTTGTGTACTAAATGCAGTTCGTATTTGCTCGTTCAATTATCGCGGAATGTACAAATGGATACAATTTGTCGAAAAAACCTTCACATTTGAGAGTATTAATTTTTTACAATGTACATGAGAAATTCTCCACGCAATTCTAACGACTTCGTCGCATTTCCCAGCTAAAAATTCCGTGTATACATCCTTTCCAATCAAAATTCACAATGCTGCAAACACTCAAAACAGTACTTTTCATTAAATCATTTCGCTTACTCCAGTTTTAGCATTTTTGTGACGAATCAGAATGCAGGCGTTGAATATTCTACTATAAAAACTGTTACCGTTGAGTTTGCCTTTACATTAATATGGATTGTGCTAAATGAGATATTAAGAATTCATCGGATCTGGATCTGACGAATATCATTATAGCAAGGGGTCAAGTACTATCGGAGAGAATTTAATCGCATAAATTATGACCCAACTGCATTGTTGTTGGTTCTTAGTCGTCGTTTTTAATTCATGAACTCATTCACTACAGAAAAAAGTTTATCTCACACACAAATTACTCAAGAGCGAAAATGAACGTTTCATTGAGTTTGCATAGAAATCCTACCGAGGAACATGCGTAACCACAAGGAAAAGATTTTTCTGTGAGCATTATTTTTATATCTCTGTAAAAATGAATTGTCATTTTTACGTCATGATCATCCAGGTTTCTAAGGTATTCTTTGAAATTAAATTATTTTAAATAAGGTTTTCTTGGATAGGCTGTGATGATTCATACAAATTGCTTAAAGGTTATTTGTTCATAACTCAATACTTTACCTTCAACTACGAGTAGAGTTTATTATTTTTTCTTCAAAAAGTAGCAAAATGGTGAGAAATTGTTTGCAGTACTGGGGTTGATCTTGTACGTGGAAAGTTATACTTTTTAGGTATTTTTCTTCCAATATTTCAGGTTGAATTTAGTCGAATGTACATTGCCGGTGTTGACGCAAACATAATCAAAACTACTTCGATAGAATCATTGCAGATTGTTTTAGAAGCTACTATTTATTAATATAATTAGACTACGAAATATTTGTCCGTTCAAAGTTCAAGTAACTTCCTAATCAAAAATGATAAGTAAATGTTATTTAGCTGTTAGCGCATGATTGATGTAGTCTTAGCACTTTATCGGGAAAATTAAATTATAAATATGATAATTAGGGCTGCCTACGAACTGGGTACCTGGGAGATCGTTTAACTAATTCATGCACTGCCTAATACTTTATGGTGTTGAAGGTTTTTTAGGAATAATATTTCATGAAAATAAATAGAACAACACTTCTACGCTATATCACACAAGGTTTCTAAATACATGACCATGGTTTCATGATGACCCAACGGATTGAAACCATGGTCGTGATCAACCCCAGTACTGCAAACAATTTCTCACCATTTTGCTACTTTTTGAAGAAAAAATAATAAACTCTACTCGTAGTTGAAGGTAAAGTATTGAGTTATGAACAAATAACCTTTAAGCAATTTGTATGAATCATCACAGCCTATCCAAGAAAACCTTATTTAAAATAATTTAATTTCAAAGAATACCTTAGAAACCTGGATGATCATGACGTAAAAATGACAATTCATTTTTACAGAGATATAAAAATAATGCTCACAGAAAAATCTTTTCCTTGTGGTTACGCATGTTCCTCGGTAGGATTTCTATGCAAACTCAATGAAACGTTCATTTTCGCTCTTGAGTAATTTGTGTGTGAGATAAACTTTTTTCTGTAGT
>KZ308268.1:1150544-1189531 GCA_000376725.2 Ladona fulva
ATGACAAGGATCAATTTCTGATATTCCGTATAGTGAATTAATTTGTATATATTACCTGTTATGTTACCTTTTATTGACAATGATGTTTCTGCTATGTATTACAAACTTTAAAATCTTCTAATCAATTTCTACCACTTATGATGCAATCTATTCCTTGTCACTCTTTCCTATATATTTCCCAGGTTTTTCACATCCCCCTTCTCTTCGTGGGTGTTTGCCTGCCGTGGAGATGCTTTTTCTGTGCATAAAATATCACAGTTTTTTACTCCTCCACAAAAGCATTCTTTCTTTCCTTCTTTTCTGTTCTTTCGTTCCTTTTCTCTTACTTTATGACAAGGGTTAAATGGAAGATGAGACTCTTTAGTCCCAATTTCGCCCAATAAAGACGTTTTTATTTATTATTTATTTAAGACAAAGTGTTCTTTTCCTTACTAACGTTATGGAATTCCACACAGTGACAGCTTCGTCAATTTATTTTATAAAATTATTACTATTAAATATTTACGAAATTACTGTATTTCGCTGAAGATTTTTTCATTTAAAATCAACGAAAATAGTAAACGCATTCTTCCTCGGCAAAAATTACCTATCAACGTAATTTCAGCGTTAGTAGAATTATTACTTATACCCAATGAAATAATTGTAAATAAGGTGGACACAGAACGCGACCAATCAACCACTCATTGTGTCCAGTATCTATCCTCTGTATTAAGAGAAATAGAAGTCCCATACAATCGCATAGCGTAACATATATCCAAAACAATTACAGAATAACTTAACTCCAAGCACGTAAATCTAGTAGTATCCGGAGTACATTACCGCATCCAAAATGCATGGTCCCGGCGTCCAACCTCCATTGATCAGTCTCGATCACCACCTCATCCGCTCCGGGGCCGTATTTTGACTCCGGGGAACGGTTTTCGGAGGGCGGGGAGGTCATCGGCCTTGCGGGCAGAGGGCAACGGAGCGAGACCGACCCCTATCTTCTCTTACCCTTGAGGAAGAGGCACGAGTTTTGCAAACATCGCAGCCTAGAGGGCTCTGCGGGGCGTGAAATCGACGCAGGCCTCAGGAGAGAGGGAACATTAAGGGCTTTCTTCACCCTACAACATGCAGGGTCTCTCTTTCCCTCCCACGTCGTCTTCCCTCAGTAACCTTTTGGAACTTTCGCGTCACGTAAGAGGAGATGAGCGAGACGCGTAGAGGGTTGCGTCTCACGTTTTCCCAGGGGCTAATTTCGGAGCGGCGGTTAAGGATTTACGGGCGTAGTGAATAAACACTAGCCGCACTTAACCACGGTGACTCACTCTGCTAATATCTCATACTTTCCCCGATTCTCAGCTGGAGGCGTTTTGATGCTTAATCCCTGGAAATGTTTACGGCGAGATTTGTTCTAAGCGCTGCGAGACAAGGGGGAGATGTTTGAATTGGCTTGATTAGTTTATATGGGTCGTTATGAAAGCCTTTTCGATCCAGCCTCTCGTCGGGTAATTAAGGTGGGGGTCCCATAACTCCGGCAAGGGCGTGCTTAAGTACCTTTTCAGTTTACGCTAGCAACTAAATTTAGACAGCCGACGATATAATACGTTGTATTCTGGCTAAATAAGCTGAAAGAGTGGAAATAAGTTTGGCGACTAGAAATGTCGGAATTTTCACGCAAAATTTTCCAAATCGAAGGAAAATATAGAAAATGTGGGTCGTAAGTTCACTCATAATTTGCGTGACTAAAGCTCCGGTGTACCGTGGTCGCATAAGATTAACTTCGTTGAAACATGTCTACATCTGCATGTGTACCGTGCGAATCGTCTTCCGCTGTGAAGCACCGGCTGTTTTCTGTCCTGAGCTGCTCGGGACATAGTTATTGCAAATGTCCAAAATGCACTGCAATCGCGTTCATGCAAGATTCCTAACTTGTCATTCGTTCCTCCCAACGACGGCGATTAGGCGTGATTGGACAGTATATGATGCGCGTAATCAGAAATGTAAATTAGGTGTTTACTTTCCTTCTTTGTTGCAGGTGATTATGTTCATTACATAGAAAGATATTCTGTGACTTACGCCTGGATTAACTTCCTAAAATTTTTAATCGGCTTTTCGTTATAATGACCTTTTAATAATAAAAAACATACATAATATGTATATATATGTATAATATGTATTTAATGACTACGGCCAGGCAACAGGCCTTATGGTAGTCATTACTGAGGGGGAGCAAAAAAAAACTTAAACACCCCGCCNCTGACATTTTAAAGTAGCTATTGCCGTTAAGCATTATTATATTAGAATCCATTCTATTTATATAACAGCCTGAAGTACGTAGCAGTGTGTAATATTAACAATGTGTATAAGCATATATGTTGAATGAACATAAACATATCTGGCTCTTATCGATGTTTACCATAAAGCTGCGAATAAATGAGCTATTAAGTTAATGAATCAAGTGTAAGAACTGAGCTTACTAGGGTAGTTAATCTAAAGAAGCATGACAAAATTACTCTGTAGAACTTGAGAAACAAATAGTTTAAAAAATTTCAGGACGTTTGCATAATTTTACATCGTAGTTTAGTATAAGTACACAATTACAAATATATTTAATTTACAATGAGAAGTTCCATACTATAAAAGTTTACAGAATTCTCTTAATTATATTTAAAAAGGTATTTTTGGAAGAAGGTAAAGGTCAATATCTTCTTTAGGTAAATTGTACCTCTCTTATGTCCAAAAATGAATATTTGCAAATATCTGTCCTCTGTTGTGAATCTTTATGTTTATGGTCGTTTCTCCCGTGGTAATCTTTATTTGACAATTTTTAAAGGATATCTCAGGTTCTTCTTTTGTATTAACCAAAATTTTACATCTTGTTCTTAACTTAAACTACACTATTCCACTATGTTAATAGGAGAAAAATATAGATGTCATTCATGTACTATATTTTATGAGAGAATTAGAGCAATACCAATAATAACGTTTCGTTAAGTATTTATACAATAGTTTTAGGTTACTTTTACGGGATATATTTAGAGTAATATTTTTCGACCAATTAGCACCATTTCGGATTTTATTTAAGTAATAAATAGTAAATTTTGCGCTGCACCTAGAATGGTGTTCCAAGTTTTCAAGGATATGTAATCGCCAAAAAAATCACCCTTTAAAAAGAAATCATCTCCATCGCGGTAGCAATTTCTCTTTCGATTTTGAGCGAATGACTTTAAACTATATGAGATATGTTGTATGTGTATGTGTCATGATCTTTATCAGTAAGCGATTTGGGATCCTTCTTTAGCAATTCGAAAGCTGTTCATGAATATAGTTTAAGAATTTCTGTATGCTTAAGGAATCGTGCCGAAAATAGAGATATGGGCTATTAAAAACACGCCAGCCCTCTCACTCGCGATACATGTACACCATCTTTAAGGATTTTTCCTTTTTTCTCCTCCCAACCCACTTTCTTGGGATTTGCTTTCCGTTTTATTGTATACGGTGCACCGTCGCGACTCAAGGATGTCGAGTGCGCCCACATTCCTCATCTGTTTTATTTTTCTTTCTTTTCTCTCCATTCCTATGTCTCTTCTCACACTCGACCTAAATCCCAGACACCACTCGTGCTCTACACGTTCTCATTGAGGTGCATGTGAAGCTGCGGCGGCATTGGGGTTCTTTAGGCAGAAAGCGGAGATGAATCGTGTTATGGATCACCTTGGAGCGCTTAAAGAACCACACGTTCGCTATCAATTTCCCGTGTTTTCTTTAAAAGAAAGGGATCTTATCGTTCGTGCTCGCTTGGCTGACCGGCTCTACGTGAAATTCCCGCGAAATAATTCAGTGCTCGGAATACTCTCAGAATTTATTAACTCGATCCCATCGATTCTAGTCGCGCACTGCTTCGAGTTCGGGAGGTATCGTTCATCTAAAGGCTATAAGCGTGCATTTTGAAGGAGCTTTTCCCGCATGCACTGAGGCTGGCTGGCTATCTGAGAATCGAGACATCATCCGCAACTTCTTACTCGTGAGCAGTGTATGCCGGCCAACCCATTTTTCAGCACGATTTCATTTAGGTGTGTGACGTTATGTGAAATGGATGTTTCTGCGCATTTTTGTAATTTAATGCAAAAGGGGAACGTGTGAGGAATATAATTATCACATCTAATGTATTTAAAACGGTTTTGTCCCACATGTTTCATGCCCTATTCCTTGGAAGTGTTTTACTCCCAGCAAGTAATCGTATATCTTTAAAGTACAAATCGCTTGTTTCACATATCGTTTCTAAAACATCACCGTAGTGTTCTAATCATTTCGACATTGCAGACATAGATATTCCAGAATTTTCAGATGTAATGTTTTTAACTTCTGTAAATTTATTGCCAAAAGGTCGGTGGGACTGCTTACAGTTTTTTCTTAGATACAATAATAATAATTTCAATGTTATAATATGAATGATATTTTTTTCTGTTTAGCGCATCATTGTAATTAAATTTATAATAATACAATTAGGAGAATAGCATTCTTATTACATATAAGCTAGAAAGCTGTTACTTATAAAATAGGGGGTTGATTATTCAGCCGATTTTCTCATTGAATTTATTCATTTACAATATGTAACGTAAGTTTTTGACGCTTAGGATTATATTTAATTTCTTCGTCTAATTTTAGCGATTTTATCCTGTACAAGTATATTGGATGATGCTAGTTTGTTACTCCCCAGAAAGTTATTACTTTCTCTTGGAGCTAGTTTCGTAATTTAGCTTCAATATTTGTATATGTGCGTGTCTAAACTCACGTAATAAATTTCAAAAGAATCTGATGTATTTTTTCTCGATTTTGTTTTACCGTTCATGCCAACTTTTCGGTGTAAAATGTAGAGGATGAAAGGAATCCCAAATCCACCATTCTACATATTAATGGATTTTAAAGCGCATAAAAACCTAAGAAGTGGCAATAAATCTACGGCAAAATCGCGTAGAGATGGATTCTATGCTATTTCCCAATAAACTTTAGCTGTTAAGGTAAATTACATGAAGTGATCATCAGTTTAGAAAATATTTCTCCTTAATTTTCCTAACTAGTAATGTGTATTTTTTCTCCCGGGATATCGCTCCATGAAGAGGATATACTTTTTAAAAATAAGAAAACACCTATTCAATAATAGCGGAATATTTTAATTTATTAAGAAATCTAATAGGGGTGTCAGTGAAATTTTTACAAAGTTGTGATATTTTCGATAACGATTAAGTCTTATTTTCCATTGTAAAGTCGATCATACGCACAGTAAAAACTTTTCCTTGGGAAAGAATTGGTTTATAATTAAGCTTATGTAGCACAATTAAATGTTTTGGATGTGCTTAAGCAGAAAAGTGGTGATTTGTACTTACATACATTTTTAAACTGACATTTTAAAGTAGCTATTGCCGTTAAGCATTATTATATTAGAATCCATTCTATTTATATAACAGCCTGAAGTACGTAGCAGTGTGTAATATTAACAATGTGTATAAGCATATATGTTGAACATAAACATATCTGGCTCTTATCGATGTTTACCATAAAGCTGCGAATAAATGAGCTATTAAGTTAATGAATCAAGTGTAAGAACTGAGCTTACTAGGGTAGTTAATCTAAAGAAGCATGACAAAATTACTCTGTAGAACTTGAGAAACAAATAGTTTAAAAATTTAGATTATTTTTACACTTTTTCCTGTTTAGCCATTAGCTGATCGAAATCTTTTAGATTCAGTCACTATATACAATCACTTTATCTTGAAGCTTTGATAGAGGAGCCGCAGACGCTTTCTTTGGTAATTGGATAATGTAAGTTACCGAAAAAGAAGCATCCCTTTTATCCTCTTTCCTTAAGATAAAAATTAGAACACCGAAACTAGTACTTGAAGTAATTAAAAACTCGGGCAGCTTGTAATATGTCCCATCTAAAGTAACTATACCCAACTGCTAAATAATTTGCAGCTTTTAAATTAGCATGTTAAAAAAAACTGGAAACTTCCGCCAAATTTGGTGGCAAAATTTTTTAAGTTTATTTTTCCCTTTCAAGATCTAACTAGCAGAGCGGAGGTTTATTGGAGTGCTTGGCGAAATAACGAAATTATTCTCCCGATGGAGGATTAACCGATTACCGAAGCGGTATTAATGGATTTTGCTGTCGTTTTCTGAAATCTCTGCCATACAAGGGTCCTATTCAAACCTCTTGCATCGAGACGGAGTTTTCAATCTCGATCGCCTTAACAAAAAAAAATCGCGCCCAATGAGCTCTGGATCGATCGGCGCTCGATGCACCATCAACCTTATTAAATGCCCGATTTGCAGCGAATCGACCCCGTTAAGGGGACTCGCGTTCGTAGTGACGTCATGCGCCTACCCTTGTTATCCGATCTAGGATTTTTATTTCACCTATCGAAGGCCCTTCTGTTCCTATCAAGACAATTTTTTCCGCTCCATTCGCCCTCCTAGCCACTAACATCCTGCCTCCGGAGTCCATTGTCGTTCAGCTGGACGAGGCTCCTCTTCACATGGGCCATCCACTCTTTTCAATTCGCCTTCACTGCCTTCATTTCTTTCTCCATATCGCCCGCCATCACTCTCCTTCATCGCTTTGACTCGGTCCATTCATACCGTCATGCAATGGCCTTCCCATCGCCATCCATATCGCGGCACTTTTTCTCCTTTCCCTTGTTTAACGTCCCCTTGTCCACATCATACGCTTCTTCCGTCTCGTTTCCTTTAATATGATCCTATCAAGAGTTATTTGATTCAATACGATTCGTTTTGTTTTCCGTAGCTTATATTGAGGTATATCAACTGGTTATTGGAAGAAATCTCGTTCGTCCAACACATGGCTATGAAGTTGATTTCGTTTAATTTGTGGATAAACAGCATGAACGATAGAGCAACTGATCAATAACGTGAAGGATATTCTCAAATAAATATTGCCCTTTTAAATGCAATTTATCCTCAAATTAATTTTATTTTACGACTAAGAAACGTTTGCTTAAGATATTTGAAAATAATATAAACATACTGTGAGATATGTAAACCTAGTAATGCAGCCAATCTCTAAGGCTGATCACGTTTCCATTTTTGCCTTAAGCTAACATCTGATAAATGTGTCAAGGTAATACGTCTAATTAATATAATAGATTGTAATTAGACACAAATTTTGCTTCCTGACAAATTTTGTGTCCTTGGATTGGATTACTTTCAATTATTCTGTAATTAGACTCATTAATAAATTTTATTTTATTTGTAACATGATTTTTTTTCTAAATCAGTCTTTTGAAATCAACTCTTGTGAAAATTACAATTAACCGTTTCTCCATTATCAAATGTGTGACTTTTAATGCTAACACAATTTTCAAGCATTCTTCTTCTTCGAAGCATGATTTCCGAATATATGGCTGATGAATAACTACCAGAAATTGGATAAGGCGAGTATTTAAAGCACAAAAGTTCTTCTCTTAATATAAATCATCTCATAAAACATAATTGCCAGAAATAGTCGATATAATTATGAAAAACCATTCCAAATGTGCATATATGATTGTAAGAGAAGACCTTCGGCATTTAATTAACATGCATAATTTTCTAGAAAAATCTATAGCTGATTTTCTAATTTAAATCTTAAATTGACTAGCTGATAGACAATGCACAATGCAAAGATATGATACGCTCAATAAAATCAGCACAAATCACACAGTTTCATTAGAGTAATATTCAGTTTTCTTATTTTTATCCACGTGATACCCTATAAAACCAAATTTCAAGCGAATATATTCAAGACATCTTCAGTGGCAAGGTATAGTTTCCTATCTAAAGAGAGGTTTTTATAATTAAAGCTCTTGAAATTTATGGATGACCTAGCGTATCAGCGTAGCTGAGATACCATGTAGTTGTTATTATACGTACTTGGAGATATTGAAATATATCTGTTATTTATCATGTAAGATGTTACTTAGTTTAACTTGCTACTTTGCCTTATGTGATACTTTCAGTGTACTATATTTCAGTGTACTATTAGGGAAAGAAAACTTCTGTTTTGTAAAATGATCTATGATTTCTATTTCTAACTATGAAGGTTTATTAACTACCCATTTCAGTAACCTGCACTATCAAGTTCCAATGCATGAAATTTTTCACAAAGAGATCCATCTTCGATTTAAAAGAGCGATCTCGCTTTCATAGCTAGCGTTTTTTGCTCTTCGATNTTTAATGCTAACACAATTTTCAAGCATTCTTCTTCTTCGAAGCATGATTTCCGAATATATGGCTGATGAATAACTACCAGAAATTGGATAAGGCGAGTATTTAAAGCACAAAAGTTCTTCTCTTAATATAAATCATCTCATAAAACATAATTGCCAGAAATAGTCGATATAATTATGAAAAACCATTCCAAATGTGCATATATGATTGTAAGAGAAGACCTTCGGCATTTAATTAACATGCATAATTTTCTAGAAAAATCTATAGCTGATTTTCTAATTTAAATCTTAAATTGACTAGCTGATAGACAATGCACAATGCAAAGATATGATACGCTCAATAAAATCAGCACAAATCACACAGTTTCATTAGAGTAATATTCAGTTTTCTTATTTTTATCCACGTGATACCCTATAAAACCAAATTTCAAGCGAATATATTCAAGACATCTTCAGTGGCAAGGTATAGTTTCCTATCTAAAGAGAGGTTTTTATAATTAAAGCTCTTGAAATTTATGGATGACCTAGCGTATCAGCGTAGCTGAGATACCATGTAGTTGTTATTATACGTACTTGGAGATATTGAAATATATCTGTTATTTATCATGTAAGATGTTACTTAGTTTAACTTGCTACTTTGCCTTATGTGATACTTTCAGTGTACTATATTTCAGTGTACTATTAGGGAAAGAAAACTTCTGTTTTGTAAAATGATCTATGATTTCTATTTCTAACTATGAAGGTTTATTAACTACCCATTTCAGTAACCTGCACTATCAAGTTCCAATGCATGAAATTTTTCACAAAGAGATCCATCTTCGATTTAAAAGAGCGATCTCGCTTTCATAGCTAGCGTTTTTTGCTCTTCGATCCAAAGGAACATCAGCGCCACTTCCGATTGTGAAACCTATTGCTTTCACTCTCCCTTATTACGACCTATTCCACGTAGATCCGCTCGGTTCCAGTTCGCCCTTTGGAATCTCATTCCCGCTTTGTATTTCGCTTTCCGCCTAGTATTCTGGAGTATCACCTACTGTGCCCTAGTTGACCCACTTGCTCCGGATCAATCAAGGTCACTCCCTTCACTCTCTCTCTCTCCCCCTTGCGCCTTAATTTGCGTGTATCCATGCAAACAGGGTCGTCTCTCGAGAACTGCCCTCTCTCCATCTTTCCTCCAGCCGCTCCTCGAACGCACTCTTCACTCCGAGCCTCTTCTCCTCCTTCCCTCCGCCATTTTCTCATCATTTCCTCCCTTCTCCTCTTTCTCAGCCCATTGTCATCTCTTCCATCTTTTCCTGCTTCGCCACCCTTCCTTCCTTAGAAGACGACTTCCGCAGCTCCGAGGCATTTCGCTTCTCTTTTCTTTCCCTTTTCATTTTTATCGTCTCTATCTTCTCGCGGTATCCAGTTCTGCGTATTTATTGCGTTCAGATCTCGTAACTTCAGTCACGTCGCCGCTCTTCATCCCGTCGCCATCTTTTTTTCCCTTCACGATTCAATTACGCCGGTTTATTATTCCGACGCAAATATTTGGGATGTTTCGGAACAGATGTTTCCGTAATTATTTTTCGGCAGGGTATCGGTTTTTATTCCCCCGTTTTTTATTTTTAATACTTAATCTTCCCGAAGAATGCGAGTTATTTTCACCGCACACTCTTGCTTTCACTCAGCGCTTGTTACAGGAAAAATATTGTGATAGGGAAATCTGAACTGACCTTGAGATTCCAGCAACTTTCCTGTTATGAGTGCCTAAATTATATTTGGCACACGAGTTTATTTGGTTTATAACATTGCAGCTCCTGTTGTCTGAATTTAAAATGTAATAGTTATTGGGGCCACAGAAAAAAGATTTAATTTTTACGACTATTACGATTGTCATGCTTCTCATTTAATCTCTCGTTTAAATATAGACTCGAAGTCAATAAACAGGCAGTCGCTAAAATATCCTCAAGTTGTTATTTTAATATGGATAGAATAAGTATAATTTATAGAAGAGCAAGTGTTACGCAAATGCTTTCAGACGTATGTCCTTGAATCCTGGAAAGAAAGAAGATTTAGAATCTAAGCTGCGATTGCTTGATACATTAAGAGAAGATATAATATGCGAAAGACGTAATTGGTATTATGCGACCCCCCTGCCACTTCGGCCGATCCGACAATGAGCGTAAATACGAGAAATATGTCTTATTTGACTCATTCTTTCCGTGAATGACACGTGACAAAAATAAGCTAAGGAGGCAACTCGAACGCTTGGTGTGTACACCCACTGCCACACGCCGAAAGGCGGCTTGCAGGGTATTGATGTAGATGTAGATAATTTTATCGAATTATACAATAACATATTACGTATAAAATTTTTCTCATCCACAGTCTTCACGTTTTAACAGTCGCAGCACGTTTTAATAATTGCAATGAGTGACGGATAAGGTACTGTCATTTAGATGTAAGCAATATTTGGTTAAGAAATGATAACCTTCAGCTTATTTGATCTGAATAAGTAAATATAAACATTGCCTTTTCAAGAAATTCTATTTCCGTAATTGTTTGAGGGTGGATTGTGGAGTGGAAAAACACGATACTCACCATTTGTAAGCTCTCGGTTATGACTCCGAAAAAGAGATGGGATAGAATCGGTTAATTCGTACGTAATGGAATATAAATCTAATCAATACTTAATTGGATGGTTTTTTTTAGTTTGAATCAGTCTCTCTTAATTGAAATTCGGTCCTTCCTCTAAATTTTTATGCAATTTCATGTCGTCACGAAAGATACGTAATTGAAATTGCTTCAGAAGCAAGGAATAATTTGAATTGGGAATATAAATTCGTGGGCATTCCACTCGAAACTTTTAGCACTCCAAGTTACATAAACAAACGCCGAATCGCTGATTAGATGAACATTTTAGCGCAAAAAGCGTCTCTCGCGTATATTTATTCAGCATCCTCTTCTTTTGGTCGCCATCCATGCCACTGTTTTCCCTTTCCGAAAATTTCATCCTCTTCTATTTTTCTATCGCCTTGTATTCTTATTTTCCATTCCATACTTCTTTCCCCCTCGATTCCATGATTATTTTTTATCTCCATTCTATCTTCATTCGTTCGTCCTCTTTCGGTCGAAGGGTGCGAAGGAGGAAGGGCTCTTCTCTCCCATCTTTGTGACTCATCTGAATTTCGAGGAGAAGAAACCTCTTCAACCCAAGACATTCTCTTTTTTATGTTATCGGGAGATGTTGGAGGAGATAGGCCGGAGTTGAACGCACTCTGTAGGGACAATCGCCAAAATCCGCTCGCCGTCATTAAGGGTTTATTATTTTTTCCCCTTAAGTAATCCTCTCTCTCGAGCAAGTTTTCAGATTCCGTGCGGTATAAAGGCGTGCGTGCAAAACGCTGAAGGGATGCGCTAGACTTCGCCGTAAAGATGTCTCCGAATGTAGGACAGCATGTATGCGAGTCGTGCTTGGCGCCGGCGCTTTTTGTGGTAATTGCTGCTCGGCGGTGGAA
Organism: Ladona fulva; assembly: GCA_000376725.2. Lineage (NCBI taxonomy): Eukaryota > Metazoa > Arthropoda > Insecta > Odonata > Libellulidae > Ladona > Ladona fulva. The sequence goes on from KZ308268.1 coordinate 1,162,252, forward strand.
CTGGTGCGAACGTTGGTGTATTACACTATTATGCTATGTTCCTACTTCCGTTTTGTATTCCCGTCAACGTTCAGTTGCTACGTGAGAAACAGTGGTGTAGGATGCGCCAAATTTTGGGAAGTGGAGAAATCAGTTTCTTACACCACATTTGGGAATGCATTTCCATGTTCCCTTGATAGAAGGGTGGTAAGGATGAAAAGGTATGCCTGTGGGTAGCAAAAAGAACGAATGAAGTCCCACAGGGTAATGCGTAACAAGTTTTCCTCAGAAGAAAAACATTTTAACTCACAAATCGATCAATGGAGGCAAGTATTTAGTTTCGATGTATTCTTCTACCAAATTGAAGAATACGATACATTATGAAGTTTTTCCTTCCTTTCCCAAAAATTACTCATACAAATAAATTCTCGATGTATCCACTACGCTTTTTGCTACTCTTAATCCGTATAAATTGCTGCCGTTGCATCTCAGGACTGCATAAAATATGCTACTGACTACGCACTTATCTCTCTTTATGTTCCGCGTATGTGAGAATTTTTTTCTGAAATAAATAAATTTGAATTTTTATTCAAGTTAGGAATGAAAACGGTTCAATCATAATTTCTACTCCCGGACTGTTGTATAACTTATGATATAGAAGCAAACACTTATGTAGCTCTTCCCCTTCTTTTTTGCAATAAATTCTCTCCATAAAATGCATAACATACCTTTGAGTGCTTGATATCAAAACAAAATATGGTCGTACCCTAAGGAGATATTATTTTCCATATTTCTTATTTATACTCAATTTAAGGACTATTTCTGGTTATCTGATCTTTGTGATGGTGCAATTATTGCATATTTTTCTTTTAGTAACTTACGACGTGTCAAAAGTTACCTGGAGGCGTTAAATGGAATTATGTTTTAATTTTAGTAAGTAAGAGATCAGAGCGTAAAATTATCATTACAGAGCAGGATAGCTAATTAAAACGGCGAATTAACTTCACTTTTCACTCAATGTAATTATATTTAATTAAGGATTGCAATCAATAATTTCAGAGCTTCTTAATTGTGCAGTTAATATTAGGCTTGTATAACCTTGGGGCCGCAAATATAAAATGTTTGAATGTTGCAAATACTGATGGAATACTTGAAAAAATTTGAAGAAATACATCCACATTAAAAACTACACAAACTACATCCACATTTACATCATAAAAAATGAACTTTCAAAGATATATCCAAGGGAGTCGTTGAAAAATATTTTAAATATTTTAATCATCACTTCCTACAATTGAAGAGCAAATCAGTTGTAGTGGTAAGACATTTACTTTATTTTGTACTTTAGAATATAATTTAATTAGATTTTTCCGAGCTCCTGAAATATCGCATTTTGTTGAGTGCTTCGTTAAGATTATTCAGGCATATTTCCAGATATGTTAAATGACGTAATTTTCGATGCATTTCATGAGTTACTTCCAACGTCTGATTTCCATAAATATATATTCAACTAACGACATTGTAACATAGAGGGATGCGTGTATGAATTTATAATCACGTTTTGTCGCTCAACTTTTCATTTCAGTGACTTCAAATATAAGATCCGAAGAAATATTCACCGTGAACATCCGAAACAATGTATTGTAGTTTTTCGCAGTTCTCCTTCCTCTTGGGTGCTCTCACCAGCGGCGTTACTAATTACCCCCAGCATTAATTACATTAATCACATTCGTAATCAAGTTAAACGCCGAGAGAATGGCAGAAGAAAAAAATATCGAGCTGCGAATCGGAAGGGGTCAAAATCACGAGCGTAAGCGTTCCTTTCATTTGTTTCCTCATCTTTCTTTTCCCTCAATCCGGGACTCGCCTTTCACCCATTCAACCAATCGGCCAGAGGCTGGACACGCTCATAAATCATGTTCTACTGGGACGTGTGGATGCATACGCACGGACAAAATCGTTTCGGAAGTTTTCTCTATCGTCCGCAGATTCAACCCTCCCCCGGTGGCTGTAAAAGTGTCACTCGCTGCGAGGGAACCCATCCCAAGGCCCTCTTCTGATAACGAGATAACTTCCCATTGTCCCACGAACACAATCTTAGCCTTTTACCGCCCCCTCTCCTCCTCACCATTCCGTATCGCCTTTGATTTATGGAGAGTCGGCCGAGGAGGTCTTTCGAGGTTCTCCGTCTTCTTCCCCGCGCTCGCCCCTTCCAATTCCTGTATCTCTTTCACTTAAATGGAATAATTCCCTCCATCTCTCCGAAAAGCTCTTCCCCATTGTTCTCCATAAGAACGGTCTCAGCAATCCAAGATCGCAGCCATCGAAACGGCGATTTATGGCACTCCGAGCGAGCGTCTTTTGTTTGCAGGTCTTTAGTCTATAATATTGGCCGTGTTTATGCATTTGGCTCGACGCGGTTTTTTCTATCTCCCCACTAGCAACGGTTTAAGATATGAACGCGACTCGTGAGTTGTGAAGGCATTAATGTTCTTTTAGATTTGTGGAAAACGAATTACTTTCGCAGACTCGAAGATCTCAGGGGTGCAATAAAAACGGACCCCGATTTTCCTCAGCTCTCTCGATGATTTGGGAATTCCGGAGATGGAGCGATTTCGTTTGTTTCTGTCTCCGTAATAATTCTTCCTTATCCATATATTCTGAATGAAGTGGAATATACATGATTTGATCTATCGCTGTCCGCAATTAGTTAAAAAATTAGCGATGTAAGTGAATATATCTGTATGGTAGAGTGATGAAGCACCGTTCTGGTCGAACCATCCCCCCTCCCCGTTTTCCTCTAACGACGCAAGTGGTATGGGGAAGAAAGCAATATACTGAATATTGACTAAATCTACAGAAACGTCATATGTGTAATTAGGATTTTGCAACAGAAAAATTTTATATCAAAACCATCCTATTGCCGATCGGATGTCAATACCTTTTAGTGAAATTGGTATTATTAAGAAACTTAGAACTAAGTTGGAAAGAATTTGCTTCGAGGAATGTTCTTCCTTGGTATTTACGAGGCAGGAAAAGTTCTTAGTTCTACAAATATCGGATTTCACAGTGCACGGATTTTATAGTTATTAACAGAAGCATTTGCATGGTATACATTCCTCCCCTCCGAAGATTATTTTATTTTTATATTTTCATGTGCTAACGTACTGTTGCTGGGTCCTGTACTTACTGTAATTATTGATATCGCTTATGTGTCTTTACAGTGTAGAGGTACTGTAGGATAACTTTAAGTCATTGAAAACATTGATCTTCATTCACTTGTCAACTTGTATATTAATCTACTTAACAACGCATTTGAAAATATATTCCTTACTGCTATTTTTACCTGAATATATCAGAAAGGGATCATACTTTTGCTTCATAGAAACCGTTAATATCTGTGTAGTTTTCTCCATTGTGGTAACTAAAGCTTACTTACAGTTCTTTGTTATTTAAGGAAGTTGTTAAGAAGACTCTTAGAGATATTCAAAGCACGAAGCTAATGTTTTTCGGTCATCCAGCGAGAGCCGAAGAAATTATATTCTTGCGTGAAGCGTTTTATACATTAAATTAATTAAAACACGTCGCTCAGATCATAAAGAATACAAAATATATAGAATATTCTGAAAAATATCGTGGCATTCCATTGGCAGTAATAAAAAGAAATACTTCGTCGTGGTGGTTTCCATAGAAAAGCCCTCTTCTATTTTAGACGAAATCAAGCAGACTTGATTTAAACAAAATAATTAAATCAAAAGGGCTCCTTCTTAAATTTTCCTATCCTTGTCATCGAAGACAGATCTTTTTTCACTCTTTACTATTTGTGACAGTCAAATATTAATGGCTTTTAGGGCTGCATAATATATATTCACATTTATAACGCGTAAGAGAAAGGGACTCGGGAGCCATGTTCGAGCGTGTTCCTCATTTATTTATTGCGTCCCATAATTTCAAGATGCTTTAATTAAAAAAGATGTGCGACTTTTTTCATCTTGCTTAATTTTAATGCGGTATCCTGAGGGTGGGGCATATAATCCGAATTGTCTATTTCACAAAGTTGTAAATTTCAGAAGAATACCTTTTACTCCATTTCAGACATGTATTCTATTAATTAGTTAACCCAGCTCTATTACTACACCGTGTTTTTAATCTCTTGGTAACATAAAAAATGTCGCAATTGCCTGCAAATAATCTTGTTCAGTTTAGAAAGGACGGAGGACAAACAGCAGCGATTTGCAAACTATTGACATTTATAGGAAAACCATTCTTCCTTGGGAATATTGACGTTTAACTATAATTTTATAGAATTGCCTGATATCGTAAATATGTGAACCCAAAATTTTTCTTGGATATTATTAACCTGTTAGATAGATTTCAGTATCAGCTTTGCCAGCAAATTTGATTAATTATATTTTAGGTCAATTATCAACACATAAAAAACATGGTATCCCACTAAGTAATATTTATTGAAATTTACATATTTAATAAAACTTGCTTCAGTAAAAATAAAATGTGCAAATTCTTACTTATTTTTTGGTTACATCATCCCAGGAAAACAGGACTTGTCGTTATTCAGGGAACAGGGCTTAGGTTATTGTCAGCTATCTCTTCATCACATAACAAGGGAACTGTTGTTTCTTCGCCAGCGTTTAATAATAGAGCTCTGTTAATCACGTCAATATTCAACTATTCAAATCAGTAGCTATGTCGTAATCACTTGAGGTGCATAGGCATCGACATGCTGCTGATAATTTCTTCTGAGGATGAAACCTACCATTCTAGGCAGGACTATTCGCAACGGCATTATGAGAAGTTAAAAATAAAATGGTTGCTAGAAAAACTATCCGCTAGGATTTCGAGTGAATTGAAGATTGAGGTAATGCCAATAACGGTCTGCTCAATGGAACCAAGTAGAAATTGCAACGTATTGCTTTACTGCTTTTCCATTAGGAAAAGTCGCTTGGCGAACGTGAATTTGACCTTAAAATGAATAAACCGATCCGATGTAAGTTAAAAGGTATTCTGTAATGACAAAAACTCGATTAGTTATTGTTTTCTTCTCTGATACTCTAGATAGTATCTGTTAGATTATTCTATCTTTCTGGCGACTACTAGTGGTTCTTCAAAAATACTCCATTCTTTGTGCTAATCATCCAGTTACTTGGGGCGTCTTCGACTGACACTACTCGTTTTTTCTCGCAAACCTATCGTGCAATATATGCGCACTTTTTCATATTTCAGTGATCATCGTGTACCTACATCATTTTCCTCTTCTTGGAATGAATATTGGGAACTCGGTCCCAAAAAATTCGCATAGCTAATTTTCGATCCTAGAGCATAATGAGGGGAATCACAGTCATAGAATTTCCTCAGAATCACAAAACGGAATCATGACAGAAATTTTACTACACCACACAATAAATACATAGGTTTTGTAGCCACGCTAAATCATCAGGTGACAATAAAGATATACCATGAAAAATATACCCAGGAAACAAAGAAATGAAATGTGTGATGGTAAGAAGTTGAATGAGGGACCTAATGTGGAAGGAGGGGGATAAGATAACGCCATTGGAGAAAGGAAGGGGAAGGGTGAGAAAGGGGGAGGAGAGATAGAACAAGGGGAGGAGGGGAAAATGGAAGGTGGCAGGTTAAAGAGTGATGACTTGCAATATGGGGCAAGGGGTGGAAAAAAGAGCCATTGACTATATTTTTGGCGAATTTTTACAATTTCCAGCGTCTCCAAGGCATCTAACTTAGCACTATGTCACAAAGATCTATGATTGTCATATTAAAATCACTGCTTTGTACATTTTCCAATAAATGTTTACTAAAATTAGTATCACCTTCCCTCTTGCCCATTGAGTCTCCTCTTTCAACTTCTTACTTTCACAGATTCCATTGCTTTGTTTCCTGTATGTATTTTTGGTGTTTTGTCTTAATTTTCACCTGATAATGTAGCATGGCTAAGTAACCTGAGTCATGCTGTGTACTTATTTTGTGGTCTAATAAACGTTCTATCATCAATTCATTTTGTGTGAATGAGCATCAAGAATTGAATTCTGAGTGTATTGTTTATTCCTATAATATTTACGTTTCAGAGAAAAATATTTCTATTTTACTTAGAACACTAGTTGCCCTTTTTTCTTTTGCTTTTACTACATATCTATCTCAGAGAAAACATTTAGAAGAGTTTCGATCTCTAAAGTGGGAAATTGCCACTATTATCGATGATGGAGAGATGACCAGACTCGGCTCGACAGAGATGGATATGCCACTAGTTTGCAATTATCCTTTATAATCGTCAACCATCCCGTATAATGAGCTCTCATCTCCATACATAAATTCTAATCCAAGCGGATTTCATAGGTTCAATTTTCTCTCGGTAACATGATCAAGCAGAATGCCTTCACTCCTTCGATTATGTCGTCTGTCGCAGCACTACTGAGGATTCAGGAAAAATATACATCAATGAAAAGCAATTGTTTATGGCGGTTTGGCCAAAAAATCCGTGTTTAATGGTTAGCGGTCGTGACTGTATACATTTAGCAAATTTTCAGCTAGGTATCTGAAATATTTGCTTACTCATCATCCCTGGATATTTTCATATTGAAGCCATCTTCATGTAAATAATTGTCCTTTTTCCAATGTATGCAGTGATATAATCAAGCTATAAAGTGCAAATATTCTTTGCTTTGGTCTTTTTCGTCTGAGCCATTTTTTATGCACACAAACGATCATGTTAAAAGTAAAATTATTTCACATTCTCCCCATCCTTTTTTATCTCCATTTTAACCAAGCTGAGCTAAAAATATTATTTCTTCATTTTTAATTAAGTATTTACGTCTTATCGAGGACTCGGAGACGTAGCCGAAGCGCTTGTCTACCACGAAAATGGCTGAGGTTCAGTTCTCAGTCATTGCAATTCATCTTCCGGTAATATTTTGAGAGATTTGATGGAGAGGTTTATTCAACCTAAGCAAATGCGTTACCGCATTGTGTGCTAGTATTAGCTAATATAATACATTGTGTATTATCTTAGCTAATTACATGCGTAAATAAGATTTATGTTTATTCATTAAGTAAGAAATGCGTGGTTTTATTTCATTTACTAAATAAGGCTTTTAATTGGATGATTCACATGATATTTTTCCTTTTCAGGTAAGGGTTTCCACAACAGAGGCATTTCTCTATCTCTAGAGTCACGAGGAAATGTAAGTAGTATATTATCTCGTAGTTCTCAAAGATATTTTAGTATAGCTGGAATATATTTTCCTAGAAAAACTATCCATTGGCAGAAGAATTTTTTTATCCCAAATTAAACATTTACGTCTATTGCAAAGCATCGCACTAAGCTATTTCAGAATCTTTGTTTCCTTGTTTTCGTTGAGAGCTTCCAGTTTTGACGTAGATTGAGAGAATCTGCCTCTAAATCCCTGATGATTGAAGAGGGAATAAATTTCGACGCCTTTAATCCAATTTCGCTTATCTACGAGGAACTAGTAAAATTAAAATGATAATGAATGGATCTCTTAAGCTTGTTTCCATCGAAAGTTGGTAATTTTGAGATGTGAATGGAAGTTCTAATTGCCTCTCGAGTTACCGCTAGATTTAATAGTATTATTGAACCAATTGCTTAGACGTTTTGGCGTTTCGTGTTGATTATTTCTCGTTCATTCTCCGATTTGAAGGTGATATAGCTCAATAGATTCTGACAAGACTTTGTGGTAGGAAGCCATAACGAACTGAGTAAATGAAAATGAAAATAGACATTTACCCGTGCCACATAACGTTATGTGGTACGGGTAAATGTCTATTTTCATTTTCATTTACTCAGTTCGTGATATAGCTCGTAAAAATAATGGAAACCTATATAAGAAAGAAGAAAACTTTTTATCTTTCAGCAGAATTTCTTTCAACGCGACTGGTTTTGCTTTATATGTGATTGCATCACTATCAAACGATTTAGCACATTCTCAAGGGTGGTGCGAAAAATATCTGCTACATCTTAATGTGAGTTCTCTTTAGTAAATTTCTTCTAAAGGAAACTACTGCCTCAAAATGACCCGTACAAAATTAGTGGAATGAATATAAATATAGTGGATTGAGCTAAATACGTATCTCAGAATCACTTTTACAAATACCTTAAGCTGGAGCCTATATTTCGAAAAATCTTCAGTAAACAACTAAAACGCTCGGATTTTGGTATATGCAATACAAAGGTTCGAGAGCGATGTTTTTCACTTTGGTCAGGCCCCTTTCCGGAATATTCGGAGAATATATGGGATCTGGGGGATGAAATATATACCCACGAACTCTGGAAAGTGCAGTGCAAGGCGATGTAATTTGTTAAGAAATACTACGATAAAAAACAAGCGTTACGAAAATGCTCTCGGACGCAGTTTGGGAGTCCTTGAAAGAAAGAAGTAATGTAAGCTAGGCTGTGATTTCTTGATATATTCAGTGAAAGTATACTTTCGGAAGACGTGATCGATATTATGCGACCCCGGTGCTACCTAGGCCGATCCAACAATGAGCATAAAGTAAGGGAAATAGATGCAAGGAGAAGTCGTTTTCGGTGCATTGTTTTCGTGAACGCGATAACAATAGCTAAAGAGGTAACTCAAGCGCCTGGTGTATACATCCACTGCCAGGAATACACGCCGGAAGGCAGCCTACAGTGGTTGTCTCAGCGACGAATTGTCCTTCGACCAAATGTCTCAGCGACGAATTGTCCTTCCACCAAATGTCTCAGCGACGAAATGTCCAGCGACGGGTTGTCCCATCGACCAGTTGTCCTTCGACCAACTGCCCCGGAACCGCTTACATATATTTCGACGTTATCCCGACGTTATTGTGTGATTTATTGGTAAATAATTTTATAAAGAAGAGCCATTCTTGCCGTACATACGTATATACATGTGCATATATTTATGTTTGTACGCACGTAATGTTGGGTATTGTCGTTGTAAGTATAAGCTGATCTAATAAAAAAATTGAATATACCCATGATCTATGTTGTGTTGAGTTATGGAGTAGAGACAGACGTTGCAAAGAAAGTTTTAATTCCATATTTATATTGTGTGATTGACGATAGTTTGGTTACTCTCGATTTTTTATTGTGGTTAAGATATGTAGAACATGCGGCAATTTGATTTATCTATACATTTTTTGAAGTATCCAGTTATAAATTGACGGTGATAAGATTATTGGACGGGTGTTAACCTTTCCCTTTGTTACGAGGATAGCGAAAACGTCTTGCGTGTGAAGAGATTCAATATTCCACAAATCAATCATTTTCGCACAGCTTAACTGATCTGACCGAAGATCCCACCCCTAAACCGCATCCATCCGATATGCTTCGACCAATAGGATCCATATCCAGGGAGTAACAAGGGAAAGAGTGGATAGTGGATCCAAAGGAGAGTTTTGCCTACAAGATTGGACTATTGGATGTCGAATAGAAGAGAGAGAGAATGATCTAAGAATCCATCGGTCATTCATATGACGCTATCTCTCTTTTAGTCTCTTTCACTTTGACACGTTATATTCTTTGTGAGAATTCGATTTTAACTTCTAAGTTAGTACCATATATGATGGATTTCAAATTTGTATACATTAATTTTCAAGAATAGTAGTTCTTCAGCTTACTTATGTCACATTTTATTATAACTGATATCTACAAATTTCTATAATTTCTGTCCTATCACATGCAGATAAGTGGCTTCCGGGATTACAATGAGGATGCGTATAAAAATGTAATCAAAACGATTCCCGGAGGAAGCCAGTGTGTGGTAAATAGGATTGGCTATCGAAGCATTTCTATAAGATACTATGTTCTAATATGAAAGCTAAACTTTCAAAATTCTGCATATATTAGATGAAGGGAACTATATGTCTCTTTTGTTGTTATGATTTCTTTTTGTTATTTGGCCGGATTTAATCATAAACGTGTTTTATAGTGAGATCACAAGAATTTTAATTTTGTATACGCTACGGTTGCCTTCAATTAACGTATGTTAGCCTCAAGAAAGGTATATTTTTCGAAAGGGATCGCTTGCTTATAATATGCAGTGAAGTGAACATGTCTTAACTTCTTCCTCTCTGTTTGACTTCCACCAGAGAAGTCAAGGTTTCATGCTTGAATTCATATCAATATGTCTGTATTTAATTTCCAAACATCCTCGACGTTTTTACATTAGTGTTAAGATTAATTTAATAAACTTCAATCAAATAATATTGAGAAAGCTTGCTATAATTAGTGAACTTATTAATTTTAATCGTTATTTTAACTTCGCATTTATTATTTCTATTGCTATCTGGTATATGCATTGATAACTGACCTGTTTTGGAACCGTACTCTTTGTATTATGTTCCTTTTCTGTTTTTAATTTATGAACATTCATGTCTAATTGTTATGTTTGTGAAATACCATATTGTTTGCTTTTCATTTCTTATTAAACTGCTTTTTCCTTTAATGTTACTTAAATATCAGTGTAATCTATAAGAAAACACACGACTGTGGTAAGACATTAGAGTTTGAGAAAATCTCCAAAAAGCTGAAGTTTGCATGATACTGACATACTGATAAGTATTACTACCAATATTACTAGTAATCTTCTCTCCTGAAGGTGGAAACGTAGTTGCCAAAGTAAGTACTGCGAACAACAATTAAAAAGCGTGACCACGGAGAACATTAACCCTCGCTGCTTGGAATTCCCTTACGGTTAATTTGCTTGCAAACTACGACTTTTTGTAGCTTTCCTTAAACTTTAATGAACTATCAGTATGTTTTTCAGATTTTTCACTACCCTCTTCTTGCGAGTGTTTTTCTTTTGTGGTTTGCTTTTTCCTAAGTGAAAATTTAGGTTCTTGACCCACGAAGTAGTTTTTCTGCACTCTGATTAAGATATGTATTTTTAATTTCATGCGATGAAGGATTTGATTTTAGAAGTCTTGTTACTCTAAATCTCACCCGAATAACTTCGTATTATTCTTATCATTATTGAATTGATACTTTTTAACTTTGCTTAAAATCTTGCTAACAATAGATTTTTCCACCAGAAAGAATAAGTTAATCTGTTTTTTTTTAATGCGTCAATCATAGAAGGATTACATTAGCTATCGTAATGTGTAATAACGGAACTCTTAATCATGAGTGACATCAGGCTCTACGATCCTCATTATGAGTCACAAATTGGGGATGGTGGTATCGAATTTTAACTAAATCTCTCGGTGCGGATTGATAAATAATTTCCGTGGATTTATTATGAGATTTCAAAATATTGATGCCCACGCAGATGGGTTATCCCAAATAATTTTTCAAATTTGCATTTTCTCCCCTTCCAAAACACCAAATGAAGAATTGAGAGTCACCTTTTTTTAGAGAGTTCGGAAAAAGCCGCTCGAATCCGGAGTTTTTTTTAATTTAGCCGTGCGTATGCACTACTGCAAACGTGCGTGCTTTTCGCGAATTCGTTTTCCGCTTCGGAAAGCGCGAGAGAGGAAAAAGCTCGATTTAGTTTATTAAATTCGCGACAATAAAATACACGTCTCAATACACACCAATAAATAGGAATAAAATACGCGAAGAGGCATATTTTTGCGCGAGGTACGTCCGCCGTTTATTTTGCGTCCGCCAAAAGCCGCGGGGCATCACTCAGAAGCGCCCTTTCCAACACATTCCGCGCGGCCACAATGAAAGGCGCGCAATATTCCGATCGCGTCCCACTTTTACGCAAAAACCTATCAATATTGGAGAGCACTCTCTCACTCGTTATATATGATGCAGGTGGAGGGAGAGGTGAAAGGCAGCGTTGGAATGAAAAAGGCGGCCTAGAAAGAAGGGGTGGGAGGGAGGAATTCGGGGCGCGAACTTTAAGATTCGGAGGTTTCGGAAGGAGAAAGTGAGGGCGAGGGGAGATATGGGAGCGTCGGGTTGAAGTTCGCAGGTGATTGAGATGGAGGAGACGGGATAAACGCGAATAAAAGGGATGAATGGGGGATGAAACTGGATGCAAGGGCGAAAAAGGCGAGATGAAAAGGGAGCGGTTTGAAGTGCGAGGACCTTGAGGTTTTTCGCCATTGAGGAGGTGACGCGGTGAAGGATGGGGAGAGAAGCGAAGATGGCTGAAGAAATGAGATTACGTGAGAGCGAGCTTCAGTTAAAGGGGCGGGGATAAAGGAGTTTCGGGAGGAGGGGGCGAGTTTGACCCGGTGGGAGATGAATGAATCGTTGCAAGTTGGTGACACTCCGTGCCACGGCATCGGCGACAAGAAAAAATCATTTGGAGATAATGAAAACTGCCGGCTGCCTCCGTGCGTAAGTGATTTTCGTTCGGGCTCGGAACCGGTGTAAAATTGATCGAGCGAATAATTTTTCTCCCCGGTTTTGATGTGGCCTTAAACGTTTGATGGAGAGGGATGTTTTTTCATCTTGAGCGATATCATACTTGGGAAGGGTTGGGGTTCCATTCATGCTTTTGAGCGGTGATATTTCAAGGAAAACTCGCATTTTCCCATTTGTTGTTGCTAAAAATCGTGCTATTCGTTTTAAGCTTCTCTATACGTCATCGAAAATCCCATTCAGAGAGTGTTTCATGATATTCTATCTCTTTTACTGTCTGACTCGTTTTAATAAAAAAATTGATATATATTCTTCTCTAGAACCTAGTCAAGTTTAAATGTCGTCTTTCGTGCTTATTTACTATCATTTAATCTTTCATTAATCTCTTTATTCATCATGGATGCTATTCTAAAAATAAAGATTCACGCTTTACGGGTTGAGGGAACAATAAAATAAGATTGGCCCTTAAAGAATGCGTAGCATTACCATTTGTATCGATATTCTCCAATTAGATTAAATTAAGATTATTTTGATCAACTGTTAATGTTTTGGTGCAAACGGCAATCAGTATATATACGTTAACGCGTACTACCCTCACATTAAATATTTTAAATAACATTTTAGTTTATGAAGATTTTTTTTAACTAACCAAGATGCTATAATATATTATGGGTATAATTTTCAACATAGAATTGATTTTCAATGTCATCAATACTAAGTTTAGATCGATTATGCCTATCGAATTCATGTAAAATGTCTTTGAAATCTTTGTCCTATTATTTTAATTTTATGTCCTATTATTTAATTTTATCCTTATCCATACCTTGACATTAACATCGAATTCACTTACAATATTTCCACAGTACTTTAAGTTCTCTACTTGAAATTAAATGTATCATAAGCGTATTAAAACGCGAAATAGCTTTCGTTGAGCTCAGATTAATTTTCCCGGATTACTCCTGTTCTCTTTTATATCAGTTCCAGTCTTTTATTAGCTTACACACCTCTCCCATCCCAAAAGAGATTATTTCCCAAACGAGTGGCTGCTCCATTATTGCGCAATTCCCTCCACATTCTTCGCTTTTGCTCGTCTATTTGCAATTTAACGCAGAATAAAAGATTTTAAATAGACAAGTAAAAATAAAGAAAGCGGAGAAATGTTTAAAATCGCTGTCTGGTTCCTCACCGGAGGAGGTTTAATTAGGGGAAAGGCAAAGAACAAAACTGAAATTTTAAGCATTCTTTGACATCACCTCTTTCTCTTTAAAGTAGAAAAGTCTCTATGTTACATTTCCCGTCCCACTTCATCGTCTCAATGAATTTTTTCTTTTATCCTCTCCTTGTATACGATTGATAGCTTCACCTACAATTCTCTCCCCACGCTCTCTTTGGTCTTTGCTACCTTTGATATTACTGCTTTGAGGTGTGTCGAGATTCCATGGGATTACAGGCGACATGGTTTCAGTAGTATTTGCATCAGAAACGGGACACCCTTTCTGTGGGTTCGGATTCCGTATCAACCGTCAATCAAATTTCTAATTGGACAACTCATTACTTTGGTTCTCCAAACGAGACACTATCGCTTTTTATGGCTTACTTACTGAAGTACGAGCGCTTCTTTCTTTCAATACCTTTGTGATGTATTCAAGTTTTGGAGGCTCTGTAATGACGTAACATTTCAACATTTTTTTCATCTTGGGTTTTAGGAGTATGGAGACTATTTCACAATATGTTTATCGGGTGTGACTGAGGATTAATGACATTTCACAATGTTAGTCACCGAAAAGAATAATGTAAATCTCCACTTCATGACTCAAAACTCACTGGGATAAGTTAATATTTAAATAGGTTAATAGCTTTAAATGAGTTACTTAATTCCTCGGTCAGGTCACTGCTAAATTGCGGATAATATATCCATGCTGTTTATAATTTTCTAATGCTTTGTGTGCCTTCTTAAAATATTGATGTATTATGATCTTTCTCATAATCAAATTCAGTAAATATCGATTGGTTATGAGACCTTTTGATGTTGTGTCTAATCCACAATCCACTGCTTGAGATGTGACCTCTTGATAGAGCTCTTTGAAATAATGGCCAATTAAAAAGGTGTCCACTACGACATGGTTTAATTTAGTAACTATTTTGTTAAACATATAGATAAAATTAACAGGAAAATAAATTTAATCATTGAGTTATATCAGTCTAAAATATAATATGCAATGATTAAAAAGTAAAAATTGGTTGCGAAGATAAAATAAACGGGTAAATATTAAATTGACAGCATTAAACAAGATTTTAATGCAAAATCTACAAAAAATAATGTTATATATGAAAAAAATGGAAAATAAATATTTGAGAAAGTCAAAGTGAATTCTGTGACTTTGAAGTTCGTTTATAAGAGACTGTCAGAGGAAAGAAACAATGTGAAAAGAGGGAGAATAAAAACATAAGAAATAGTAGGAGAGATACAAAAAAACATGGGCAAGATAACGTCCGGAGGCTAATTCCAATAAAGGAGTGCCCCGGAAACGGCTGTTCATTTGGAACCGCTGCAAGCATAGAATTATTTAAGGAGGTCCTTTATAAATAATGTTTTATTGCTCCTTAACCCGTTCTAATTGCAGTGTATTAGGAAAAGTGTGACTTAATAAATGCACTGTTTGTGATACGCTGATCATTTCACGGAAATAGCAGCACTTTTTCTTATTTTGGGAACCCTATCCTTAAGTAATCTAACCTGTCTACCATCCTGATTTCAAAGCCATACACTTTTCTATTAAGGCTCGGTTTCTATGATTTCATTAAATCACGATGTTTTAGGCCCATATGTGATTTAGAGGACCTTATTGATTCATACTGAACTAAGAAATTAGTACTATGGAAAATCCTATGAGGTAACCTCTATTATTTAATCAGTATCAAAGATATCAAATAATAAAAAATTAAAGTCAGTTTTTTTTAAAGTATTGTACATCTGTATTATTTCATCACTCCCTTTGATTTTAACGAGAATATTTTTCTCCACTTACATTTGGTGAGATTAGACTGATATTGTTCCGAAAAACGGATTGAAAATGTCCTTCTAAAATGCATGAAATGGATATATCCTGGGTTATAAAACACTCGGTTGTAAAAAATCAGCCGCGTTACATAAAAAGACTTGGATGTATATGGTGTTGTGGCATGGATGACTTGTAATCGCTTAGTCCATGCAACCTCTACGTATTGTCAATTACAACTCCCTATGTTTGACTCCTGTTACAACCCCTTTCTCTTGTAGATATCCGATACTTGATCCATTGATCACACTTTGACACAAGCCAATCGCCGCAGAAAATGATAACTGAAACGCTTGACATTTCGTTAAAAGCATTTTCGGAAATCTGCAAATGATCACGGACTCGGCTTTGTGTGAAAATCCACCGCTTTTATGCCGTCTCCGTTTTTGCAGCAAATTGGAAAAGGGTTCACAATGCTGGAGAGCATATGCGAGGGAATGGCCAATCCCAAACAGGATCCGGCAGGAAGAAAGGTTAGAACGTGAGCAATTCCGAATGGTGATTATACCGACGTGTTTGTGTTTCAAAATTAACACAGTAACAGGTTTCCTACCTATTTCTTTACTCATTGGAGTCAACATCACATGTTTCAGTTTGCCTTCCTGTCTCATGCACAAGAGTTCATCCGTTCCTTTTTGGTGCGAATTGCTCGGTGATTATAATCCACCCGTTTGGAAATGCATTCCGAGAATTTTAATCCGCATCCCCATCGTTCTAGATAAATGCAATTATGTGTCTCTCAACTGCACTTCGTTCTCCCTCAGTTTCACCCAACACACGCCTCTAAAAAGGGATCAATGGAAGGTTGCTCCATGGCAGTGGGACTTAATCAAGGATGTGCGCAGCTCAAATGGTGTGAGATTTATTCAGGTGCTGCGATTAGTCACGGTATAGATTCAAGAAACCAGAAATTATTCAGGACAATTGAAAAAGGGTCCAGTATGGGAGCTCCATGATGGCGATTTATGAAAATTATGTACGCTCATATAAAGGAATTTTTCAATAAATAAACTATCAAGGTTCCCGGTTAGCTACGTGGACAGCGCGTTCGACTTTGGTGAAAGCGGTCCCGGGTTCGATCTCCGGTGGGAGCCCAATGTGTGAAATTATCTAAGCTGTCGAAGTATATATAATAAAACTAAATAAACATTCCCCAATAAGTGTAACTTGTGTGTAATTTTCCAGTTATTCAGTTGATGCACTATCTTTAGATCATTGATTTATTTCGGAAACGTAGTACCGCAGCAAAATGTCTCTCCACTGAGAGAGTAGAAAAGTAGACGAAACTAATGGCAATTAATTATTAATATTTATTAAATCTCTCGAGTACATTTCTTTTAAAATTTGATCAAAGGCCACGATGTAACTACATTAGAAAAAGAAGAACATATCGAAAAAGAGGAAATGGTGCGAGATGGGCCCCTACATCAACGTTTGTGTCATCGTTCCTTTTTTAAAGTTCGCTCCTTTGTTTCGAAGCGTGTCTCAACTTCTCAGTTTATATATATACGCAGTTTAACTATTAATTATATGTCATTTTCTATATTAACTTGATTTTCAATATCGACATTATATTATGCTCCACGTGAGTGCTGGTTTCGAGGGAAATCGAACGTAATTCGTAACGACCAAACGACTCATTTTCGAGAAAAACGAATGTGCAAATGATGACGTAGGGATGTGAGAACAAATGTTGGGAATTCAAAGGGTGTCAGCTGCTGGAAATGCCAAGGACCACTGCTTGATACATTTGCGGCTCGCAGTGCATATGTACGAAGTAGAAATAATACGGATATATCTCATTTTCTCTAACGATTGACGCCTCTCCCATCTTTGCCATAAAAAAAACATCCAATGCCCGACCGCAGAGATAGGGGATCGCCTACTGTATCTTTCTGACTGAAGCTGTGACGCTTTATTTTATCCGCGGACAATTGACAGTATTGCGATTTTTTCGACGCGATCCCAATCCTCGAAACTTCCGATTGTCGTTTCTGGTTTGGAGCGTGCTCTTGTTTTTGCTATCGAATAGTTAGGTGATCGGTTTAATTATGTCCTCCCCATCTCATCCCCCAATTTTTTTGTACGTCCGCTCTACTTTTTTGCTCGTCGCAAAACCTTTCCTCCAGGTGATTTCCCTTTTTTGCTTCCCGGATGCCATCCTGATGGTGGAGCGTAATTTACGAGGCTGGAAGAGAGACCGAGCGGACGTTTTTTTTTTCAAGGCGTTTATTATCTTGTAATTCAGGAAAAACACGTTTTCATTATTTTTATCTGGATGAATGTAAAAATGAACAATGTATTGAAGCTGCCACCGAAAAGCTGCTCTTTGATGAAAAACTTCATAAATCCGTGGAATTTCGTTTTTCTCGAACGCCTGAATGCAATTTATCAGGTTTGGTAGGAAGAAGGGTTATAAAAATACCAATTAATCGTTATTCAACTGATCTTGTCATTCAATGTATCTTTAACGACTGTCCTTATGTTTATTTATTTATGTCTTCCTACTGTCAGGGTTTCACAATCCTTTTCCACCCCCTCAAATTATCAATGTCGATTTTATGGTTCAGAACCATTCTAAATAAGGTTTAATGAAAGGTGTACTAAATGGAGATGAAAATATTTCGCAGATGATACGTTTGTTAATTTTAGTGGTAAAATTTTAGTGATAAAATAAACTTTGAAAATTACTTCAATGATTTCCGTTGTAGTTTATTTTTCCGATAGTATCTTTTGAGCACAGAAGTCATTTAGAGGTTTAAAAACACTCCATAAGCCGTATTTCGACAGGCGAAACTTGTGTTAAGAGACTTACCGAATTCTGGGAATACTTCCCAGAAATCGGTAGTCCGGAGCTTCCCGTTTGCCTCTTAACGCGAGTTCCTCCGGTAGAAATACGGCTTACGGAGTATTTTTAAACCTCTAATTCATCAACAGTCGTGTTGCAACTTCCTTTTCTTTCATAAATGTCATTTTAATTATTCGACGATTTAATGAAATTCCGAATTCAAGTACTTCGAGCATGTAAATCTTTTATGGCACTGGATTGGAAACCTGCGCAAAATAAAGCAAGTAGCAAAATATCTTATGTTTTTTGTGTTATATCAATGGAATCTTACAGCTAAGACTACTTCATTTATTTTGTAGTTGACAAGAGTAATAGGATTATACTCTAATGATAACTTGCGAGAAAGCATTAATTAGTGGGCTCCCGATAGCCAAGTGGGCAACGTGTTCGACTTCATTGAAAGCGGTCCCGGGTTCGATTCCCGAGGGGCGCCTACGAGCGAAATGACCTAAGCTGTCGAAGCACGTTTAACAATACTACTATACTACTGCATTAATTGGTGAATTTTTCTGCCAAAGAACGTGTTTGTATATTATCCAATTTTGAATCGATCGTTTATTCGTACTTATTTTAACTAAATTTATCTAAATTACATATTATCGATTGTTACTGATTCTGTTGTTAGAAATATTATTCTTCTCTGAACAGTCATCAGGTTGAAGGCTGTTTTTTTCTCAATCAATCCAGCATTAGCTACAGAAGGTTTTGGAGATGGAATTATATAATTTGGGAAGAGTTTGCCTTTGCTTTCCTATCGAAGTCAGTAAGCAATAGTAGAATTCCAGCAGCACAATGAGCATAAAAGGAAATGTTTTAATATTTTTAATTAAAAATGACCAGAATGAATGCCATTACTGAGTAAGAAGCATATCTCTACATTCCTTAGGTTATCACTGCCGTAAACCAGGCTGACAAAAACCAGATGATGCATTTTTCTCAATCCCGCACCGCAATACAAATGAATGGTTTATTCGTCTAGATTTGATAGTAGAAAAATAATTGAGTAGAGTTTAGACGCTCACATGCCAAGTGTATCTTCATAGATGTACATATTTAACAGCGGACCGAGGTGGCCACAATACTCGTTAGTCAGTACAATGACTTAGCTACACGGACTACTACTCGAATTAGTTTACAGAACATAATTTAGTTACACCGACCGATTCAGGAGATATGAACCTCAAACAAAACTTCCGTAGAAAATCAGAGAGGTTTTAAGGTGAATTGCAAGGAACCGGTGACCTAATTAATATTCAACTGTTGTGCCTTTCTACCGATTAGGAGATCTTTCAAACTTTTACTTTGAGAAGGATTTTACAACTTTGAGCCAACGCGGAGTGAGGTGAAAGAATAAAAGATGAGTACTGAGTCAGAAAAGAATGAACATAATATTGTAGATTCACCGTGAGGGGGAATTGCTAAATATTGTCACAATATAACAACATCTCACTTTTGTCCTAATAATTATGTTGTTTATTGCTGGACATTTTTCAGTTATATTTGTTCTTGATTTTCCATACCGTTTTAACGTTATTTTGTCACTGTGTCATTGGGTTACTTTGTTTACCTACTCATTCATTCTCGTAAGCTGTTTTCTTAAGCTGGCTCATTCTGTATAATTGTGGATGATTTAAAAAATAATAATTCCTTTTTAATCAATTTCTGTATTGCTACGAATTTCTTTGCTGAAATCTGCCTTCTTGTTATGAACATATCTGTTTTTAAATATAATGATAACACGTTGAAATGTGTGGAGTACTTTGAATTAATAATGCAAAACATGCTTATTCCGAAAGGATATAGCATAATTGTAAGGTATATTTGTATGGTGATTTGAATTATGCAGAGTACATTAAAGTGAATTTGAAAGGCAAGAACAAGGGTATACGAAGGTGGCTAAGGTTGGCATTGGTCTCTCGGAGTTGGGATATTTAAGAGAGGGAAAGTCACGCCGGAACGGCGTTTCCAGAGTATAACGTCCTCTTACGTTTTCCTCCATAAAATATTCATGCCCAGATGACGATCTCCGAGGGAAGAGAAAGGGTTTTCTGGTATTTCTCGAGAGTTTCAAGGAAGAATGCCTTAGGGTTTTAAGATACGGAAGCTATGCCATGCAAGTTACTCTCCGTGCTACCAAACTGCCTCATCTCGACTTCCCTCTGTTTATTATGCGGCGCGACACGTCTCTTTGCCTCCGCAGATGATGAATCCCCGTTGTAATCGGTTATGGGTTGAAGTTGGATGGCGTTGACCTATAAAATGGACTGAGAGATGAACAGTATGATTACGCAAATGGGTTATCACTCGGATTTGAGGGAACTCAAAGAGAAGCTTGGTTCATCCAGATGTATTTATCTGTTAGAAAACTTGTATTAAGAAATACCAATATTAAGCGAGGAATTTGCCTTCTGAATTTTTATCACCACGAATCAGGAAAATATGCCAATTTTCTCGTTTCTCCGTTGCCTAAACTAGAAATGATTGAATTTTTGTCGTTAATACCAAGAAGAATTTAATTATTTTATATTCATGATATTCTTGTTATTTTCTCCTTCAGCTCTGATGATGATTTTCAGACCAACTGTATACTGTACTGTATGTAACTATTGCACTCACAACTAACGCAGAAACAGTTTTTAAATCGGTTAAGTTGGAGTTCCTAATCTGTAATGGAAAAAGTAACTCGATGAATGCGGAGTAGTCTGAAGTTCTAGTTTCAAATACCCGCAAAACACTTAAATATAGTTTTGATATAAGGCTTCAGGTATACGTCGGATGTTTAATCGAAAGTGAAAATGCCCCAAGGTAGCAAGAGTTTCTCTCACGTTCCCTTTGTGCTGGCAGGGAATAGTTACCTCTCTCCATAATAACAGAATATCATCACCCCCAAAGTTAAATTTACACAGTATGTACCTGGGGAATATCCATCGCTTACAAGTGTGGGTGTGATAGTTTAATCTGGGAAGTGCTCCTTCATCTTTTGGGGCTGGCGACCTCTAGCAGCTGGAAAACTGTACCGAGCAAGGGTGATAAAATAGTTGTGCTCGAGTATAGTGTAGATTATTAGTTTCCAGAGGTAATTCAATACCTCTAGATGAAGGAGAAACTTTATTATACATGATATCTCAGATGTCATAAAAGTCATTACATTAAATCTCCAGTTTTTGTCTGATCTGAAGCCGTATTTTTAATCATTTCATTATCTGAGTTACCTGTTTCATTCGCGGTAAAAACTCATATCAAGACACTCGATTTACATTTGTAAACCAAGTGTTACACTTTGTTCAAGACATCCCGACACTCCTGAGTCTGTAATAAAGTCACGTATTTTAATATAAACACATCCAATCAAAAAGATTTGTGTGTATTTTCTCACTGCCAAAATGTAACGGACACAATATATTTAAACACTACCAAAATGACCGAACCAAGGGTTTCACCCGTAATAATAAAATAGGGATTTATTGCCATGGAGGGTATAAATGTCTATTTTGTTCATAACTGGACTCTGTCAGAATAAATTACTTTCTCACTACTTAGAAATCTAATGTTCAAAAGGTGCAGAGAAAAATCAGTCTAAAGTATCGAGGAGAGGTCGCTTTGATTTCAGTCCAAATCTTGAGCGCACACTCAAGTTATCCTCCTCTTGGAGATACATGGGGGACGGACTAGGGCGATTGCAAATTCACCATTCAGGGCAAATATTTATTCCAATAGAACGGCATCCACTCGATCAAACTTAAACCTAAGCGCTGTCAGTGTTCTTCATTTCCTCTTTATTTCCTTTTCACTCCCTTTTCACCTAATTCTTTCCTTTTTCTCTTATCCGTCATCCGTTAACCACTTTTTCCTTCCCAAAATTCTCCCCATGTTCCCCACGTTCTTTTATTATCTACGATCTCTCTAACTTTTCTACCGATTTCCCATCCATTACATTCACGAAGAACCATTTGTATGAAGTTAAAATTGTGATTTCGGTCAGTGCACGTGAATCCGCGATAATCTTTTGTGTAGAGTGAAAGGATTTGGCCTTTGGGCGCCAGAGGGACCTTTGGTGGCATCTCAGGCGCTTGGAGGGACGATGGTCATCCTTGAAATGGCTCGGGGAAGCTGAGGTATTTGTGGTTGGGGGAGGGGCTTCATGGAAGAGATAGGGTTAGGTGGGCGGGTGAGGCGTAGGTTGGGGAGAAAGATAGGGGGTGGACTGTCACGTGAGAGATGGATGATTTTTGGGTGATTGGCTGGTTGGCGATTCTCTTCCTCGGATGGTTTTGTCCATCCCGAAAGAGGATGATCGCTCAAGGAAAAAGTGGAAGGGACGGATGAATGGAAAAAATTGAGGTAAAAAATTTTCACCTCCAGGATGTATTACTTTAGCATTAAGCGGGTTCCCTCTCCGGCTAAAACTGACAGTTAACGAGTTTTCCGTCGATTGTCCCCTTTTTTGTTGGCCGGAGATCCAGAAATCGAACTCGGATGGTGGCGTTTTCTTTGGAATGCGATTCGCTTTTATTTCCGTGTGGGTGCACTTGTGTGGAAGGTGTGATTGATAGGCATTCCACTGGAGCTCGGTCTGCAATGCGTGAATGCCGCAGTGGTTTTAGGAGCTTTTATTGAACCTCACCTCGGGAATTTTCTGTTTTCATGCTTCTTTAATGATATCACTCTAAAATACCTTCCTCTTTAGTTCAACATCCTTACCTCATATGTCAGTATCCAGTATGTATCCATTGTGTCAGCCTGCTATTATACTTTATGTAAGGGAGGTATACAGAGACTTCCTACTTATTGCTTACGGAATATGTTGATAAGAACCTATCTAGTGAGCTTAAGGCGTTCAGGTGTGGAAGCTTTTAAGGGAAAGACATCCCACCTTGTCGATTAGATTGTGATTCCATTCAAATAATACCAATATTCAAATAAAATTCAAATGTATGTATGTATTTCCGATATATTTCACTTAGCAGTATGTGATGAATAATGCCTAAACAAACATCTTTTCTTATGTAAGATCATTTAACTGTAATCCTTCTTAATTGCATGAGGACTTTTAGATCATTCTCTAATCACGACTGAAAATATAAGAATCGTATAATCAATTATTTATTTATATAATTATTTTTCCAAAGTAAAATGAGAATTGAAAATATCAACACTACTTGCGCTCAAACCTAGCTATCCAACTTGCCGGGCAGGTATATTATTCATTACATGTGCTAACATACATACATTGGTTAGAAAACTCATGAATTGGAAGACCTAGGTTCGATTCCAAGTCATGCCGATGATTTTCGCATTGTTTCTCCGAGGGTTTCTTGCATGATTGCCCTTGCAGTTTTTATACCTACCCTAATTGTATCCTGTATTTTTACAGATTAAATTAGAAAGGAGGAACTCATCAAATGCAACTCTTTTATGGCGAATCTAGATGTACTGATATTAACGATTTCTTCTTTAGTTCATTATTCTAATCTATTGATAATTTATTTAATCAATTTTTCTCATCAAAATTTATTCAAAATTTGTCAATGACATCATGAATGTCCACGCTTAGAATTTTATCGTAGCGACTTCATGAATACCGTTGCCGTAATTCTGGAGGAATGTTCGATAAAATTATTACTCGTTTCCAAAAATGGAGGGAAGCAGCTGATACACACTATTTACTTCATTTACTCTCTTTTATTTATTTTAGTTTGTGCTTGGCAATTATTATCCATGTCTACATCTACACAAATACCTTGCAAACATCTCAAGGAGTAAATACCGAGCGTTCAAATTAATTCTTTAACTTATTATTGTCGCGTATCGTTTGCAGAAAGAATGAATTCCTAAAACAATTTGTCTTAGCAATAATTTCTTTTATTTTATTCTCATTTTTGGATCGAACGAAGTAGCAGGCGCTCGCACAGTTCCGATTACGTCTTCTACAATTTATAAAATCAATCCCTTGATTTCTTTACACCAAAATTCCGATGAATCATCTTTGATACAGCTTTTGACTGCAGCCAACTTTGAACATGTGTGATAATTTATCACCTTAGGATGACCAACAAGAAAGTTAACACCTTCTTCAATTCTATATCACAATTAAATGCATTAAAAGAAGGTTCTTCCTTCTTCATAATTTTTAGCATGATTATAATTTAAGTATGACTTATATTGTCACCTGTACTTATATTTAAAGCTGTAGCTGTATAGTTTGATTTATTCTTTTCTTTCTATATTTATGATTTTATTTTATTTATAAAGCGTTGAATTTTGTTACATAATGTTACTGTTTTCAATCCATTGTAAATGCCTTCTATTGTGTATGGATATTTAGAATAAATAAATAATCATGCTTGCAAAGCGCGACTACTGAAAACCCTAACCCCTGCTGGTTGGCATTTTTCAACGGTTAGTTTGCTTGCAAACAACGGCTATTTGGAGCTTTTTTCGAACTCTAATGTCTTACCACAGCCGTGTTCCTTTACCTTATAGACAATTGGACTAGTAACAATTGTTGTATGTCATTTTGACATTAGCACTTTTGGATATGTCCTCTTAAAATCCCCCCGGAAAGCAGAAGTCTGTGTTATGGATTTGAGACAATATTTGATTTTCCATGAATAAGCAACAATCGTTCAGACTCAGACACAGCTCCGATATTTGTGGAATATGGCCAATGTAATGGGTTTTTCTTAAACATTTTCATCGGAAAAGCAAAGCTTTCTCTCCTTTTGTACACCTTTCTCAGCTGTTTATCCCTTCAGTCCATGATCGATGGAACAAATATTTGGTAAAGAAAACAAGAGGGAATCATCCCTCGGAATTGGGCTGTTAATGCTCCCACCTGAGTCTCATTCGTGTCATTCATTTCCCCAGTCGTTCTATTCCAAATATTCGAACAAAGAGATATCTGTGCACTGGATCCATGTGCGAGACGGAGAATAGAGCAAGATGGACATGTTTGAGAGAATAAAATCCCAGATAAAACACTTATATTTCCTTACATTCTATCTAGTTGAAACTGTCCAGGTATGGTATTATTTCAGGAAGATTCGCTCTCCGTTTGAGTAAACCTTGATTCAAATTTTATTAGGAGAATTAGGGGAAAAATTAATTACTAATAACAGACAAGGCGAGAAACAAATTAGATCATCTACAGATGATTAATTTTTGTGTAATTACAAAAAATTATAGTAGTAAGTAGTAGTTGTTGTTATAAAGGTGCCTCGAACGCTTTGGTTATTTTGCACCTTGTCGGCAATCAAATTTGTATCAAATGAATTTTTTTACTTTCCTCTTGAGGAATAAAGCCTCCTTCCACCGCCATACAGGAATGGTTGTGTGAAAATTTTGTTAAAAGGTAATAAATAAATAAGTAATTTTTAGAAAATTTAAGTGTAAAAACATATACATGTGAAAAATATTATAATTTCTTAAAAATGTCAGAAAAGTCAAATCTATTAAATTTTATTTGATTTTATCGTTATGTTATTGTTATGTTATTATATATTATATGATTATGTCTAGGTAAACATTAAAAATTTTCATTTTTAAGGAGCGTAAGAAAAAGTGTCTAAGCCCGGCATCATAATGTGAACTTGATGGACTGTAACTGAAGTTTACTTTCGGACCTGGTATTTAAATTATTTGCTAGATTTAAATTGAAGGTAATAGTTAATCTTCTATATATGTGTTGGGTTACCATGGAGATTAATAATAATCTTCACTTAACTTAAACCATTTAAATACGAGGCCCAAAAGCGAACATTAGTTTAAGTCCATTTTAAGATACATAATAATACCGGGCCAAAATGTACTAAACGTAGCGTCAATTTTGAATTAAAAAAATTCCGATTTCGAGATAAGCATATTTACTTGAGATTTTAAAGCAGACTCAATCAAGTAAAGGTTGTAAATTATTTTCAAACTTAATCCGAAATATTGGTTACGCATATTTAGTAAATTATGGAATCGTAAAAAACTCAATGTAGTATTTCGATCTCTAAGTTATAAATTAATTGTAAAAATATCATTGTTTCGGTTATGTCACCTATTGAAATATATATATATATATATGTACACACACACACATATCCAGCAAAGGCATTTTGAGATTGTTTTTGCGGGAAGACAGCGACCATCTCTCTATGGGGTAATAAAGACATCGCTCATGTCGTATCTATCGTTGAGAAGCGTGTTGGTCCGTATATCCTCTCATATCCGAGATTGTCATGGAATGTGACTCTTGCCTCACCATCAAAAATTCGGTATATAAATCGGCGTCGCAGATTGTCACAGGATTTTAATTGGGATTCCTATTCAGGGAGCTTCAAAGAACATCGTGGTATAAGTATTTATAAGTCGTTGTATTGAAGGTGGAGTGGATCAAAAGGTGTGTAATGCCTTAGTTATGCAATGTTTCCATTCACTATGCTATTTCACTGTTACATTCAATTCAATTGTTATCAAAATAAGAAAGATTATCTTAGCTTTTGCCTTCTGCTAATTCAACAACTGCTCACAAAGTACAATGCTCTCTCAAGCACTCCAATTGCCAGGCAACCATCCAACACTCCACCTAGTATACGGCGCTTAGTTGAAAGGCACTTCATTGAAAAAATCCCACCGACTGGGAAGAAGTCCAGTCGTCAATGAAGATGCGAGTTGTGTCAGCTAGGGACACTTGCCTATTGGTGCTCTTTTGGTGTAACGTAGATCTCTGTTTGATAAAATGATTTAAACTTTATGAAACAAAAGATTATATTAAAAGTCAACTTCTGCAGATTAGAAGACAATGTGAACGTAAACACTTGGAATATGACGTAAGTACATTTTTTCTTTAAAGAACTAACAATTTACTGTAACATACAAATGTTTCAGAATTTTATTATTAAAATTAATAATGATATAAATTATTGTTTGTGAGAAGGCAAAATCTGCCGGTTTAAAAAAATTTAAATACTGCAAATTGGGTCTAAGTGTGCAAAATTGTGGACTGCCTTGAAGGGTTAATACATAATACATATAATACATCCTGTGCCATCTGCCACTAACTAT